>OX453241.1:22038067-22638067 GCA_949709985.1 Luffia ferchaultella | reverse complement strand
GTAACATTTGAACTTTCAAGTATGTGATAAGCACTTCACAGCTGACGAGTCTAATCGAGTTGCAGTGTAGTGTCAACAATAAATCTAAAGGTCAAGTTTATTATAAAAATAAAAAAATTCAGTACGAAGGTAACGGGTTAAAAACGTGAATTAGCATAAATACATAAGGGTCATTTTCATTCACTCACCACATATTATTTACAAACAACACTGATTGATTAAATCTCCTAATAAATCTCGAAATGAAATACAAAAACACGAGTAACAATTCAAGAGTAACATCCGATGAATTATTGAAAAGCGACCCTTAAAAAACGGAACGACAAGTGTAAGGAAAGAATTTAAAATCTGTCACCTAATCGAAATTCAGAAAGTTCGTGGAAAAAGGCAAAATCGAAATTCCGAATTCATCAATACCAATTGGCGAAAGAACAAAGAAGCTAATTACAGGCATGTAACGGTTGTTAATATTAACATTTTGTATTCATTATTGAAATGTTAATCAAATTTACTTTTTTATGCCAGTACTGACTGAACGCTCGTCTCGCTATGACATCCCATATACGAACAGTGTTCGAAAAGAAGTAAGAATGATTGTGACACGGTGAAATTTTATTAAATCTCGTATCGTGCGTCTTGACTTTATTTATTGAGTAGTAACATTTTACAAGCAAAGATGATTACCGTATGCATCTTAATATTTAACATTGAAAATGTTTTTTTTTTTTTTTGATGGTTGAGTTCTAAGCTCCATTTCACGAAATAAGGGAATCGTTCGAAATTATCAAAACTTGGCTAAGTGTCGGGATACATTTAATATAGTGATCTCATATGAATGAGGGCTATAATGAAATATCCAAAATTTGG
Organism: Luffia ferchaultella; assembly: GCA_949709985.1. NCBI lineage: Eukaryota > Metazoa > Arthropoda > Insecta > Lepidoptera > Psychidae > Luffia > Luffia ferchaultella. Next base: position 22,637,200 of record OX453241.1, on the reverse strand, counting down.
GGGACAAATCTGACTTTTTTAAATTCCGACTTGATATATCAGAACTGGGAGTAGATAAGAACAAAAATGAAGAATGCGATTCTGATACCAATAGATATTGCACATATATTGAAATTTTGTTACGTCTCAGTCTAATGATTGTCTAAAAAATTTATTAGTTATCGATACAATAAAAATTAACAGCGCAACAAATTGTTTTCTTTTGCACTTTCAGTGTACCTGAAAATTGCGTTTTATAAGCGACTAAGATAGATTTAAGACCACGCCAGTTTTGCCAGATTTTTTTTCACGTAAAATGCGGTATTTCGTTGAAAAATTCGGGACAAAAAAATTAACTATTTATTATTTACTTATTCAATTTATAATCTTTATAAATTAAAAATATGACAAAAAATTCTTTCGTAATTAAAAAAAATACATAAACATACATCCATACAGTGTATCACAGAAATTAAGTAATAAAAAAATAATAAACACGATATTTTTATTTTGTTTTATATTGTTCACGTAATATTACTTGTTGTAGGTAATATATCTTTCTTGCCTTTCAAAAATCTATGAAAGTCTATACTTACATGACTCGAAATCAAAATTGAAATTCACAAAATTCGCAATGCTAATGGAATTGGACGACCGCTTAGCCTAGTGGGTAGCGACCCTGTCTACGAAGCTAGAGGTCCCGAGTTCGAATCCTAGGTCGAGTCAGTATTTATATGATGAATATCGATACTGTTACCGGGTCTTAGTAGTTATATGTATGTGGTGTCTTCACTTGGTACCCAAAACACAAGCTAATGCTTAGTTTGGGGCCTAGACGTTGTTGTCATGTATACGTTATTATAATTGCTGATTTATTAAATAATTCACCAATATTCAGATTAAGTTTAGATTAAGTTTACGTTGTATTCAATGAATAGACCACCTGTAAACAATTATATTTCTATTAGATTTCGATCGAACTTTCACGTAATAATCGGGACAACTGGCGTCTCATGCAGGACATTTAATTGGAGCTCTAAAAACGGGACGTCTGGCAACACTGGTCCACGCAGACGAAGTCGCGGGCACAGCTAGTATATATACATATGACTCGTAAATATAAAACATTAAACACATTCGTAATATCAATCAATGGAAACAGACGATAAAGTTTTTCTCGATCGTTTTCATAGTAACCCAACTTGCCATAAAAAAACCGGGTCCATAACCGTAAAACCCTTACACGAAGACATACGATCGAGGGCACGAATAAATCCAACTCATCAAAATCGATCAAGCGAGCGCGCAATATAAATCGAGACGTATCGACTATCGGCCCTCTCGCCATCGGTAAATATAAATTTGTCATCTCGTACTTGGAGAAAGCACGGTCCGCGATCGGACTGTTTATAAATAAACAATAAAATTGCTTTATACGGCAAGGAATGCGTAATGCGATGGCATAAGATTACATCATAACAACGTGGAGGCGACACTGACGTTACAGCCGGTCATGGAAGTCGGTTAGTTCAGTTGCGCACGCTATCATGTATAATAGGCTCGATCGTGGCGCGCTGTCACAATAGCAAGTGCTACCGAACAAAAGCGACAACCTTAAACACTTTGAGCGCTGCCTGTCTATAGTACGGCTATTGAATAATAGATGGAGCCACCATACGAAGAAATTATTTTAATTTTTACTTGATAACATTTTCGCGTTTCAGTTGATAAAACATAACATGCGACTATAAAAATTATTTTTCTTTAAAGTTTTCAACTGACATTATTGATCGTTTCAACATTTTCGAAACGTTTGTACAAAAACCCAAAATTTATAAAAAAATAAAGTTTTTGCAACTGATTTTTATTATGGTTTTTTCAATAGTTTCGAAGCCTTTGTCGAAAAACCTTATTTTCTACAAATTTTAGGTTTTTGTACAAACTCTTCGAAACTGTTAAAATAATCAACAAAGTTCGTTAAAAACATTCAAGGGAAATATTTTTTATAGTCGCATGTTATGTTTAATCCAGTTGATAAAACATCATCATCATCATCAGCCCGTGTCTCTCCACTGCAGGATATAGGCCTCTCCCAAGGCTCGTCGCCACACACGGTCCTCCGCCTTCCGCATCCAATTACCCCCGGTATGGTGCTTCAGGTCATCAGTCCACCTTGCCGGAGGGCGTCCAACGCTTCGCATCCCGATACGTGGCCTCCACTCGAGAACCCGTCTACTCCATCGGTTGTCGGTTCTACGGCAAATGTGACCGGCCCATTGCCACTTCAGCTTGCTAATCACTTCGGCTATGTCGACAGCTTTAGTTCTTCGACGGATTTCGGTATTCCTGATTTTGTCCATCAAGGAAATGCCGAGCATAGCCCGCTCCATAGCGCGCTGAGCGACTTTAAATTTGTGGACCAGTCCTGCCGTGAGAGTCCATGTTTCGGCACCGTATGTCATTGTCATAAAACATAACATGCGACTATTAAAAATAATTTATTTTTTTACATGGTGGCCGCATCTATTATTAAATAGCTGTACTAGACCGTCGTCCCTCCTTAAGGCAAGGCCCTATCATCGGGTAGGACATGATATTGATAGGCGCACAATGTAGCCACATGCATTGCACCTATGCGCGAGCCGATTGTGTTTAGTTTTTGTAACTAAACGACGGTAAAAAGCGAGCGCAGTTTAAAAATAAAAAAAAACGGCAAAATGCGCGTCGGACTCGCGCCCTAAGTGTTCCGAACAGTAATAAAAATATATTGACCTATTTATCGCTGCTAGCCGCCAGAATGTCACGTAAACGCATATTTCAATTTATAACTAATTAAAAATATTTCTTATGTCATATAACTATAAATGAATGATTTTCGGATTTATTCCTGTACCCTGAGAAAAGTACTATACTACTCGTTGACCTAGAGTCATGAACTGAACTGAAATTTGACAATAAAGAAGGCCCTATAGCATAAGCACACTGAGAAAAATATTATAGTGAATTCAGATTTTTTGTGATGGTTTCACCATCAGTCGAGCAATGGATGACCCCCATAATAAAAAAACGAAGAAAAAAAGAGGAAAAAAATATGCGTCAGCGGAAATTATAGTTATGATGACGTGTAGTTTTTTTTCCTCGGTTTCCTCGTATTTATTATGATTTCGATCATCAATCGCTCTACTGATAGTGAAACCATCACAAAAAAATCTGAATTTACTATAGTATTTTTCTCAGTATACTTATGCTATAAGGTCTTTTTTTATTGTCGAATTTCATGACTCTATATAGGTCAACGAGAAGTATCCTACAGGTTTTGATTTACTAGTGTCAAAATTTGCGCAATAAACGTCGTATTTTTTGTTGGATTGACTTAAAAGCTTAATTTTTTTACAGTTTCAAGTAACCGTAGACCTAAGTACCTACTAGATTTGAACTTCAACTTCTTACCTCCATGCGCTCCTAAGAGAAAGAATCTTGACAGACAGACAGATGACCAACAAAGTTGTTATAGTTTGGTGTAAAAATCAGAATTGAAGTACAAATAATAAGTAATACATAACGTGCCTTTAACCCCATTCATCTTATAAAAGTAGCGAGAGCAGTTTCCATTGACGGAACGCACTGTCTAACTTCTTAACCCGACTGCGCATCGATCCAAATTGAATCGAATGTTATACATTTGGCACATTGAATTTAGATATTGTAAGACAAACGTACTTATAGAAAGATATTTTTATCATATTCTAATTTTTTTCTAGAGATCGGGCATTATCTGAAAATTCCATTTCTAACATAATCTTAATTTTCCTTATTTCCATTTCAACTTCAGATATGAACTGGTCACTCGTAATTTGTAAACTGTTAATTACCTTTTGCCACGCCTTCTCTAAGATAACTTGTGCTTACAGATCCGCTTTATAACATATATACAAGGAGATTTTTCTATTATCTGTCAAATATTTTTCTATAATTACGGAAAAAAATACCTATACAATCAGCCCAAATTTCAACATTAAAATATTCTTCCCGAAAAATTATTCATACAAACGTAAATACTACGCACGCCACGAGAAACGGGCGACTGTGGGTGTAGCAGGAAGGAATATTCCGCTGGCGGCCGCCGATCGACACGGTCGCCTGTCGCTAACGCGTCCCCACCGTAATATTATACGATAGCTTTGTGGCGCCATATTTCAATATTTTAATACTAAGTGATACTAAAAAAACACGTATTTAATCATTTTCCGTAAGTTTATTGAAATTTGAACGACGATAAAAAATAATTCGGTAGTCAACTTCGTAGCTTGTGTCTTGATCGGGGGAATGTCCAGTGGCTGTACTTACCCCTTATGGGGTAACAGGCTTTAAGTCACTATACGTAATACTTGAGCATCTATCTATACATATACTGATTCCGTAAAATATTCCTTTTTTCGAAACAACGCAAAGGCTAAACTCAAACTGAGATCACAATAGCTCAACTGAATCGCAGTTAACAAAATAAAAGGGCCATAATATTAATAAAGCGTATCTCGCACTGTCAATTAAGCTGCCTCCAGACAGCTCTCAACAGCCGCTAATCTGTCGCGATAAGCCGAATTCCCGCCGCTCTGTATTAATCACATGCCAGAATCGAATTAATTTATTCGATACATCGATACCGCGCGTTTGCCTTATCGAAATTTCTCGGTCTTTCGGTTCCCGCGTTCTTGTTTCGAAAATTAAATTTTTTTATGCTTAAACAATCGATTTTGTCAGCACTGATGTCAAGTTGACTTGTCTTGATAATTTTTAAGATCTTCGGTCTTATCGATTTATATTTTAAAATCGTTGGTTAGTTAGTTGGTTAGTTAGACTATATAGGAATCGGCCCGCGCACATCAGACCACGCGCAGTATGACAAAATTCATGTAATACAATCGCTTAAAGGACATATTTTCGGTTTTAGTGGTTTTCTATCGATCGATTATTTGGAAACGATTATTTTGAAGTTACTTAAAACTATTTTTAGTAAAACTGCTAATCAGTGTCTACTTACTTTCAGTTTTTAAATGGTTTCATTATGAAATAAATGGTAGGAGGACACTAAAAGTTGCTTTGGAACTGGATATTTTAGAAAAGAAGGATTAAAATATAAGTTGTGTGTTGAACCTGCATTCCATTTTAAAAGAGCTTTATAGCGATATCCCACATGCCAGATTAAAATTTAAAAATTTCACCCTTACTTTACCTCAAAAAAAAAACAAAATTCAAATTTATTTTTGATTTATACATTATATCTCATTCCCACTGAAAAACACAAAAACTGATTAAATAAAAAATATAAATTGATTTAACACCACTGAAACGATGTTGATGCAATGCATGCATAATAGAAACGTGTAGTTCACGCAGGCGAAGCCGCGGGCGGTCGCTGACACAAAGTAAAACCTTTGACATTTTTAAACCGATTATTTAAAAATTCAATATCTAAGGGATGTGTTTAAGACGAAGATGGCCCAAGGATGTAGGTACTAAAAATGAAATTGCTTATTCTTTCGAAACAAAATATAACGACGGACTTTAGTTCAAAATTGGAATGGTCAATTCTAAGAAGGGACTGAATCGCTTCTGGAGGGAGGTGATTTGGATGGAATGACGGCCACCATGGCTCACGTACAATGGTCCACATCAAGGACTAAGTGCGGAAACCACACCCACTAGATAGATAAGATAGATAGGATTCTAACATTCTTGCGCTGGTCAACCCTGCATTGGTCCTTAAGAGGATTTGTGTAGTGGCAAATTTCCATACAAACGGCGTTATATATTATAATGGTTGCACTCCATTAAACCTTAATCGATTGGAGCAAAAAAAGTGGTATTCAGATCAGCAAAAACTAGGTTTATATATACGTTTGCCGCCGCAAACAAAAAAAAATGCCGCGCATTTAAGTTTTTTTTTAATAAACCATATAGTTTTTTGTGCCAATGCCGTATTTAATAGAGTGCAAATGTTAATGCCGTTCGTATGGAAATTTGTCACTACACAACCTCCTTATAAGGCTTACTTATATCTTTAGCATGGACCTAATCGCCATTACTACAGAAAAAGCGCAATCCACCATTTTGACGTGAACAGTAACACCGAAGAAACTCGCTGCATTTTATCATCCATTAAACTTGGCACGTCGATTACGCAAACAGGGGAACCTATTAACTTTATCCTAAGGAGCTCAACACAATGAAATATCTCGGATGCCTCGTTATTAAAGGTTAGAGTAACAACCGAATACAATTAACTTGAGACTTGATTCGAGTTGAATGCAAATCGAACGTCAGCGCTTATAAGGTAATAAGATTACATTGTGCAAGGGCAATAGCTTATCTGGACTCTGTTTATAATTTATCGAGATAAATGATTGGGGCGTTTCGCGTTACTATCATAGATTAGGTACACTTGTGTATTAGCTTTTATTAAGGGTTATTTTACAAAAACATTGTAACTTTTTTTTAATTTTCCAACCAAAATTTTAAATACCAATTTAACACCCCGTGAAAAATTTCAGTATTGCCAAATCAAGTCTTTTCCAACTAAAAACCTACTTAATTTAATTTTGTAAATGATGGTATACCTGCGCAAACGTTCATCTCCTATTTTGATCCCTTAAGGATTTCAAACACGACATATTTCGTTTCTGATTCAATACCCATTTACTATTTTAAATGTATTTAAATTAAAAACTGACAGATTTTTATATAAACTTACCCGCTCTATTTTATCCCATTAGGGATAGAATTTAAAAAAAAATCTTTTCTTACTAGATGCTTACGTCAGAAAAGAAAGCTAATCTACGATTTTCGAGTGGTCTTTGAAAATTGCCAAATTCCCGTTCAACCATTCATTTTGAAGGTTAAATTATAAAAAATTTTTAAACGTATTTAGTTTCTGAAAAAATTACTGATTTTCATACAAATTTACATCTCCCATGTTACCTCTATTAGGTGGAATTTCGAAAAATTCTTTCTTAGTGGATGCTTATTGCTTACGTCCCAAGATAATTAAAATAATGTCCTGCATGAATCGTTTCAGCGGTTTCGGCTCGATTTTAATTATAAGTATTATATATGAGTAAGTAAAATTTTATAGATACAACCTATGTCTAAAACAAAATTTATTTAATAAATCAAATCTTTTTAATTATTTAAAATACCGTCCAGAATTAAAAATTTCTAACCATTTTTCTAATAAATTACAGCGATGTACAAAAATTATTTTGGAATACATATCATTCGTCATAGGTAATACAAATATTATAATAAAACATTGTACACTATGCATTAAGTTTGTTGTCGTATCATCTCATTTATTTCAAACACAGCATGGAGCAAGTAACCTGTTCGCGAATATTACACAGAATTGCGGCTGCTTAATCGAATTTTATTGCAATAAAATAAAATAGTCAATAAAATGAAACTTTTGTTGCTTTATAAAATATTTTATTACTATTGAGTAATTAAAAAACCAACGCAATAAACGTTGTTTCATATAGTTTGGAAAAAAAATTTATCGAGCATCGTTGGCCGGACGGTGGCGAAAAAAAAATACAATTATTTACAGTATGCTTTCGTAGAGGATACACTTAAAGCTCTAAAAAAATATGATATTGAATAAAATTAATTTTCGTTGATGTACATCATACTTAAAAATTAAGTTTATGTTCTAAATTTGTTGGATTAACTCTTTCAAAGCTGCCGGACGTTCAACAGTTCACATGAATTGAAAAAAAAAATTGAAGACAGTTGAAGTACTTACATAATTACTATAGTCAAGGGCTCTAAATGTATCCTCTATCAAAGGTAAAAGGTAGGAAGGTAGGTATACCGTCAATAATTGTTTTCATTTTTCTGTCACCACCGATGGTTTCAAAACATTAAACGTCAGGTATTCTGAAATGAGTTGGTCACAAAAAAAAATTTTTTTAATTAATACATTCAAATTTAATTAAACTGTTAATCAAGAACCATATACGTTACAAATATAACATACATCGGTAAAATCTTAGAACCGCAGCGTTTGGAACGTAGCGTTTCATCCGCTGCTCTGTAACGCCGGTACGTTTTGATCACGTCTCGCTCTGTGAGGGAATGCGTCCAACCTTCCGTGTGAGACCACACACCGAATAAGGGAAATAAACAACATAATATATAGTTACTCGGCATCTTCTGTGACTTGGTTTGGCCCGTGTGGGCAATTTTATAGTAAGGATGAATTGAATATAATATTTATGTATTCTTTATGTTTTATGTAGATTAGCACAGTACATATTTTATAGGAATATGTCTAGAATTGTATGCGTCTTGGGCACTGAATTAGAACATCGGGATAGGTATAGTTAAAAGAACATTTAGCTTACTTAAAGCTGTAATTGTTAACACCTATCTAATGCAGCCTAAACCCATTTCCTATAATTTGTAGTGGCATTACTTATCTATACTTTACAACAATATTTTTAAACTATTACTAAGTTAAGAGCTTTCGGCCTGCGGCTTCACCCAAGTGAACTACACATTTGTACCAGGACAACTGAAGGCAACATTACTGAGAATTGTAGAATTTTCTAGAAAATTCAGAAATTCTCGGGAACGCTTTTGAAATGTTTTTTAATTACCATTTTATTTAGTCGTGGGTTTTTTGAAATTTAAAATTTTACCTTTTTTTATTTATAACTTTTTAAAAATCAATATAGGATAGTGCTCTACTATAGAGGCTTATCATGACGAACAAGCCATTGTGAAGAAACATCTGACCGCGATGCTCTTCGACGATTCATTATAGAGTGGGGTTACACGAAACATATATTTCGCGCCAATTATGGGTCGCGCCAAACTTCTTGTTCGTTCTGAAATCGAAGTGAGTAGTGTCGTAATAAGGAAAACGACTGCCACAAGCTCGACAGCGACCCCATATCTGCGCGAAACGCCCTTGCGCTTTGTGTCTACTTCAGAAGTTCAGAACAAACAAGAAGTTAGACGCGAGCTATACCTACTTCTTATTTTGATTTTAGCAAAGATAAGTAAACTAAATAGCTGACACGTTGATTAACGGGGTTTCCTTTTTTATGTAGGTACCTACTAATTGTAAATTGTGTGAAAAAATATTTTCGTTATAAATGATTATTATTTTGGTCCCGTTCTTCTAAAAAAAATAGATTACCTGTTCGCTATTAAGTTTATTAGTTTAAATATATTTTTTTTCAGTACAGAACACTAACCGTACGAACTCTGCCTCGCATTTGTCCACTTTTGTATTAACCGAGCGGTTAATATATAACCTAAACATTTTGTCCACAGGTTACCGCGAAAGCTCGTTTCTATACGCATTGACATCGGCAGCCGTCGCTCAGACTATATCTCGGGCGTGTGCCCAAGGACGACTGCTCTCATGCGGCTGCGACAAATTAGGATACCGTAGCTCCCGACGTACTACAGAACCCTGGGCTTGGGGTGGATGCTCTCACAATTTGAACTTCGGCATCGAGTTCGCTAGAAGGTTCTTGGATTCCAGAGAGACCTCTGGCGATCTACAATCCAGGATCAACTTGCATAATAATGCTGCTGGGATATCGGTGAGCTTCTGTTTTGTAATTTATATTAAATAAAGCGAGAAGTTTGAAACCCTAGTAATTTCGACTTCAAACCAATTCCCTTTGGAGAAGATTAACTAAAAAAAAACACAGAAATCGAAGTCATTTGAGAATATACTATATCTAAAGTGATTTCACTCGGCCTCGTTATCAAACTCAGAATCACTCAACGTGCTGTGAAAAGACCCTATGCTTAATTTTTCTCTGCGTGATGGAATTCGTAACGAAAAATTCGCAAAAAAACTGGGATTAATAATAATAATAATTTATTTTATAATGATTTATCTCACAGAATTTTAACAAGATAAAGTGGCAATGATTAGGTCACATAACTCGTAGAACCTCAACTGGGCAACATTTAGGTAATGGCGACCTCGAATGGCGACCACAAACCAGACTTCGAAGCATAGTACGGCCCCCTACTAGGTGAACTGATGAAAGATGGCGACCTGCCCTAGGTTACAAGAGGCAAGACCGTGTGTTGTGAAGATCAAGTGGAAAGGTTTATGTTCAACAACTGAAATGATGATGATGATTTTACCCAATGGGATAGAAGAAAGTTGTACCTATTTGGTTTCCATGACCCAGAATGTATATTGGGTATTATGGTACATGTGATTTGGATATGTTTTTTGATTTTGCATGGCGATTTGTCGACTAGATTCAAATATAACGTCATTAAAATGTTTAAAAACCAGCAACAGTTGTTTCGGCATATATACAATGCAAATAAGCTAATCAACTTTTTTTAATAGCATTTACCAGTATGCATAACCAACTAAGAAAACAATTTCATTTTTTTAGATATAGTCTTAGATAGAATACTGAACGATCAAGATGGAATGTTTTATATTTTGCCTCGAGTAACCCTTAGGGGTTACCCGGCTACTTCGCGCCGGCAATACCCTAGTGTGCCGCCTCCGATGAAGTCGTTAGACCTTTCGGGCTGACGACATGCGTCCTTATTCTGCTTCAGGCGGTTATTTAGTGGATCCAACTCCCACAGACCCCGCGCGCTCGGGCGCGCGGAAGCTGTAGGTGTAGAGTTTAATCCGCTTTCCCATCGCAAGGGTAAAACAAAAAAAAAGGAAGGTTTCAATACTTCGAAACAATCGAAAACGTGAACAAAATGACAGACTTATAAACTAGACAAACCATACTTCACTATTATTTTTTTAAATAAATATTTTTTTGAATTAGGTACACATTAAATGTAATTTCAGAATTTTTATTTTCTTTTCAAATACGAATTTTACATGTGGGTCACATAAAATTCTAATTTACCGCCGACATTTCAAAATCTCAATTGGTGTATATTTGTTCTATGTGATATATTTTATTGTTTACATTTTTGTTGTCAGAATGCAGTATCTTTATGAACATCCATAGATATAGTATACCTATAATGTTTATCTTGTATGTCCACTACTGTACATTAACTATTTAAAAATAACATTATACTATAAAAGATTGCTTACTTTATTAATATTATTAAACTTTATGATTAAATTATATTAAAACCGAACGATTGATAATTAAAAACGACCAAATATTTTTATTTTATAAATGGGAGAGTAATTTAATAAATAAATTCTTTAGTAGGGGACGCACGTCTCTAATTTAGTGCGCACCACTTTATTAAAATAACATGAGCTTTAATATGAATTCCTTTAATAGCATCAACATATATTGCATCAAATAAATTTTGTATAGTAAAATAAAAAACCAAGAACGTATTTTAAATTTTATTATAATAAAAATCAAAATTTTTGATGTTTTAAATTTTATCTATCTGCGAAATGGTTCGCGCGATTCAGTTTTTATCTTATAAATATATTAAAACATATTTTTTATTAGTTAAAATTTACCGTATTTTGCATATTTGATGTATTTCGTGAAAACTCTTCGACAGTGTATTTTCTTGATATTGCTTTACTTACAGTGACGTGATGATACAAACCCTGTAGGTACGTTGAAACGTGATTTCGTCCATTTAAATTACATTTAGTTGCCCTTGGGTTACAAGCGTTGAAATAAATATACAGACATATAACAATAAAAATGAAAATGTTAAAATAAATAAATAAATTTATTAGATAGAATGATACATCATCCACACATTCGGGGCTTTTGTAAGCAAAATATAATGTGAATATATATATTAAAACATATTAAAAATAGTTAATTTGTACTAGATTTATTTTAAAAATATCACTTCGACACAGTAAATCTCGTAATGGCACAATTAAAGACATCACATATCATAAACATGGAATTATATCTCTATTTAATACAATATTTATGTAACAACTCAACGTCTACATAATTAAGTAGTTTAATCAGTAAAAAAATGTACATAATTAATTTGAACGAAAACCTTCTAATTTTATTACCCCGCGATTAATATTCGGTCGATTTGGAAAACAATTATTCAACCGCAACGTGCACGAGCCGTCAAAAAACCCGTCAGAAAGGCCCCAAAGTAAGTCATTATTGACGATTATTTTTTTGGCCGTCCAATCTACGGGTTCGAAAATATCTTGACCGAACCTATACTTATTGGGTGTCCAAATTAGTCGAGCAGGCGCGAAGGACGAGGTCATTTAGATGTTCAAATTGTGCCGCGAGCTATGGGCGTGGTTCTTATAATGAGCCGCCCCTGGGTGGTCTCGCGTGAACACACCCATGTTTTCATATTTATATACATATTGCGGTAATCTATTTACTTTATAGCGTACTACCCGGTTATGTTGCTATTAAGATTGGAAGTTATGGACCTGAGCACTAACGACAGAAAGAGTTTGCAGTGTTGCCCTTGTAGATTTATAAAATTAAAATACATTTTTTGGATTTATGGATGACAGTAGAGCGAATGGAGTTGCCATTGCCTAATCGCAGAAAAATACGAAGACATACATATCTATTGTTACAAATCAGAAAAGACAAAGAAAGAATAGAAATAAGATGAATTATATTATTAAACTACCAAATAGCAAAAGTGTACTAAAAATGGTTACACTGTGGCACACGATGCAGCTCAACTATATACCAAACGTCCAATCTTAATAGCAACGCAACCGGGTAGTATATTGACAAAGACAAAGAAATAAATAAATAAATCGAGCTTTCAAGCGTGGTGAATGTAAACATGTACTAGTTTGTCTTAAAATATGCAGCATTTCGAGGGGTGGATTATTAGATTAGTTTTATTTGATTACCATTTTTAACTATTAGTTATAGTATTTTTTTTTTAATTTTTAGTTTATGTTTGTAATGGATTATTTAGAAAGTAATGGAAGCATCCCAGCTTTCCTTCTACTTAGGGTAGATACTGTAAAAGAATCATCGAAATAAATAAATAAGATGAATTATATTACAAAACTACCAAATAGTAGTAGTGTACTAAAGCTACCAAACGTTCTATCTTAATAGCAACGTAACCGGGTAGATATCGACATGCAATAAATGCTATATATCATTAAAACATGATAAACGTACGTAGAGTTAATATGATTTTTTGGATTTATGCGCCTCTTAATATATATAAACCGTCCTGGCCAATTTTAGTAGGGGTTGGAGTCAGGTGCTGAGAACAATTAGTGTGTGCCTATTGACTGCATGCAAACAAAGATGTTTAAAATTTAGCAAAATAACCATAGGTATTATACGATTCTTGTTTCTCACAAACAGTAGACATTTCGTTACTGTGGTTTTTATTTTTATTTTTATGTAGACAATTAAATATTTATATTATAATTAGATGTAAATGTAAAAAACACTTATAAGCATGAAATAACTATTTATTGTCTTTGGTCTTTATTACCTACTTAATATTTATTATACAATAGATTAATTATGACTAACAATAAAAAATTTGATCGCATTAGAGCGCTTTTACATTACACGATACGACATCGGTGACGGACTCCGGTCCCATTTATTTATGAATCCGATATTCAAAATCGTATCGGATACTGTGAAAGGGAAGTAAGTATATATGTTATATATTTTACCCTTCGATTATTTAATGTCTAGAGGGACCATCGCAATGCAATGTCAACAAAAATGACAGGCCAACTTTTACATAGGTACTTGTATGTGTGACTCAACAGACCACATAGTTTCGCTAGTTTCGCTACGCCATACTAACTATGTGCAAATCGTCTTAGTATGTGTGAATTATAACCGAACTGTTAGGTGATAATTCTATCTACGTTTTTTGAAGCCAACTCTCTATCCATTATATTATATATATATATATATATATATATATATATATACATTATATTACATTATTATACATTTTATATTATATATATTATATAATCAAAGATTTTACCTACCCCGATCGATACCGATATCGGACTCCGAAACTGTATCGGGTAATATGAAATCGCTCTTAGGTTAAGCTTACTGATATCAGAAAATACTATACGTGTTTCATTTACACAAAAACCAAAGTCGCCGTTTTGTATTATCAGACATTTTAGCGTTCATATCATTTCCATATTCAGATCGTCTCTAAACTTAATAGCGAAAAACCAGATGTATGTGGATGTCGACTGTTGAACTAAAATTAAACAAACTTGTAGATAATCCTCAGTAAAATGTAAATAGTATAAGCTGGGCACACACGTCACGCAATCGGCGCGGCTCGGACTAATAGAAATATCCTACTTAAAAACGCGGCGCTTATTAGCAGATTTACGATTGTCCGTCTAATACAAACACGACACGACACGGATTCTTTAATTTGTAATACGTTTATAGTAGTTAATTATACGTCAGCTTGGACGCGCATTCCGTTTGAGTTACGCTGGACCTACCGGCGAGGCGCTGTCACGATAATAAACCTATAAACCTGTGGTCACACCGTCAATATGAATTTAAATGGATATGTACCGGGTGTCTGTGCGTATGTTACAAATAAATAACTACAGATAAGCCTTGGTAGATGCAACACTTTCCGATTAGGGAGCGCATGGCAGAAACTCATAGAGTATGAAAAAAAGCCGGCCAAGTGCGTGTCGGACTCGCGTACCGAAGGTTCCGTACAAACCTGTAGGTGTATAAGTGAAAGTAAGTTTGATTTTGTTACAGCTTAAAGGTATTATAAAGGTATTATAGACCTGAGTATTTCATATGAATTTCAGTTTAATACCTTTACGCGTTCATGAGGAAAGGGGTAGTAAGTTTAAAATTATTAAAAATATTTTTATTATGTTATATGATGTAACTAAAAATTTAAGCTTTTCGCAATTTTTCCTTTATCTGTGCTATAAGGCGTTGCTTCGTACCAAATTTTAAGATTCTGAGTTTACGGGGAGTACCCTGTAAGTTTTGATTCCCTTGCGAGTGTAGGAAATTGGCAGCATACCTAAATAGCTATACCTTTTGATTGCGTTGGCTTAGAATTTTGATTTCTTCACAACATCAAGGGACAGTAGACGTATTTGATGTCAATTTCAGCTTGATACCTTCACGCGTTCCTGAGAAAAAGGGTCTTGACAGATAGACAGACGGACAAGAAACTGATCCTATATAAGGGTTCCGTTCTTTCCTTTTGAGGTACGGAACCGTAAAAAATGAAGTTCACATCATTTTGTTTTGAAAACTATAGAGAATTCGCTCAAATGAAACAAACGTAAGCGCTGCAACCTCAGAAATATTTAAAAAAATATATATATTATAGACATATTACAAACAATATAGTCTAAACACTTCTATGAATGGATGAAGATAAATACACAAAATAATAGTGTAAAGTTTCACAACACTTAACAAAGACAAGAACCTAGTCAGATAAAAATTTTGTGATTTTTGAGTGTTTACTTTGCGATTTTTTTTTATCGAGGATGTTTTATGTAATTATATTTTCTATGAATGGTTAATAATAACGTTTACATCACAACAACATCTAGGCCCCAAACTAAGCATTAGCTTGTGTTTTGGGTACCAAGCGAAGACACCACATACATACAACAACCAAGACCCGGTACCCGTATCAATAAAAATCGGTACCATACAAATACTGACCCGACCTGGGATTCCAACCCGGAACCCCCAGCTTCGTAGACAGGGTCGCAACCCACTAAGCCAAGCGGTCGTCGAAAACGTTGCCTAAAGCTTATTAAATCATGCACATATTTTCATTTCATTCTAAAAACTGCTACTTTTCATAAAAGTCAACCATGAAAAGAATGCTCATACTAGGAGCAGCCTTAATGAGAATAGACCGAATTCCTGGTAATTCTGTATACATTTATATCAATCTGTCACAGTTTTATAGGTATATTAATTAATACCTATATATGCATATCGACAATTGAACTAATAGGTATGATATTTAAAAATATATGAAACCAGATATTGAAATTTTATGCAATTCCTATTAGCGAACATAAATTAAATGTGATCGTGGCTTTATTTTATATATACACAGCCGGTAGCGGCAACACGGCGACCTTTAGTGAAATATGCCAAACGACATCTAATTCGGATATAATTTACAGGTAACACATAGATTTAATTTAGATTTTTACGATCGACCACCGTCTATAAAATCGTCGGCTCGACCCGCGCTTTTAATGACCACGCGACAATGTTGCCTTTTTACGGTATAATTGTGACTTTATTGCGAATGCGGCGATCGGTAAAATTGAGTTTTTATTCGGGGGAATGACGAGATGCGCTTAAGTTGAGCGAGGAATTCGCTAATTACAGTGCGAGATAAGCGGTTCAGTATCTAAATAATAAATTGTCATTATAATACCAATTGGTGCATACAATTAGTAACATGGAGACCGCCATTTTTTTTATTTAACAATTAAATTCGTTGGGCTTTCATCGTTTTATAAATCTTCATCTAAATGAACAGTCAGTCATCGATCCCGGGTCATATAGTAGCTCAAATACGTTGTGTCGATGCCTATATCCATGTCACCCCATTATGCGTGACTGTAAGGACTTAGGCCTCCCCTCGGGATTGAGGGTGCTTGGAACTTAATCCAGCACGCTACTCCGGTGCGGGTTAAAACTCATTGGTACATGCCGGTTTCTGAGATTCGAACCACGTTCTTCTAAACTAGAAGCGAGCTCACCACCACTCAGCTATCACGGCGTTATGTATTTCTCGCTCAAATATATTTTGTTGTAAACAGGCGCTTAGTTTCGAAGACTTTGTATGTATGTGTGGTATCAAAGTCTGATATCGTTATCAAGCTAGGATTTCGGTCCATGATACAAGGATTCACACTCTTTCGATATACTTTCAAAACTACTAAATCGATTTTAAATACCTATATAATAGCTTTAAATCTAGCCAGTCAAACCAAATTTATTAAAGAGAAAACTATTTTTTTGAACTATCTTGCGATATGTAACATGACCACTTAAAAATTTTTGGTGAATTTATTATAGGTATGGAGTATCGAATTCTGCTTATGACTTTGCCTGATTATGAGTAATAATCATAATAGTAACTTCCAGATTATGAATCAATAAGTTAAGTTGGTTGGTAATTCCGATCAGGAAATTGTACGCATTGGTGAATATGTATGAACCTTTGGGTCGATAAAATGACTAGTCACTTTCAACCCCCATTCCACCCTTTAATAAGGGATGAATTTTATAAAACCCATTTTTAATGGATGTCTATACGTTATATAAAATATTTCAGTGCAAGAATTTTATTTTTCAAAGCTCAGAATTGAGACGGATATACATGTTTTACTAATCCTTTTCACCCGTGGGAGATTGAATTTCAAAAATCGGTAATATGCGTATTCAGTTACTTATCAGTAAAGTATTTATGCAAGGTTTCAAGTTCATACGTCCAAAAACTTTCACTTCCATATCACCCTCTGATTTTTAAAAGTTTTCTTAGTGAGTTTTTTAACTTTTACAAAGAATGCCTGTGTATTTAAATGCACAGACGTTCCTTTCGTTCCTCAGCTTTAAAGCTACTAGACCCAGCGACTTTGGCAGTGTGTCAATTTACATAGCACGCACGCCTTTTCTACCCTTTAGAGAATTTCAAAAATATTTGTTTAAGTATAAGTCATTTGTTTAGGAAATTACATGCCCAAAGGCTTTTTTCTTTTACTTTTCTATGCTGTTTATGGAACATCTGATTTTTCAAGTTTTTAGACCCAGAGGTTTAGGCTGCGCATTGATATGTTACCCAATCGGTCAGTAAAAAGTTTCTCATATTATAGGAAAACTAGTCTGACTCTTGTACTTGTATTAAGAAGGGAAGGTTTTCGTGTCCTCAGCCGCGCCAAGGCCAAAACAAGAATGAACTTACTAATAAAATAAATTTAATAAACTTTATACAAAAATTATTTACAATATTAAGGAACACAAGTCTGGACAAGGACTTGCGTACCTGAGTGCGGTGATGTTTCTACTGATAACAATTCACATTGTTGCTAGGCATTTTATATGTTTTGTATTTTGTATTTGGCCAATCAGAAAACGTTTGGTGTCATCCGAGAGTCCAAAGTATTTGGGCCGTGCGATGTCACGTGTACTGACCTAGCAGAAATATTGTTTTTTAATAAAATAAATGACGGTGAAAAATTATCGAAAAATGTTGCGACATTGGGGTCACTGATTTGGATTTTAGTATAAGCGGTCAATGCCCTTATATAAACGTTTTCACATTTTTATCAGTAAAATAACCTACAAATAATATGATTACAAATACTTCCTGAATATTAAATTTTTATATCTAACCCAATACCCAATACCCAACCGATACCCAAATACGTTTCGGTACCTAAACGGCTCTCTCTATACGTGTTATTTTGACTTTAATAAAAATATCATCGCGGTATATTATAACAGAGCGTGTCTAATACAGGTCGGGCGATGTTAATTATATGTCTACAAAACAAATGGAAAAATACGTATAACAATGGGAGACCACCGCCGAGCATGAATTTCGTGTTGGCATATTAATATTTTTACGAATGTATTTTATGTGAAAACTGTTATTAATGTGTCATTTAATTTTGTTTATGCCTGATTATCCCAAATTAAATAAAATAAATTTTCGTAAAACTATTGAAGTGGTATTACAAATTATTTTAGATTTGTCTTGAAGAAGGTATTATTTTAAAACCAAAACTTATAGATACAAAATTTTTATTTTTAAAACATATTCACTTATTTGTACATAATATATTTAATCAAGAATTACACAGTTTGTATCGTTCAAACGCACAAAATCATAATGATGTGAAGTTAATTTTAACACCGAATATAATATTAAGGATAAAAAAAAAATATAAAAATTAGTTATTTACGGTTAACCAAGTTGTAACGATTTCGTACAACGATTGGTCACGGTTTCCGAAACCGATTAATGTTAGAAAAGAGGCTTTTACACTATACGACTGGTACGACCCATTCACTGACTGATTTATTAATACTGGTGTTCCAGGCGAGAAATTAGAAAATGTTACAAATGTCAGGTGGGCGTAGCTGTGTGCTCTCCTCACTTGGATTTAACAATTATAACTACTTTGTAATAAAAAAAAACAGTAAGTGTACTCACCATTCACGGCCGCCGCACGCTCCGCCCCATCTCGGTTTCATGGTCTCGGGTGCGTCGTCACAAACAAAGCAGGCAACCAAACGTTATAAAATAACAATGTACATAAAATAATTTATTATGAAAATGTAATCAATTTTTTTTATTTACGTAATGAGGTCTATAGGTGATACCTAACATCTACAAAAATTTTGGATGGTCGTTAAAATTTGTTTCTGTATATTACGCGGTCGACGATCAATTTTCGAACGTCGTGCATATGAAGAACTTTATTAAAACATCATCGACTAAACTACGATTGAAATCTATGGGTTTAGGAGGTCATAAATGTTACTTCACAGTTTTGAAGTGACATTACGCAATTTTGCGGGGTTGAAGACTAGGCGCGCGGGGATTTCGCGTGAGTGAATAACCGACGCGCGGGGACTTCGCGCACTGACATTCGAACTGAAATTCGACATCCTGCACCAGCTAGCTAGAGCATATGTGGTTAGATGGTAAACGCAGAAGAAGGCTTCTAATTAATGCGACCGAATGTCGTGTGATGTAAAAATGATTTCGTTCGCCTAAATGTTATCACGATTTGAACTCTTGTCTTGTGCGTCATAGTGAATTAATAAGTCATAGTAGTCAAATAGATGAATTCAAACTATAGTAAATCTTTATGGAAATATATTAATTTGCGAATACTGTGTGGTACGCGTATGTACATTTTTAAAGCTCTCCACAATATACCTAATAATATAAATGTATGTAAATAATAACTGATTGGCAGTTATAGGACCTGCCAACAGGAGTGAAAACTTAGAACTTTTAGCATTAAAATTTGAATTTTCATAATGTTAATGTTTTCACATCTATTGACACTCCGAGCAATGACGCAGCTGCCAGCGACACAAAACTGAGTAACGCTCTGGCCTTACTTCCCACACTCAGCAGTTAGTAGTTGGAATATAGGGAACAACCGGCTTCTCGTGTGGAAGCCGATTGTTCCTTATATCTCCCCCACTTATGTTATTTAGCGTGACGCATTTTCGTGTCGTTTTAGGCTCACCCCGTGCCATAAGAAGTATCACTTCAAAAAAAATTATTATATTTATGTATTTTTAGTTCCGACAGTTTTTCGCATTTCATCGACGGTGTTTTCGAACAAAATTATTAAAATCGATATAAACAAAGGAATGAATTGGAAATAAAGTTACTCCTCATATAGTTCATACAAGAAATTTCTAAATTAATAGGCACTGAACGACGTTTGAATAAAAACTTTAGAGTTTGTCCGCAGCTCCATCCACTTGAATATAATAATTCACTTATTAAGTTTTATTAGCACCAACTAAGGTACTATCACGTCATGTCTGGAAGTTTTACTCGTCATTTATGCCTAATCTTGATTAGTAATTTCCCTCTCTTCGACGGTCGTTAAAATGCGTAGAAAGTCGTTTTCTTGCTCCATTACGACATGAAGAAAGGACAAACTAACACACAATAGTTTGACTCTTATTTGTAAGTTGTCTTAAAACGATTTTCAATATCGTTTGAATAAAATCGCTTTTATTGTATTAAATCATCGATATATAATATTACGTGGATATGCATAATAGTTGCACATGGTCCGCTAATTTTCGGAATCGTGTGACGAATCGTCACGTCACACGTCAGATTCGTTCTTTCAGCTATTAAAAATCTGTCCTCCTTGGTTAATTATTGTAAAAGAAAAAAATATTTAAAACTGGTATGAATTAAACAAAACATAGAAAATGACCACGATCAAACTATAAGATAAATGTTACTTAGATTAGATTTTCGATGGTTCGAATTCGGGCGTGTACCAATGAGTTTTTCTGACTTAAGTACACACTAACACTGACACCGTGCTTCGGAGGGCACGTTAAGCAGTCGGTCCCGGACGCTGTCAATAGATGGCGGTCGTTACAGTGCCCAACCCGCAGTGGAGCAGCGTGGTGGACTTAAGCTCCAAGCCCCCCTCCTTTCCCTGGGGGAGGCCTAAGCCCCTGCAGTGGGGTAAAAATGGGCTGATGATGATGATGATAGATTAGATTTACAAAGTCTGACGTCGCATCACCGCGGAAAACGTTTTGTAATATCTTGTCAATAGACAAAAAGTTATAAGTTATAAATAGAAATAATAAATAAATTTTGTATTTTTGTGAACGTAAACATATAATTTGTAATTTATAAATCGATATACGATTAAATAATTTATTTTTCAAAAAATAACCTGAAACATTTTAAAATATTACTTAACCTTTACACACAATAAGTAATTAATAACATGTTATTCAATTATTAATTGTTTTTTATAATATATTTATTTCAACACTATTACATATTATGTAGTATAATAACTTTAAAAAAGCCATATAATCGAGGGCGCGAAGTATCGCGGGTGGTCCGCTGCGATCTCCCGCAGGCTCCGTGTAATCAGACGCGCCGCATCCATATCTCAGTTATTTTATTATATCGTCTAGACTAGATATTGGATCGGTAAATTACTAAATACAGTAAACTAACCTTCAGATTCAGATCTATCCAGTTTTATATAACAGTAAAAAATCTATATATCCCCACCACCAATGAATTCAGAAAAGGTTTGAATTGATAGGCATGGAGCGCTCTAATGCAATCATATGATATGTATCGTATTATTGCGCAGTAATACGTAGTCGGGGAGCCCGTAACCAAAAATGCTCCCGATTTTCGAAATTCTTAATTTTTGGAATTTATAGTACTTAACAAAACTCATTTACGTATTTGCGGTCAGTCAGCTAGATGTGAATGCCTTAAGGCGCAGGACACTATTATTATCTAAAAATTATAAGAAAGAAGAACTTACTAAAAAAAAATTTTTTTAATGTACAGACGCCTGCACTAAAATTTGAACTCTTTGTATTTTGATCACTTTAAAATAGCAGCTAAAATCGTGAAAAAGATATTATCGCGTATCGGGGCTACGTCTGCTATACAACTAGCGTGCAACGTTAGACTTGTTGGAGAAATATACTTCTCTGTCCGCCCGTCGACCGCATTGGACGGTGTTCAGATATGAGAGCAGGCGTCTGTACTGTGAGTTATAATGCAAACAAAAAACGCAGTAGCAGTTTTATCAGCTTTTAGGAAATCGTTGAAAGCTGTATGTTTTATTTTATTCTTGCAGCGCTTCTTGCGCGAAGAACACCAACATATGGTCGACTGACTGGTACCACATTTTTTGCTTTTATACAGGATGAGATTTTAGTGACCAGCCAAAAAATTTCTAGATGTTAGGTATCACCAATAGACCTCATTATGTAAATAAAAATATAGGTCAAATATTCATAATCAATAATTATACCCTAAATATTTTTTAACAAAATTT
This sequence comes from Luffia ferchaultella, assembly GCA_949709985.1. Taxonomy (NCBI): domain Eukaryota; kingdom Metazoa; phylum Arthropoda; class Insecta; order Lepidoptera; family Psychidae; genus Luffia; species Luffia ferchaultella. Next base: position 22,614,657 of record OX453241.1, on the reverse strand, counting down.
GGCTACCTTCTACTTACATAGAGCGAAAAGGTGGAGCATAGGGCATGTGGGCGGGGCGCTGCACGTGCACTGGCGCCCTCGTGAACGGTGACTAGTATATTCGTAGTTTTGGGAAAGGTTTACGTAGTCTTAACTGAATATTTTCCTATTGAACGACACTAAAAAGGAAAAAGACAGCCAACGGATTTTTATCAAAGGTCATTATATAAAAATTTGGCTGGTCATTAAAACCTCAGCCTGTATAAACAACTAGAAGTATGATACAGCCGAAAGACCGCAAGTACATGAATGAGCCCAGTGAGTACTGTTACCTATCAAACATGCCGATTTTGGAAACTCCTGACAATTTTGGTCATGGCGCCCGGACTATAGTGTTCATTTACATACCACCGTGAGATGGCACGATCGTAATCTACTTTATTATATTAATTTAAAAAAAGTTAAATGATGTAAAGTTAGCTCAAGCCAGAAACATCGTAGGATAGAATTTATTTAATTTGGTAGCTAGGTAGCACAGACCAGTCAACCTATAGACCACGCTTTAATAAACGTCAGTACGAAAACGAAATCGCCAAAAAGTGGCGGGGTGCGGGGAGAGGTCGGCTAGTTTTCATTGGTTCGTTCAAAATTGACAATTTAATGGCTTCCGACGTGCTTCCAACTGACCGCTCACAAGAGACGTAGTTATGTAGTGTCACTACATAGCCTTGGCGAATGCTACTCCCTGTCAAAGCGTGGTCTATAAGGTTGACTTGTCTGTGCTAGGTAGGCAATATATATGATTAGCATTTAGGCACTAGGCACTGTGTAATAAACACATCTGATCGCATATGTAACAGCACGCGTGCTCTGCCTATTCAACATTTCCCGTTTTCTATGGGCACCACAATCAAACACTATCAATAATCTCACAACGTCCATTTACGACCGTATTTCACTAAGAACACGCCGAGGTGAGAATATAATGAGCGGTTCGGGTCCATTTTTAATATTGCCGCTTAATAACGTCATATTACGATCGACTTGGGTGGCGAATCGACCGTTACCTCTATTAAGGCGTGCTCGAAGGGCGTACCGATTTATTCGAATGGCTATGTTTCGATTTTTCGGAAATTGCTCGCCGGCGGCGACGACTCGCGAAATTGAGACGTCAGCGTGATTGCGTTCAATCCGCGTTTAATTATGTAAAGTGTTATATCTGCGAAATGGGCGGATATCGGCGGTGCGCGGGCGCAGTTTTGGTTTGACTTTTTTAAAATTTTGGATTGTTACTACAACATCTTGTTTTTTAATTTTCAATATTCAGTGTTGAATTTAGAAATAGGGGACACATAAAATATCACCTCGGTGGTCCTCTGCCAGACGGGTACTCACGTCAAGTTCATGTCAAAACGAATCATATGCGCCCAACACGAGGTAGCTGCTGTGCACCGCTGAGGAGTTCCCCTCTTGCCATTCCCATCATCACATCAGCTCTAGGTCACCATAATAAATTATTTTTATTGGAACTACACCTACATTCCATGTTTTATTAAAATTAGTTAACGGTAAGAAGGTGAATTAATATTAACAGTATTCACCCCTAATTTTCTACCCTTACAGCGGTAAGAATCAATAAAATCGGTCCCAAATCGGAATCACGTAACATACATACGAAAAGAAAAAATAAATACAGACGGATAGAGAGCATCTCTTTTATGAAGTCAAAAATAAAATGCTGATGGTCAAGTTTAGTATAATATATATCAATTTCATTTTAAATAGAAAACCATTTTAATTTGGTATGTATAATAGTACAAACACTCACTACGGATACACACTTGGCTGGATTTCAATTTATAGTTTTGAAAGTAAAGTACTAAAAGTATTTAAAAAAAAAACTCTAAACTTATTGATTTGACTTATAGCTATGCACTCGTTTTATCTATGGCAACGGGTAAGATGCGTGCGTGTCCAATTTTTGCTTATATAATATCTGAGACACACAATATCCAAGTACCTACATAAAGAACTATATTAATTAAAATTTCAAAAATCATTTTAAATATAAGAAACCTAAGATGTTCGAATAAGACACACACACACACACTAAACGTCTCGATGCAATGGCGCCAAAATTGAAAAAAGTGTGAAAGTGTTGACATTTCAGGCAATCAGGTTTCGATCCGAGTTGTATTATTTATCTTCCTGTAACAACCGAATTCCGAATAACACGACAAAGTTGGACATGCACGTAAAATGAAAATGACCTAACTCAAAAATAATTGCCACTTACAGATACTGGCGTCTCGCATGGAAGTACGTTGCAAATGCCACGGCTTATCAGGTAGCTGTCAAGTGAGGACATGCTGGAGAACGACTCCCGACTTCAGGGTAGTGGCGTCAGCTATCAAAAGACAGTATAGGAACGCGATGTCTGTCGCTCAGGAGATGGACGATGGTTCGGGAGAGCTTCGAGCGCGTCCCAGGGGACGCAGGAGGAGCAGGCCAAAACCGGCGCCGAAGACTAGTTTATTGTTTTTGGAGAAGTAAGTTTAGAACGATTATTACATTACGTACCTAGAGTTACATTAGTAACAGAATTGACCAGCAATCAAAAATTCGAAATTCGAACAGAGCTATCGCGCTTGAGTTTGCCACCAGGCAGCGCTAATGAAGACTAGGAAATGTCAAATATTGTCAAGGAAATGTCATTGAACATTTCTGTACTAAGTAGTTTACTAAATAACGATTTTTTTTTGTATTCAACCCATAAGGAAGTGAAGAAGGGTGTTAGAGTTTGTATAGAAAAAAAAAATGTTGAAACATAAATAGTGATGGGGAGATATAACGAGATCGAGGAATTGCAGAAGTAATAATACCTGAGACATATAACACATGGCCATCTAGTCCCAAGCTCATAGAACCTGTATTATGGGTACTAAACATCTGAAATACTTAGATCTCTTTTTTATAATACATACCTACATATTATATAGATTTTTTACGCTCAGACAGGAAGGAAACAGACATAGTAACAGCATACTTATATCTAATTATATCTTGTTTCAGATCACCTAGTTTTTGCGACTCAGATTCAAGAGCCGATTCTCCCGGTACGTCAGGTAGGGTGTGTCGTGTTGGACGCACTTCGAGAACCGGATCCTGCGATTTACTGTGCTGTGGACGAGGCCACGCGCTGATCAGAAGGTCCAAAATAGCACCCTGTAACTGCACCTTTCAATGGTGTTGCACTGTTCACTGCCAGCGTTGTAAAAACGAGAAATGGGTAGCTGTATGTAAATGAAGTGACGTAGGTATATTTTTGGACGAATAAAAGAATTAAGATGTCATGACGATTCGATCAACTTTCCTAACATATACTTATTATAGAGTTGACAGTTTTTCTGTCGGTACATAAGTAATAAAGTACAACCTGTTTCGTATGTAAAAAAAAAAATGGTACACCTAGCAGTAAAATATTATTTGACTATATTTACACAACTATTCCTGAAAAGATTGTGTATGTTACGAGATGTATAGAAAATTACAAATCACTATCATACTACAGGGTTCAATTAAAATAAGGCAATATTAAAAAAATAGCGAAAATCCTATTTTATATAGTTGCAGAATTATCGAGATATTTTTTCATTTTTTAAATTCTACCTTACTCTACCTATTTTTTCATTTTTTAAACTCAACCTTTTTAATAAATAAAAAGGGTGAAGAAAAGTATTAATTTTTACTTTAGCTCCACTGACTGTCTGTGCTTTCATTGACTAGTTTATTTTTGTGTGTTTGCGACACTCTTCCACGAACTCTGTGTGATTATTTTTTTATGCTATTGTACTGAAACTATACGATGACCTTCGAAATTAAAGAAAAATAATAATAACACTTTCCACCCACCATTGCCCGTTTGGATCTTAATAAAGGAAAAAATAGGTACTTTTATAATATTATTCATAACATGTGTGCAGTATGTGCAAAGAAGTAGGTATTTTTTTTTTCGACCTATTAATATTAAAAAAATAACTCAACATTGTGTAACAGCCAATCGCAAGCTTTTGATTACAACAATGTCATTGGCAGTCCATGTGGACTAACGCACAAATGCGACGAGCTGTCTTGTCTTTGCAAATATGTCGTCGAATCACCTATGAATAGACTGTAAAAAAATCTATTCAATACATACGAATTATTTGCGCCATGATATCTTAATTTTTTATCCTAAAAAGACTCACACGTGCTATATTGGAAACCATTATTTAATAACAAGGCTGCTCTCTAAATTATTCGAATATCGTATTAATCCTTACCGATTTCTAAACTTATACATTCCGATTTTAATGGTATCTATCTATTTTTAAGGTATTTGTTAAAAAATTGTCAGTATTAACTTTAAAATTAGGATAACTTTTCGTATCGATTTTTACTTGTAAATAAACTATACAACATTCCTACTACGATTCAATCTCGTGATAATTATTGACGATTCACTCACTATTATTTATTATAGTTATAAGCAAACTTTCTACATCCAGTTGTTTTTATTAGGTCAATAAAGAAACGAAGAAAATCATATGGTTTCATTTTATCTGCAAAATAAATATACTTACAGACTATCGGATTTAATTTTATATGGTATACTTTACCGTATGAATATTTGCCTGTGCCTGCTTAAAAATAAAATGTTTTCTATTTTTGACATTTGGCGCCGTTACTGCGTTTTACGTAATGTCATATCTATGTTCAAAGTGGTTCAAAATGTGTGTGTTCAGTTAATTCAGTTTTATAAGAATATTCACCTTATTCCGCTTATATAAAAATAAATCTTGTTTATTACCGAATATCGAAGACATACAGGAATTAGTATATTTTTAAATTTGTATATATGACGTCGTTTTTTATTTTTTTTTAATAAAAAAAGTACCTTTTGAATTTTTAGTGGTAACTGCATTTACAACTATTTAGTATGGGAAGGCCTTCTAAACGCTCTGCTCAAATGAGACAGCGTGATTGGAGAAAACTAGTACCTAACGAAAGAAACGATCATTCAAATATAAATATAAATTTACTTAATGGTTTATGAGGGTTGTGCTGGCTTGCATGCAAGGCATGCATGCTGTATTTTTCTCTAAAATAAATAAATACATATGTATACAATCTATTGCTCCTGCTTCGCTTCCCCTATGTTCGCGGCCTCGTCGATGACAATTAAAACACAGATGGAAATCCACGTCAAAATGAATCATATGAGCTTGAGCGTAACTGCTGTACACCGTCGTAGAGTTCCCCTCGAATGCTTGTTATTTCCATCGTCAGATCAGCTCTAGGTTACCATAATGTTTTATCTTCTATGGAACTACACCTATGCTAAGTTTTATTATAATCGGTCAACAGCAACTGGACGAAATTTAAAGAATCAGGATTACTTCTACAATTTCCTACCATATAAAATGGAATATTTTCTTAAAATTTAAATGGAACTAACCTCGAGATATAGCCTATTTAATAAATTCACAATTGGTTAAGATATCGAGTAATATATCCACACAGGAAAAAACACAGTAGAATTGAAAACCTTCTTCATTTTGAAGTCGGTTAAAAACATTCATTAAAATATAGTCCGACCAAACTGAGAAAAAATATTTCAAAACAATACAAATCTTCAAGTGAATAAACCTAAACATTAAATTTTGTATGTTTAAAAAAAATTGTCAATTTTTTTTCAAGTGCACATTAAAAGGGAATAACATCAAAGATCTCCCAAGAAGCCACTTCAAAAAAGTCGAGGATCGTCGCGCGACAAAGAATACCTCCCTTAGCAATTATCCTGTTATTTCCGGGTAATTTCGGTTATTGTTAATACTTTAAATCAGTATACTTTTGTATACACAAGATACTCAGGTGGATACTGATACTCGAAAAGCTCAAAAATCTTGGATTTTTAAGTGAAGTGAATGTCCGTCGGAGTGGAAAATGTATTTATATTACATTCGCCAAATTAATGTGCATGGAATTGTTTCTTGTAAAAGAAACAATGCTCACTCAGTATATAAATAATACAGTTTTGATACAAGTGTTAGTACACTATCACATATACATACTGAACTCGAACCTGATATCTGGGACACGTAAAATTTATGGAATGCGTAATTGCCTTTCACATTGTAGGATACCATATCAGATATCGAACTTATAAAACGATATGGGATTGGAGTCTGATATTGATATCGTATAGCGTAATGACACAATGATTTTGTCATTCAATGATTTTCCTATAAGCTTGTACAATTATATCATACAGCTGCATATATCTGTGCGTATACAAAGCGAGCATGAATACTATTCTAAATTGCATTTTTTTTCGTTTTAATTAAATAAAGATACATAATATTAATTTAATATAAGAGAGATTACACGGTTATTTTAATTTATAATAAATTGTTAAAATTTAAATAATAACATTGCAATTTATTCTTACATGTTTAAAGGCATATGTACCTAGGAAAATGCATAAAGTTTGGAATTCTCAAATCCGATTAATAAAACCACTGATTTAGATATAAATTCGTATATCGATTTGTACTATTTTGAAGTAGATAATAAAAAATATGTAAAACACATTGGTGAAGGGTGACCTATAAAATGGGAAGTCTTTCTTATAACTATAATACTTTCTTATAGATGATACAGGATAACATTCTTCAACTGTACACCAAAATACAACTCACTAATTTGGCGTACAAGATGTGATCTATACAGTAGCTTTAGGCCTTGTTACCGTTTGAATGAGACGCGAGCCAGCATTGTTTGTGTCGAACACTACTCGATGAATGGAGTGCCGTTGCAGTGTTTGATGTTTCGCTTTTTGTTATCCAAGCCGGCGAGTCACGTGACAGCAATCGAAATAACCGATCGATACTATAGAATTAACAACGAGGTGAACGATTTTAAGGGAGAAAGGTGATGTACAACTTCGGGAATTCTTTTGTTACGAGTTACGTACGAAATAATGATACTTTAAAAACGAAAATTCGTCTTCATGCGAATCAAACGGAATAGAAACATATCGCCAAAGAATTCGACATTGACAGGTACATGATTTTCCGGATTCATATAATTTACTTTTTAATATCATTATCATCATCAGCCCTTTTTACCCCACTGCAGAGGCTTAGGCCTCCCCAGGGTGAAGGCAGGGGGAGTTGGAGCTTGAATCCACCACGCTACTCCACTGCGGGTTGGGGATTGTAACGACCGCCATCTTTTGACAGCGCTTGGAACCGACTGGTTAACGTGCTCTCCGAGGCACGGAGTCAGTGATAGTTATGTACTTAAGTCAGAAAAACTCATTGGTACACGCTCGGATTCGAACCATGGCCCTATGGCCTTACATAAAATTGAGACAGGTTCATTGCGCTCTGGGCTATCACGACTCGTAACACGAAACGTCGACACGAAAGTTTTTAATATACTTAAAATCAATTCATACTCGTAAAACTTTGAAACATACACAATTTTTACTGAGCTTGATCTTGCACATTATTTTTAGGAGCATAGTAAATTATGCACATTATTTTTAGGAGCATAGTAAATTATTCTCCTAAAAATAATGTGATGATAACTTACCACAGTTCATACTTATGTTTTGAATTAAAATATCGTGTATTTTAATGTGAAAATCTTATCTGAATTGGTTTAATAGTTTTTGAGCTATATAGTAATATAAATATAACCATTCAAACAAGACAAAAATATATTTGCTTTTACTGTGTAGTTAAGATTCATAGACAAACAATTAATTAATAAATCACAATAATTTTGCTATGCCAAGACATCACTTAGATATAATTTTATAATAATAAATTGATTAAATAAGTAATTCATTATTTGTTTTTTTTTATATGACAGTTTTTTTAAATATTCATTAACAGTGAAACAATTTAAAAAAAAAAATAATTAATAACAAAATTATGCCAGTCTGTGGAGCTAGGTCACACTTCGACCATAGTCGTTTGCGTACGTTCATATCGTAAGTGATCCACTTCTCATCACCAGTCAATCTTTTCAAAAATGGTATGCTTTCATTATATTTGAATAGAGTATTTTAAATAAGTACGCGGTTCGTTAGGTTCCTTTCAGTGAACCAAACAACCAGCACCAAACACCAGCTTTTTTTTCTACATCCAGATTTTTCCAAATGAAACAAAACAGTTTTTTGGTAAATATTCAATTTTTCAAGAATATAGCAACTACTAATATGCCGATCGTGCTTCATTTTTTTTCATGAATGGCATCAACTTTATCCATAGCAGGTAAGCAACCAGGGAAACTGCGTATTTATCATTATCTGATCGAAAACGTTTAAACTAACCAAATTTGTGTTACTCTGCTACCCTTACTGATACAGCGTTAGGGTCTATAAATGACAATTATCTTTTCGGCTTGTGTCGCATTTTTTTCTTTTTTTTAATAAAATTTCGTGATAGGTATGTGTAGTGAATTTGTACGCACTTTTACTCATTTCCTTTTACTCATTTCTTTATGTTTATTTTAGTAAAAATGTTAACTTTAAAGCCAACCAGGTACAAAAAGTAAAACCAAAGTCTGATTAAAACTTCAGATCAAATACGAAATAAGGTAATACCCTACCTATTGATTACCTTAATATTATGACTTAAGTGCGAAAATAATTGTAACGCAACCTTCAGACACGCGTGAATAGTATGCCACACTACCGGCGAGTTTACCGCTTAAAATCGCTGACTACTTAAAGTTTTCATTAACAAATCATATGACAACATTCGTGTTTAAAACTTTAACTCCATCCAACAATGTTGTTCAAATAGTTTTTAAAGTAGGCAGAGACTTTATGTGGCGTTCTTGCAACTTGTTGTTAGTGAATTCGTAAAATTGTATCCTATGTGTGAGCCCGCCTTAAAAAAACACGCGATTAAGGGGATAGTCTTTGTCTCCGCGACTACGAATTGGCATCGCTATCTCCGTTTCAATCTCTCTACCACGACCTGTTCCTGAGTGACAGAGACGACAAGATTACAATACGATATATAAATACGACTACGTCATTGCGCGTTCAGTAACTCTGATTGAGCACCCCTCTATACCTAATAATAATAATTCATTGAGTCATTGGAATTGCATATCTAATAATGCAAGGTCCCAAACCACCGATTCTAAATCCAGCTTAACTTACAAAATACTTTAACGGTTTTGTTCATATGTTTTAGTGAATGCCCCTTTATTAAAGATATAAAACATAAAAGGCAGTAAGGGCTTTTATATGCCTCTCCCAAATCTAGGTTATTTATATTTTTAAGAGTCCTTTTGAACAGCGCGCGTGCCTTTCCGGTCCATAACCTCGAGCCCCTAAAACAGCTCACTGCAGGAACTCGAGCGAGTCTGAACGAGAGTACAACCCTTCGCGTCGCATCAACTAGCCACAGCGGTCGCTCTGTTCATGTTTGCTAACGATGTTTAAATTACGTCTTAATTATTATTGTACAGTACTAATTATAATTTCTACGCAACTACAAGATTCGACCAAATTATTAATCTGCAAATAACCGAGCCGAGATTGCTGCTGAATCAAACTCGATGGCCAGACACTGTTCGAAATTAGTTTAGTCTGCCATGTACCTAAATTTAAAGGTAAATATGGAACCCTAAAAAGGTATATCTACTTATTAAAATAGATGCATATAGATAAATATTAATCAGCGACCTAATTAAACGGCGGCGGCGAAGGTTGTATGTTTAATTCTGTTATGGGGCTTAGAATGGTTTAATACTGAAGCCAAGTCACTTGAGGGTATTCGTTGTGCATTAGTCTGCGCAGTCGAGTCTTGTCCGTAGACGATTTGCTACCCCTATAAATTTTTTGTTATGTAATGTATTTTTAAAGTGGTGAAGTAACGGGTAAGCGTACTTTATTGTGTTTATTTTATTTATTGAAGCCGTTATTTTCAAGTGATTGTTTCATATAATGATGGAAACTTAGAAGTGTAAATATGTAAAGAGAGTTAATGCAGTTTTTTGATTGTTTTTTTATAAGTATAACAACTTACCTGTCAATAGTAACTACACATTTTAGTAATTTGTCTTTGAGAACGACTTTTATGTAATTTTACGATGCAATTCGGGTTGTTTGGCTATCGTTTTTACATATTTGGTCAACCATTTTAAGAAAAAAAAAAATTTATATATAATTAGTTTTCTAACCAAAATAATTTTTTTATTAATTTATATTTCGTAACCTATAATTTTTCATACTGAACGAATATTTACTTTGGAATTTTTTCTAGGTGTTACATTTTACCGGTCACGTTTGTTTCATCTTCCACTTCTTCCCATAGTTGCTCATAGACAAATGTAGAGTTTAAGGTACGATAAACAAAAGGCTCATCAAGAATGAAGGACGGCTTCGACTTTACTTCATTGCCCAAACCCACCGAATATAAACTAGAAAAGAAATTATTAGGATCTGGGATATTCGGTGAAGTCTACCGCGCGATAGATCCGCAAAAAAAACCTGTTGCGGTAAAAGTCCAGATATACAATGATCACAACGAATCACACATACAAGAAGAATACAATATTCTTAAAGATTTCACGAAACATGCGAACATTGTCGACTTTTATGGAGCCTTCTGTGAGAAAATAGAACGCGTTAACAAAATATGGTTCGTGTTGGAGGTGAGAGAAAGTTTTAATTTAGTTTTTTTTTTAGTTTTAGTGATTTCAGTATCATGATTCAAAACACTGAAACACACATTTCAAAATAGACATGTGTCCCGAATAATAGACATTTCCTTTTAAATTCGAAAAGATTGTTTTCCCGAAATAATAATACCTACCATAAATTTTAATCTAGGGTGTCGAATTTTATTTAATACTAGGTTGCAAGGTGGACAGGTACATTGTGGTGGGGCAAGCTGGGGGTCTCGACACGTCCTTGCCTTAACAGACCTACACAGTACGCGTTGTTCAACTCACTACGGTTCATAAGTAAATTTGTAATCAATAATACATAAATAATACCGTCAGCCCATTTATGTCCCACTGCAGGCCTCCCCTCGGGATGAATGAGGTTGGAGCGTAATCCCCCACGCTACTCCAGTGCGGATTGGTGGATGTTAACGACTGCCATCGACTGGCTTCTAGTGATGGCAACCGGGGCTGAGACGGCTTAACGTGTCACAGAGTCAGTGATAGTTATGTACAGTTAGAAAAAACTCATTGATACATGCCCTGGGATTCAAACCACGGCCTTCTAAAGAAGAAGCGGGCTCGCTAGCACTCGACTATTACGACATAACAATAATATTATTATTTATTTAATGTACAACAAAAAGTTATTTATACCAAAAATAACAAAGTTACTCAATAAATAAGTTCGGTACTAGAGGCAGTCTTCTTCCAGACGTCTTTTGAATGGATAGGTAAGAAAGATACACACTTGTTTCAACAACAACAACAACAAGTGTTTATGGTTGATAGTCTATATACGGCGTGTCGCTGACGCGGTGGTAACCGGCTCAACAATTTAGGTCAATCGAAACTTTTAATTTGTTCCCTTATGGTAGTTTTTAATTTGTTTGCCGATTATAGGTACTCCATCTTTGGTGTTCTATCATCATCTTCATCGGTAAGTATCAAATGTTCCCTAAATATGAGTGTAACGTGCATAATATTCGAAGGTCACTTCTCTCGTGATTATCAGAAAAAATCTTTAATAAATCGGTCCTTGTTTTTGACCGTATATAGGTATATATTTGGAATAAATGTAGTGATACGGAAGGGTCGGTTATCGATTTCGCAATATCAACGAAAACATAAATAAATTGACGACCGCTTAGCCTAGTGGGTAGCGACCCTGCCTACGAAGCTGGAGGTCTCGGCTTCGAATTCCAGGTCGGGTCAGTATTTATATGATGAATATTGATACTGGTACCGGGTCTTGGTTGTTATATGTATGTGGTGTTTTCGCTTGGTACCCAAAACACAAGCTAATGCTTAGTTTGGGGCCTAGACGTTGTTGTGATGTATACGTTATTATTATTATTAATTTGAGCAATGCTATTTACAGAACGACCACTGGTATTTAAAAAAACGGTCAAGTGTAATTCGAATTTTCGTGGAGAGGGTTCCGTACCTAATATAAATCATCTTAGTATCTACTACGCTTTTTAAAATACGACGTAAACTTTAGTTATATTTTGAACCCGATCCTAAGTTTTTCGTAAAAGTAATAAAATAGTTCTTGGTGAAATTAAGGAACACCATTTTCACTTCAAAAACATTTTCCGTTTCTCGTGGGAATTTAAAAACTAAAAATTTCCATTTAGGTTTTCCAATAAACAATGAAAGGGGCCCTATATTCCGTTTTAAAAAAAATTAAGTCATTAGTTTCGGAGATAAAAGTAGGTGACGCTCAGGTTTATCATGTTACTATGTTATTATGTGTTATGTATACTAATGTGTTATTTTAAACTACAGTTAAAAATATATCAAAGGTAACATAATGTTTTTAAAATTACAAAAAAACATATTTGTGATTTTCATTCAAGCCCTATCTTATTTAGTATAGTATGTCACGTGATGTACTTGACAAAACTTTTTTTATTTTCTAATTTGCTTTTTATATTTGCTAATAAGTTTTATTAAATTTGTTTTAAAACGCTATACGTCCGTGATAGGGTCACTTAAGTCTGAATATGTAGTACTAAATTTCAATTTATTTTGTTCGGAATATTCTGTGAAAATATGCTGCGACAGACGGACAGACAGACACGAAAGTGGTTCTATAAGGATCGCATTTTTCATCTCGGATGTATAATAATACTAATAATATCTGGGACATCCCACACAGCGCCATCTAGTCCCAAAGTAAGCAAATATTATGCTTGTATTATGGGGTACTAAACAACTGATATACATACTTAAATACTCTATATGTATAGATACTTTTACACCCAGACACGGAACAAATAGACATGTTCATGCACACAAACATTTGTCCCGGGCGGGAATCGAACCCGCGACCCTTGGCTCCGCAGTTAGGGTCTCTAACCACTCGCTCAATCGCTCAGTCAAATAAAATATGTATAAACGTATACTCTCATTTTAGTTGTGCGAGTGCGGATCAGTTATCGACATGGTACGACGACTGGCGGCCGCTGACAGGAAAATGGCCGAGGAGCACGTCGCTTTCATCCTCAAATACACTATCAAGGTGAAGCCCATAAACATATCCACCGTCACATCCAGAAGAACAAAGGCCCTGCCAATCCACCTTTCGACCGCTGAATCAATTGGATCGACTCGAAAATGCAAACTCAATTGTTCCCCAAACAGTGTCCGTGACACTATAAAATACTGCCCCTCGAATACTATCCCGAACAGTGAGGTTATATGTACTGGCGCACTAGAGACCGAATTACCAACAACCTTGTGTAACTCGTGAAACATCGATCGATTGATCGATTTAACGTAACATTTGTATATAAAAAGTGCAGTAATTAATAGTTATCACCTTTTATCAAATACGTAGCAATAACATATCGATACCGGAAATTTCAATTGACATAAGGGACAATCCGCTAAACTGACCGAGAAAATCGATTAATTAATTGAATAACTTTTTATTAATTATTTACGATCAACGAATATTTTTTTTTAATTTTCATAAATATTTATTAATCTATTGTTGAAATATAACGATATAAATTGAGATTTTAGCCAAAATTGGGAACACTTTTGTACAAAAATGTCCTAATTACTGAGATAATGACCGTTACATGAACCCCAACTCTTGCATAGTAAAAAACAATTAACACAAATTTAATCATAATACATTGAAACAATATGGAATAATTATTCAAATTAATAAGATGTTTTTATGGGTCGCATATTTGTATCAATTTAAACGAGTATTACATAAGTCAGCCAGCAGCCTCTCAATTGGTTGAAGAATAGAATAGAATTCGTGTTTATTGTTTCTCTTTTCTGTTATAAATTTTGTATCCGATGAGTTCGTCACTTTTCAAGGATTGCAGTTGAACTGTCTTACAGAAATTACCCTACAAGTTTATCACTATGTTAGTTTCCTATGCATTCTGGGAGGAACCGTTCGCTTGCTGAGCGGTTTTTTCCTCTCCTTAAGCTCTAAATAATATATTTTGCCCTAGCAATAGCCGGCCAGCATCGGATGAAAGTGCTCATGTCTTTTGTAATGTTCACCAAGGCTCTCCAGGACCCCAACCTGCACTCAGCAAACTTTTTTCGCTATGACAATTTTTTTTTGCAAAAAGGTAGCGTAGCACTAAAACATCGTAAAGGCCATGTTTTAATATACTAAGGATAACATTCGAAAAAGCTCGAAAAACGGAGTCATTTTTGAGCAAAAGCTCTTGTTTTGTTTGTTCCGGGTGTCAATGTAATTGTTTTTATTTTTACATATAATTCGCAAACGGCTAACAAAAGAAATCCGCAAATTTAATTATTTATTGTATGAAATGTAGTCTCTAGTAGATGCATAAAACCTCGTTGCCTCAAATTTCATCTTGGGGCCATTACTTAAAATGCACGCCGCTATATTGTGATGTGATTCGCGACGCAACAGTCCAAACTGTCGAAATGAATGTCTGCGTGCAACCCACTACTCCGTGACGGCCCCCCATAGCGGTGCATCGCTCAATTATCGTAAATAATGCTCGAGCACATGAGATATACCAGGACTTACTGAACGTTACAAAAGGACTTTCATGATCACTACCTTCAATGAAAAACCTATCCTATTAACATAAGCATAAAGTATAAATTCTCAAGTGATTATTAGAATTAAAGTCATTAGCTCCGATAAAAGGTTAAATGCCCATTATCTTTATGCAAGCCACTTGGCTCACAATACGGCGTTTCATCCCTTTCGTTTAAGACGACCTAACATTCGTATCTATCGAAGATGTTTCTCATGAGGCACGATCGATACATGCTTAGTGGTTCGCGTGATGTGACTGCAGTCGATAGAGTTGAAGAATCGATAAGGATTCATCTTAACTATCTAGTTATAATTTGAACCCTTACTTCTTTTGCTCGAAAACGCTGCAGTGCATGGGGATTATAAACGTGTACCCAAATATTTCAGATAATAATATTGTATTATTATTTTCGATAAAATACTAACACTGTAGAAAAACAATCATCATAAGTTCTTCAGTATCACATTTTTCTCGTTAATAAACGACAGACCGTGGAGACCCTAGATCATTTTCTATTTAGTGTGGGATATCCTGCCTAGACAATCGATTTTTTTAAGTCTTTATGGATGTTTGTTCGTTGTGAAGCAATAATTATAGTACCTATACCCACCATAACGCAAAAAAAATAATGTTGTACGACCAACCCACTTTTATCGACTCGATAACAAAAGGACATTTCTCAAGCCGATCGACAGCTTAAACGTCGCTAATGAATGCATTAAACACAGTGAGATATCACGCCGATATACATCCATGTAAGGACTGGCGGCGGATCAGTTTGATGTATGCAAATGCAGCCAATGCATCTTAGGGGCGTGGAAGTCTGACGTGCAGTGAGTGGTGTCTTTACAATGCAGATTTAAAGCCTGTTAAAACGACAGCTTGCTACTATTTAATGTTGACGGATTGTAATCGTGAGTTGGTCTATAAGATTAATAGTCTCACTATGTACTGTTTGATTGAATTGTGAATTATATATTGGGCAAAGAAAGATATTTATTGTAATAAAATTCAAGGGGATGTATTTCAGACTAGAGTGAAATTTGTCGTGTAAAGGAAATTCCCCGAGTCAGTAGCCTAGCGTAAGAATTATTATTAATACCAATGCACAGACCGGTCAACCTTTAGACCACGCTTTAATTGACGTCAGTACGAAAACGAAATCGCCAAAAAGTGGCGGGGTGCGGGGAGAGGTCGGCTAGACAATTTAATGGCTTCCGACGTGCTTCCAACTGACGGCTCACTAGTGACGTAGTTATGTAGTGTCACTACATAGCCTTGGCGAATGCTACTCCCTAAGCTGTCAAAGCGTGGTCTATAAGGTTGACTTGTCTGTGTACCAATGTGCATGTCGCTGAAAACCAAAATCGCGCGTATCTCGATTGTTTGTTAGTTTACATAGGATTAGCATAGACATCCTTTTCGTGAAGACGTGCCTTTCAAATACACGTATACGTATAATATATAAAGACGAGATTCTTAAATTTAAATTTTATTACAAACTTTATTCTTACTTGTAGATGTTAAAACTTTAAAATAAATTGTTCACGTCACAGATAGGTAGGTACTTAATACAACTAGTAGAGATATAAAACAAACGATTAATTTAATGGTAAAAATCTACTTAAAACCTTAACTCTCTGAATCCTTCTAAAATACAAATTTATATAAAATATATTTTTTTCAAATAATATTTATACATATATGTCTTTGTTTGAAGGCAATTTTTATGAGAACCGACGTATTATAAAGTGTAACCGTCCAAATTAACGCTTTAATAGATAATTTTTCATTTCAGGCACTGTCTTATTTACACGAAAACGAAATAATACACAGAAATGTGAGATGCAGTAATATACTGATAAATAAAGATGGTGAAATAAAATTATCAGATTTCGAATTATCTAGTAAAATTAGTGGCACGCTAGGTAAACGGTATACCAGCATCGGATCGCCAAGTTGGATGGCACCCGAAGTTGTGACAGTAGGCACCGAAGGTTATGGTAACAGAGCTGATGTATGGGCTTTAGGTATCACGACTATAGAAATGGCGGATGGCAAAGCACCATTTCAAGATATGCATCCAACAAGAGCCATCTTCCAAATAGTAAGGAATCCGCCACCAGCACTAATGAAACCGGCGATCTGGTCTTATAACATTATAGATTTTATTTCAGAGTGAGTTATATGGTAAACTTATTTTGTTTTACCATAAATATTATCAAGTAATGAACACAAATATAACTTTCAGGTGCTTAGAGAAAAATCCTGAGCATCGGCCATTTGTAATGGAATTAGAGGAGCATCCTTTCATTCAGTCGGTACCTGAGAATGATTATCATGTACGTACATGTTTATAAAATTTAAAATAACCGGCCAAGTGCGTTTCGGACACACATCAACTGAGGGTTTTTACAACTACAACTAATTAATCATAACCAATCACAAAATTGTTGTTGGTAACTGAAAATTGTTTGGATTTTTTATTAGATTTTTTATCTCTCAGTTGAAATGTTAGAGGTGGGACACATTGTTAAGGAATTCAGGACCAGATATCTCACGAAAATTCACCTAAATAGAAAAGTCATTAAAGAACCTTCATTGTATTTTTAAAGATCTGTTTAACGATGGGATGCGCAAATAATTTTATTTATTTATTAGTTCAATGTATACATAGAGAGCCACCCCCAAATAATTTGTAATTCATTCTATCTAATTGATTAATCAAAATTGATGGAAAGATGGCGGAGCTTTATACCAGTGACATATGAATAGACGAACGGACATGAAGAAATCCATAAGGGTTACGTAACTATTACATGGAAAGTTCCTTTTAAATTAACATATTTGTATTCTTTCAGCTTTCGCAAGAATTAAAAATCCTTGCGTATGAATTGAAAAACACAGAGGTCATTGAAAACAAAGTACCGGAACGGATTATAAAAAACGGACTGCTGACAATTGAGGGCGCTTCAGAACCAGATAGAATGCAGGTCGAGGATTTAGCAGCTCTAGAACATTTGTCTGAAGACAAAATACTTACGGAACTGCAAACGAAACTGTCTAAAGGTCGTTTCACGTCTTTCATCGGAGATATTCTGCTCATTCTGAACCCTAATACCAATGACGATATATATAATGAAAATGTGAGTTTAGGGTAGATTTTACTTCTGTTATCGAGGACATAAAAATGTAGTAATTATATCGTAATATTTTATTATAGATTCACAAGAAATATGAATGCAAGTCAAGATCAGACAATGAGCCACATATTTTTGCTGTATCTGATAGCGCTTATCAAGACGCTCTCCATCACAACGAATCGCAATACATAGTATTCTCTGGGGAAAGTAAATCCGGGAAAACCACTAATATGTTACACGCACTATCCCATTTAACTCATTTGGGCGCAATGAAAAATAATACAGCCGAAAGGATTAGGAAAGCCACTCAAGTTATTCAAGCTGCCATAACAGCATCTACGCCAATTCATGAACACTCGACGAGAGGTATATTTCAAGTTCAAGTCACTTACGGCAGTTCAGGTAAGCTTAGCGGTGCATTATTCTGGCTGTATCAACTTGAAAAATGGCGAGTTTCGTCTACTGACATGTAAGTAAAAAGTTTAATAGAAGGTTGATTATTAAAAGAATAATAATATACATTGTAAATTTTCATACGTCTTACCTTTTCAGGACCCATGGGAATTTCGATTTACTTTCCTATTTTTATGATGCAATGGAGGCTGAAAATAAGCTTGAACACTTCAACTTAGAAAAGAACAGGAAACTTAGATATTTAAGGGTACTTGAAACGCCTATTAAAGGCATAAAAGGAGTTCGTGAAACACCCGATGGAAACGTACAGAAATATAAAGAATTCAAAGACAACCTTATTGCTTTAGACTGGGAGCCTGAAGACATTGAAATACTTGAAACAGTTCTTGCTTCCATTCTCGTTCTTGGTAACGTAAAATTCAAAGACGGGAAAAACGGTTCTGCAGAAATAGAAAATATCGAAGAAGCCAAAAAAGTTGCTAAACTGTTATCTCTAGAACAAGCTAAGTTCTTTTGGGCATTACTTAATTACTGCTTGATCGAAAGAGGTACAGCTGTTAAAAGGAGGCATTCGACAGACGAAGCGCGTGACGCTAGGGATATTCTAGCAAGTGCTCTTTATAAGAGAATTATTGATTGGATGATTAATCTGATAAATTTCAAACTGTCTTTCGGTAGAGCTGTTTTGTAAGTTAACTTGCGACATATTTTTTACGCAATAAAAGCATAATTATTATAAAACAACTGTACCTAATAGTTATTTTGTTGCAGTGGCGATAAATATTCAGTAAGTTTGCTGGATATATTTGGTTTTGAATGTTACCATCGCAACCGTTTAGAACAACTAATAGTTAACACAATGAATGAACAAATGCAATTCCTTTACAATCAAAAAGTTTTTGCTTGGGAGATGCAAGAACAAGCCGAGGAAAATGTCCAGATGAGTACTTTACATTTTTACGATAACAAGAATGCAGTCGATCAACTGATGGGCCGCCCTTTTGGTCTGTTCTATATTTTGGACGAAGCCAGTCGTACAAGTAGCGGACAAGAATTTATTATGAGTTTGTATCTTCTATTTTTGATTTCGCTATTATTATTAAAACATACATTTAATATATGTTACGTAATACACGTATGATTTTAGGTTCAATAAAAACATCGTCCAAAGGTCCATATATAAAACTTTCTGGAAGTCATGAATTCAGCGTTGCACATTACACTGGAAAGGTCAACTATGACGCAAGAGAGATGGCTGATAAAAATAGGGATTTCTTACCTCCAGAAATGATTTCAACGATGCGAGCGTCAACCAGCATTGCGATACAAGAGCTATTCAGAAATAAATTGACCAAGACCGGCAACTTGACGGTACCGACTGGTCAACCAAAAATTGGTGTCAGTAAAACAAAATCTGAAAAAGAAACGGAGAATCAAAAAGCTAGGGTACAGAAACCACGTATTTTACGGACATTTTAGGCATGTAGAAATCATGTATTATTGCTAATTCCATCACAGATGTAGAGCGGACGTTATAAGTTTGTGTATAAGTTTCAGTCAGAGTACAATACGCGCCACCAATGTAAACGGCCGCTGGCTGTACACTCTCTTTTACCCGTATAGCGCTGCCTCTGGAAATATTGAATTTTGAACTTGCCTCCGAACGGCGAGTGTGTACAGCCGGTGGCCTTTTACATCAGTGACGCGTATTGTATGTCTGTGCAAAGCATAGAATGAATTAATTTGACATTTAAAGCTAGTGTCATCAAAATTCATACAAAACAACTGACTCGAATTCTAATAGGTATGCTTACCAAAACCTTCTTTAAATTAAAACAAACGGAAAAAAATCGTTCCCTTCAGTTATGGAAAGAATTCAAAACCTCTTCGACAAAAATAATCTATTCAAATAAAACATAATTCCAGAAATTCAACACACCTTCAAAGGGACAATTCTCACAAATACATTGCATGCGCACAGCAGCTGCGACGTACCGTGCAACGAGTTTAGAACTTCTCAAACAGTTGGCTAAAGGAGCTGGTAGCGGTGGAACACATTTCGTTAGATGCATACGACCTGACCTCAATGATAATCCAAAAGGATTTCAGGAAGAAGTAGTTCGTCAACAATTAAGAGCGCTAGCGATTCTCGATACCGCTAAAGCTCGACAAAATGGCTTCTCCTGCCGTATACCTTTCGCTGAATTCATTAGAAGGTAATAACTTATGGAATGTAACTCATTGATTTTAATGGTAACTATATATCTATTCGAATGTTTGCTTCAAGTGTTCGTGGTACTAGAAAAACTAGTCTTTTGTTAAGTTCTAGTAATTTATGCTTCGTCTTCACAAATGAACAATAATACAATCGGCGGTCATGAGTATAGATATTTTGCTTTTGCACTCGCTAATTTGACGATTTCAAGAGCGAGCGCAACTTATGTAAGTCTACCTGAAGGGCTTTACGTAATTTTTGGTTTACAGATACAGATTTTTAGCTTTCGACTTCGAGGAAAGCGTCGAAGTGACCCAAGAAAACTGCAGACTATTGCTTATTCGGCTCAAAATGGAAGGTTGGGTAATAGGCAAAACAAAAGTGTTCTTGAAATATTACAACGAAGAATTTCTTTCACGGTTTGTATATTTTCAATACACAATAACGAAATCTAACAGCTATTAAAGAAACGCTAAAATTGTGCAAGAAATATATAATGCACAACTATAGATAAGTACTATACAAGCTTTATAATTCATGGGGGGATTATATTGAAACATGATAGAATATCGACTTATAAATATAAAAAATGTAAAAATAAAAATATTGAAAACATATTACGTTTCTCTCCACTTAAATAGATCATGGCAATTTTTTATTTTATTGTTTTTAATACAGGTTATACGAGACAAAAGTGAAAATGATCATAAAAGTCCAATCTATGATGCGAGCCTACCTAGCCAGGAGAAAAGCTGTGAAAAGCAAATCGAAAATGATACGCAGTAAGCTTGCTTATTATAATAATACTAGTCTTTCCACGCGACTTCACCTACATATTTAAATTTTACGTCTTAAGATAAACAGTTTTATTTTACACTTTATTGGCCGATTGGTGGAAGTGGTTAAAGACCCTAACTGCAGAGCCAAGAGTAGCGGGTTCGATTCCCGCCCGGGACAAATATTTGCTCCATGTCTGGGTGTAAAACTATATATATGATAATAATATGATGAAGAATATTCAAATATGTGTATCACTTGTCTAGTACCCCATAATACAAGCATATTACTTGCTTACTTTGAGACTAGATGGCGCTGTGTGGGATGTCCCAGGTATTATTATTTATCGATTTGATGAAACCTCGTACTTGTATTTCTTTTATAATTACCTCTCAGCTCTTCAAAACAGTAACGTGGTGGTGAATACGCAACAAGTTGAATCAAAATTTCTTAAATGTGAAAGTTTCATTTCAGTTTCAGTTTTTTAAGATATTAGCGTTGGAACGAATAAACAAAATTACAAACAAAATATAGACAAAAAAATTTATTCTGTTCAGGGATCACTAATAAATTAGGCGCCTACAATAAATGTCCTAACAATATTTATCTTTCACGTATAGACAGCGCGCTGTTACATTTAGTTGTGTTGTAGTATAAAATATAATAGTAAACGGTTGAGTCAAACGAATAAGACCTTAGAGAGTGCCTTACAGGGAAAGTATAAAAAATCAATTTAAAGAATCTTTATTTTATTTTTAAAGATATGAGAAACTTTTTATTCATGGAACTTTAAAAAGTGACTTATTTGAGCCGGAACTCGAACCAACACACATTACATAAACATTGTGTTCAATGAAATCCTTCATTTTTGTTTGCGTTCGTTTGTTTGATTCTGTGGTTTGATAACTCTACCTATATTATGACATAATAGAAGTTAATATTTTCCTTCAACAATGACAATTTCATCCTTCTTCTCATATTTTTTTTTTCAGGGCAAGAATTAAAAAAACAACAATCACTAACTGTAGACGAAAATGAAGCCGCTTTATTAATACAAAAAGGTAATTAATTATCTGTCCAAAGTAGCAATGACCAGTTGTTGATAAAGTTACCAATTATATTACGATACTGAATATTTATATTGACTGATACATAAGCTGGTGTATCCCTGGAAAAAAATATTGTAATATAAGTAAAAACATGCTGTGGAAAATATCAGAATTCTGTAAGGTGAATTGAGTAAAGAACGGATCTGAAGGAACGGAAACGTTTAATTGCGTGGGACGTAGGCGACCGTGTCGCTAATTTTACAATTATTGCAACCCGTTCTTTATTTACCCAATTTACCTTAATCGTCTTTTCGAACCTTCGAGAATAAAATACCACCCTATCGAGGAAGATGATACGTTTAAGGAGCCGCACGTGCTCATAGAGTTTGAATACATACAGGCATAAATCTAGCTTTCTCCGATGGCTTTTTTTCACATGGTCTTTGTATTCTTTCTTTTAATTCAGATTGTTAAAAATCTACTTGTTAAACATATCTGGTATTTTCAACAAGAGGACAATACGTAACGCTAGCTGTACACACTCGCCGAGCGGAGGTGAGAGCTAGAGTCTGGCTAGTGGCTAGAGACAGCGCTATACGGAAATATTACGGAAATATTACGGATAAAAGAGAAGGCACCTCCCTCTTCTCTTTTATCCGTATAGCGCTGTCTCTTGCTCTCGCCTCCGCTCGGCGAGCATGTACAGCCAGCGTCAGTTTACTTCAATTATATATTGAATATATATATTTTTTTATTTAAGCGTACCGTGGCTATATCGTACGCAAAGCATATGGACCACTAATAAGTAAATCTACTGGACAGATTGACGAAGAGACCGCTTCTTTCCTTAAAAGGTTTGCAATGAAATGGAAAAGCAGATCAATATTCCAAGTTTTGTTGCAGTATAGAGCCGTACGTTACCAGGATTTGGTGCATTTTTCGCAACAGGTATTTTTTGTTATGCGGCCAGCTGCACACTATTCTTTTGATTCACACGGGCACGTAAATGTTTACGTATTTTATAAAAGACTAGCTTCCCGTCTGCGGCTTCGCCCGCATAGACTGCCCGCCCCAGTTGTAACGGAACAGCTAAAGGGATGCGACGCTCTAGGATGTTGTAAGACTTTCTAGAACATTCTGACTTAACTAAGTACTTTAATTAACTACCCAAGAAATCTATATCCCAAATTTAATTAGAATCCATTTAACCATTCTAGCATGAAAAATAGCTATCCCACAGGAATCATGTATTTTTCTGGGATGAAACGTAGCGTACGTTGCTTTCCAGCTCATTAACTATATATCCAAATATCACTTCGATCCGTTGTTCTGTTGCTGCGTGAGTGACCGCCAAACAGCCAAACATTCGAACTTTCATCGCTGATAGAAGCAAAGTTCACTGGTAGTTTATGGTCTATAAGAAACAGAGAAAAAATCTACGTCCCTCTTGATAACCTTCTTTTCATGTCTGCGAAGTTTCATTGACATCGGTTCTAACGTTTCAGAGATTATCTCAGACAAACAGACAGTCAAACAAAAAGTAGTCTTTCAGTAAATATCACTCTTGAAAACGCTGTCTCTATATTAACATTTTATTAAATTTCATTAAAATCGATTCAGACTTTTCGGAGATTACACCGGACAAACAGACACACAAGCAAAACGTAAATCTATCACTTCTAACAACCTCCTTTTCATGTATACAAAGTTTCATTGAAATCAGTTTAACCGTTACGGAGATTAGCAGGAACAAACAGATAGACACTACGATAATGTATACACTAGATAAATGTTTATATCCTACTCCCAAAAAACAATCATTCTGTACAAATTCTGCATCATACGAAACGAACAGACAGACATGGTGGTAATATGATTCCGTTGGTACAGGGGTCGGCAACCTGCGGCTCGCGAGCCACATGCGGCTCTTTGGATGTGAAGTTGCGGTTTTTTAGTTCCATACGCAAATATTATTTATTTTATAAAAAAAAACATTTAAAAATCGTCTGAATCTTAACGAGGATTAAGCACCATTTCAAACTCTCAGCCACTTGTACTCTCGTCACTGCGTCACGTGTCGTCACTGTGAAGTCAAATGACGCCGTCGTCGGATGTTTCTATGTAGGTTTTAATTCGCTTTCGACGCAAGACAGTTTGGCGTCTTCACCAGTGCTTTGGTTGTGTTGTATAGTTTGTTGTTTCAATTAGAAGAGTTAGAAGCGAATTATCTTTTATTAATTAATTATTTGGAGTGCTGACTCTTCGGATCGACGTATTCGTGCGAGCAAGCGTTCTCTTGCATGTATATGATTAAAAGTAAAATAAGAAGCCAACCAACAAATGAAAATTTAGAGTCGTGTTTGAAACTTAAAACAACAAGTTATGAGCCAAAATGTATCCAAACTTTCTAAAACCGTGCAAAGCCAACGACGCTCCCATTGAATTTGTTTGCTCAAATGTATGACATGGTTCTTTTTTAATTTTTATGTATAAGGTAGATTGTATAGTAAAGTTTAAATTTTCTACTTGTATAATCATGCAAAGCCATCACTCCCATTGTATTTGTTTGCTCAATTGTTTGTTATTGAAGAACAAGTAAGTGTTGTAAGTAAATGTTTAATGGTTTTAATTTTTAATTAAATAATAAGTGATTATCAAATAATACCAAATATATATTATCTAATTTGTTGTGAAAAAACACTACTTACATGGTATATTTAAATAGGAACATATTTTTCTTTTGAATAAATAGGTTTGTTTTTTCTATCAAGAAACTTTATTTATGCAAGTACTATTTATTGTTGGCAAGAAAAATTTTTGTGGCTCTTTGAAAACTTTGAAATTTTGTAAATTGTAATTTTTGACTCTTCCGACTCAAAAGGTTGCCGACCCCTGCGTTGGTACCCTTGAGGCGCAAAACCCTGAAAAGCAAGATTAGGTACAATCTTATTTGAACGCATTTGCTATAAGTATCTAATTTATACTTACAGAGAAAAGTTTAAAATTTAAAAACTTTATTTTCCCAGATACATATATTCAACCAGGCAGTCGTCGAAGGTTTACTAAATACCACTGCACCAGTACTCCTAAATCGGGTCGATCCTCATGATAAAGAGAGCAACTTCCTCGGAACAGGGCCACCTTCTGTATGGAAATTGCCTTTCCGGATCGATCAGTTACAGTATTATGACACATCTTACATGTGCCAACCGGGCACTAAAAGCAAGTAAGTTTTGAAAGTTTATCAAGAAACTTTATCATATACTTTTACACCTCGTTTCCATCAAGTATAATACACTGTATTATACTGTCATACCTATCCATACTGTGTCACTGTATCATACAGTGTATTATACTTGGTGGAAACGAGGTGTTAGCTATATTACCGGTGCATGTCGCATATCGACGCTGTAGAGTGAAGACCTCGTATGTCGAAATAACAAAACTCCATCACATCTATGAAGTTATCTCACAGACTGCGAGTTTCTCTTTTATATGTGGTTTTCATGGAAATCGCATGGAAATTGATAAATTTGAAAAACGGATTCGTTACATACATGCTTTACGAGTTATTTATTCTTTGTAACAAAAAAAAAGACATACGAGGTCTTCATTCTACAGCGCCGATATTTCAAAAGAATTAACTCTTTCTAGTAACATCATTGGATACTTTGCTTACGTGACAGATCACACAATAAAACCATTCGCATACCTATTCAAAAAATTACTGGACTGAACTGGACAACACATACTGAACACTAAAATCCAATATACAATGCTCCGTTTACGTTGCTTTAACATTAGTGCATCAGATGTTTTGGATCTGAGCACTTCACAGAGCTGGCAGTGTTGCCCTTGTAGAATTATAGAATTACAACGACATTCTCTATACAAAACAACCCTGAAATTATTTATTTCTAATTAAGTATTATTTTGTGGATTATGACGGTAGAGTGAATAGAGATTTGCCATCATCTAATCGCAGAAAAATGCGTATACACAATCTTATTAGAAATCGAAAAAACAAAGATAGAAATAAATAAGATGAATTATATTAAAAGTAATGTTGGGGTATATTTTACAAAATTGTATTAATTAAAATACGAAAATACTACTTGATTTTCAAAAACTATTACACTACATATAACTTTTACCTCATTTTCCCGTTCACTTTCATGGTTTATGACGTCATCGCAGGTGGTGAAGGGTGGGTCAAACACATATTTCAGTGTAATCGCTGGATGGTTGTTCACAACGATACAATTAACATTTTTGCATCTTCTAAACTTTCATCGATGACGTTCATCGAATTCACGTCAAACAATAAAAATTAAATTATTAACATAAATTATGTACACGGTGGTCGATGACAATCTAGCTAGGCGCTCTATTTCCATTCAAAATCATAGACATAGAGTTTTATAAAAAACTATCTGAATACACTCGACGTCAATAATGTTACGTGTTAGGGTTCGAAGGATCTGGAGAGAAAGACCTGCTGGCTCTT
Organism: Luffia ferchaultella; assembly: GCA_949709985.1. Lineage (NCBI taxonomy): Eukaryota > Metazoa > Arthropoda > Insecta > Lepidoptera > Psychidae > Luffia > Luffia ferchaultella. The sequence continues at coordinate 22,587,787 of OX453241.1, read as the reverse complement.
TTGAAGACTTTATTCACTAACACTAGGTCCAACACAAAGCACTAGGTCCAAACACTAAGCACTCACGATGTCCTAGATCGTAGCCAAGTCGTAGGTTTTCGGGTTGGATGATTCTAGAAAGTCTCACGCATATATCGGCTTTCGAGACTATTCCTTTCCTCTAACGCCATCTAATATTGAGTAGGGGTTTCGTATTGTCTTTGTTCTACAAAGTGGTTTTACTGGTTAACGCTAGATGACGGTCGTTACTTTGTGTGTTCGTAACAATAATATCCAGATTCTCGAGACATATTTTATATTGCGAAACCGATGAATACACATCGAGCAGAAACTACGATTAAGTATATATAATCCGCTTGTTTTTATGGATTACTTACTACGTAAAGTACACAAGCGAAACATTTACACTATTGACGATGCATCTATCGGAAATAATAAAAGTCGTTTATCTCCGTATAGAGCCTGATACGTTCGTAAATTGTGCTTAGAATAGGATATTAGATTGAAAAGAAAATCGAAACAGTCAGACAAATGTCAACTTTCCTAGGAAGTCCCACATTCCACATATATTTCGCCCTTATATATATATAAAGTTACTTGTTAATAATAAATGTAAATTGATTTAGATCACTCGTGTATGTTTTTTTACTCGATAACTATGCAGATGTTTGTTTATAGGACTATAATTTGAAAACTGCTGAACCAATTTTGATTATTGTTCGAATTAAAGGTTTTAATTTACTAAATTACGACCTATGTTCTTGACACGGACATACAAAAATCTTTATACTCATATAAAAAAAACTTTACATCAGTGTCACAGGCACAAGATGAGTTTAGAGAGTTTTGTTCGATCGTATAATTCCAATCAAACTTTATGGCGGATCGGAATACAACGCTTTAAGTGTGCTTGCGCAGGTTCAGTCATATGCCTCTCGCTCCACTGCGTCCCGCTAACACCTAAAACTGGTTACTGCGACGCGACTTGTGCCTATGTTCACATCTGCTATAAAGTTGGATTGGAATTGTAGTCGAAAATTAAAAAGTCCTGTTATGGTCCTGTTTATCCTACGTAACTTTGTCACCCTAATCAGAACGAGACAGTGTGGCGCGCATGTGGCACTGGTGGCACCCAGGAACTCACTAACGTCTTTATTTCTTATCTTTTTAATTCGTTTTCAAGGTCAAATATCTAGGACCCCAGAATTTCTTTGTACAGCTCATTCCAGTTGTACGACGCGACGTACTTATTAGTCCCATGGACGCAGCTCAACTACAAAACGTCAAATCTTAATATCAACTTAACCGTAGTATGCATAAACATAATTTATTTCTACAGTGACACCGTTGCCAGCCATTATGACTCGGATCCAGAGCAATGGGATGAACCTTTAAAACGACGTTTCAGCTCAACTCAAACGGAACCACTAACTAACAAAGCTACCACTGGAACACAAACTTTAATAAACGTACCGTATTGTCGTGACCCGACTCAACCACTCCAAAAATTACCTTCCATAGACGAAGCAACTATTGAAAACCATGATAAATCCCTCAAGAGCAACCGTCCTACTGTATATAAGAAGAAACCAAACCATACATACTACCAACCACCTACTCCGTGGGTACCGAACGACGACACTGGCGTACTAGAAAATAGCGCTCCTAAACTCAAAAAGACTCAGTACAGTACCAGTGTTTATGGCGTAAACATACCCGATATGCATAATCCTATAAAGGAATTACAAGCTCTGGCTAAATCTACCAACGATTTGAACGAAGATGATCCACCGTTTAACTTCCAAGCGATGCTGAAAAAGACACCAAGGAACAGGGCTTCCATGAAACGATCCGGTGAGTGTGACTTCGACTTTATTCAAGAGAAGAAATCAAATGATATACTTCCTAAAGCACAGCCTAAAATAGCAGATCCGAATGAAGAAATTCGTACGCCTACCAAAGCGGTAAGCTCTAAAGGCCGTGCTCCTAAACCACCTAAAAAGGAATTCCAAAGAAAAGATTCTAAAGAAATCATTAAAGCGGCGCTGAAAAAAAGGGATTCTAGTACAGAACTTCAGTTTCCTTTCATCGACAACAAAATTGAAAACGAAAGGGTCGAATTGGCGCCTGGAATTATTGTCGAAGGAATTGTCACTGACCTGTAAAATAATTTATGATAGTACCTGCTAAATTTGATAAGTAGCATTTTTGTGTGAGCTAAAGAATTTAAAAAATCACAAGCTAGAATTAATTCTTTACCACAAAAAGCGCCAAAAGACCTACAAAGGTAAAAAGAGAAATGTACTTACTGTCCAATCTCAGCGGTGCGGTCTTCGTTAAAAAAATCTTACTTAAGTAGCCTTCATTATAAAGATTTTACATATTGATGTTTGATTTAATATTTGTAATTATGATACGGTATTAAACATAGAGATGGAAATCCCCACTCCACTCTACGTCATTCTTAACGAAGCTATAACAGTAAAGCAAACTAATAATTTAACCCTTCGACAATTTATAAAATTTTAAAAGTGTATTTATTCCTTGATAAATTGACGAGACGTTTTCCCAAGCGCCTCGCTCCAGCCAAGCACTTTCTACAATTTGTTCGATTTTCAAATAACTTACACTAATGTAAACTGTGGCTTTTCTACACAGACAAGTCAACCTTATAGACCACGCTTTGACAGGGAGTAGCATTCGCCAAGGCTATGTAGTGACACTACATAACTACGTCACTAGTGAGCCGTCAGTTGGAAGCAGTTGGAAGCCATTAAATTGTCAATTTTGAACGAGCCAATGAAAACTAGCCGACCTCTCCCCACACCCCGCCACTTTTTGGCGATTTCGTTTTCGTACTGACGTTTATTAAAGCGTAGTCTATAGGTTGACTGGTCTGTGCTTTTCTATGTTAGACTCAGAGAGTCAATCCACCTTAATGAACTTTGTTATCAATAAATTAAAACAGTTTTAGCCATAGTAAAAAATATATTTTTATTTCGATTTCTTTGTAAAAATACAATTCATCGGTGAGTAAAACATAGTTACGACAATAGAATTGTTTACAATCAAGTTTATTTAAAGCTATTTAATTCATAATACATAATAATTAAGTCGCTCTCATTTATCTTAACCTATCTGTATCGTTTACAAAAAATATTATTTTTTCTCTTGATCTAAATTTCACATTTCTATATCTATAGTATCAGTCCACAGAAAAAATAAGGTTGTGTTTGGCCACGGAATTTAAAGTAATTGTAATGTTATAGTGACAGTTGTATGGAAAGTAATGTTTCTTTTACATAGGATCATGAAATAAAAATGTAAAAATTTCAGTAATATAGCTATTATTTACCTTAAAACTTCAGCAAATTTTAGCTATTTGACTGGACCAGACATATGGAGTAATTTGAATATACTGAACATATTGATTCCCAAGAAGAATCATAATCATATTTTTTTAATAGTTCAATTTCGTCAATAATAGTTATCTGCCAAAAACCACGCCAGAGTGTGTTCATTTTGTCTTAAAAAAATGTTATTTCAACCGAAGTCTAGTACTTCCGGTGGGTTGCATGAGATAGCGATAGCGAACTGTCGAGATTGCGTGAATTTGAAGGGTGTTGTTAGCATTGACCTACGCTGTGGTAGTTACGCAAGGGTAGTTACGCAAGGGTAATTTTGCGCAATTGGTCGCCTATTGTGCTATATAATACACTACTATCAATACTATGGACCAAATACACAACGGTAAGCATGGAATCATCTCTCTCACACCGCTATAATTAGTCATGACGTGGCGTACATGTGATAGGCTGGGCTGATTGTAAGTCACCGACTGTGATCTATGTGGCCATGATGACCTTAGTAATATACTCATTGCAGACCTTGCTTTTTTCAATTTTAATAAAGAATTGCTGTGACACTGCCGCCGTTGAAGATTTCACAATACACAGGGATTAGTGTCCTTTGCTAAGGTGTTTAAACTGGGGCTCAACAACGAGCTGAACTAACTTAGTTTTACCTAAGCTAAAACTAAGTATGGAAGTTTAGCTTGGTAGTCGAGCCCTGACCGAAGCATATTTTTATACTCGGCCAGCTTAACTGACCACTTTTATGGTTTAATCGTAAAAAAATTAACCTTTGTGTGGTGAGCTAAGTTAAGCTAAAACTAAGTTTAGCTCGCAATCGAGACTCGGCTTCAAAATAATTTTTCAATACATTTGCTATTAATACGATTTTTATGACATCAAAACTTTAATCGCAATGTTGTATTTTACAGTATTAGGGCTTTATACTTTACACCAATCACAAACGAGCATCCTGTTAGTAACGCATGCGTAAACCGCGAAAAGCGACCCGCTCGCGCCCTTAGCTCCCGTCATTATTAATTACATTTGAAGTATCTACCTAATTTTAATCGCAAATGTATTGAAAAAAACGTCGTATGATGCTCGTACTCAGTAAGCTGGCTATTATAGTCTCGGTATATTATAAGCACTCTGCTTCGCCTTGTGCCTATAAACACCTAGTCTACTATGCAGCTTACCGTACTTGCATCATAATGTACTATTTGATTCATATTTTCATGTAGGTAGTACACGAGAAATATTAACACAATGTCAACACGCTATCAAATGTAGACTAATACTATAGTATATAAAAGCTTTTAAAATTTACACAAATTTCATTATTTGTTCATATATTTTTTCTTAAAAACTACGTTATCCACAATCACTCAGTTTTTGTTTATAAAAGCCACAAAATAGTTTTATTTTTATTTGCCTTAGGATTACATTTAAATATATTGCTTTGGTAACTTACAACTCGACAGACCGCACCACACATATATTTAAATACCTTTAAAAATTATATGACATAACACAATTATGGCCAAATGCGCAGAAAGTTATTTCTTTGTGCATGTGTACACTCCATATTGTTACACATATTTGAATGATTTGTCCAAAATCACTTATGTGCACAATAATTGAACACAGATACAATGTTGTGTACATAATTGTAAAATATTTATTTCTCCTCAATATTGTGTAGTAAATTGAAAGACAAATAAACACTTAACGATAAGTTTTTAAATATTCTGAATTAATACACTTCATATGTAATATAATTATAAAATGTATTACAATTTTGTTACAAAACATACTTATTTTATTGCTCTGAATTATTTTTTTGTACAACTTGATATGGTTTGTTCAAAACGACAACCTTTGGATCGTCTCTGTAAAAACAGTCTACGTTCCAATTCAATTTTTTGTTCGTAATATGTTTTTTTATTATCACAAAGCGATTGCCTTAATTTGTTATTAGTAGAGGTGTTTATAGAATTTATCACTAAAGAGCATTTTTAATTTTGTGTCTTCATTATGTACCATAAATTTCTTTTATAATTATAATATTTCATAAAATATAATCAATACGATGTTATCATCAAAATCAGCTGTTTCTCATTAAATACAAAATATCTTCAAATCACATCTTATAAATTATTGCTGTACCGACTTAACCTACGTTATTACGAACATTTTAGAATATTAATTTGAAAATATTTCCAAAAGTGAATACACCAAAAGCTTATAAAAATATTAATCTTCTTAAAAGCTACAATTAAACCTTAAGCTCTATTATTCAGTCATTGAGTTTTTTTTTTTTTTAATTGGCCATTTTTTTATACTGATTTATAAAAATTACACAATACTATGAGATCATTATAATATCCACACTCTAATATCATAAAACTTAAAAAATATTAATTGATAATGTCACAGATTGCGACAAATATAAATTTAAAAATGTTCATCGAAATGGTTTCTTATGACCAGAATTGTTAGTGCACAATATAAAACAAGTGCATAGATGGCATTATTAACTGATCACACGACACTAGACACTATAAAACACACACTTTTTGTTTTTTAATTATTGTAAATAATGTAAATTATTTTAGACTTTGATTAAATTAACCAGACAGCAATACGGGAGCTCTAATGCTCTCAACGACCGGCAAAATCATGTTTTTATTTGGAGGACGTATAGAGGCGGCGATGAAACAAAAATGTGGGACGAAGGCATCACTAATGAAGAAACTATAAAGGAAGTACATAAAAATAGATTTTAGTAAGATGTTGAGCTAGTCGCCTTCAGCTTCTTTAGCTTTGGTGGGTTAGTCTTTCAGCCAATGAAATATGTTGTCAAGGCTTTTTTACAACCGGAAAAACCATAGACTAAATTAATTTGACAGCAGTGTTTGGTTTTAATAGTCATAAATGTCAGTTCACAGTATCGAAGTGACATTACGGAATTTTACGGGGTCGAAACGGACGCACGGGGATTTCTCGGGGTGAAGAGCTGCGCGCGGGGACTTTGCGCACTGAAACTTAGACTAAAACTCGCCATATTACACCAGCTAGCTTATAGTATGAGTACATAGAAAAGGGCTTCTAGTCAAATCGTACTTTTATGGGAAAAACTGATCGATTTGTTTTCTATTTCTTGTTTTTATTTGTGGGATAGAAGTCAGAGAGTTCTAGAATAATCGTCATTCAAGACTTTTTAAATATTTTCGTTAGGGCGGCATAACTTCATAAATGGAAAGAAAAATAATAAATTTGTACGATACGATAGCACATTTGATAATAGAAGGGCTTTTTAAATCTGCCGTATTATGTTATTAGGCTTGACTCGATACATCTGAAAAACGGCTACAGCTGACAGTCTACAAATGTCTTTATTATTTTAAATAAAAATTCTTTGTGGCAAACTCGATCAAATGGTTGGGATGCTTGTCAGGGAAAGTAGCTGAACTGTATTGCTTTTAGTCAAAATTATTTCCACTAGTTGTTGAAATAATTAACTTTAAATGTATCGAAAGTGTCTCCCATGGGGTGTTTTGATGAACACACCGATCTATAAATATCACATCTAAAAACAATCATTTTGAGTTATATTTGCGCTTATTATTATTCAATCATCACTTTGCCAGCCAATTAAAAACTTATTAACTTAATTATTATTGCTCATAAACATAAAAGTATGAATTAACTAGAAGCCCTCTTCTGCGTTTACCGTCTAGCTAGTTGGTGCAAGGTGACGAGTTTTAGTCCGAGTTTCAGTGTCCAAAGTTCCGGCGCGCCGGTCTGCACCTCCGTGAAATCCACGCGCGCCAGTCTTCAACCCCGCAAATTGCGTAATGTCATTTCGATACTGTGAATTGACGTTTATGACTCTATTAAAACCAAACGCTGCTGTCAAATTAATTTAGTCTATGCTCATAAATTATGTAGCTTACTTACTGTTTCCCTGTAACTTTCAAAAATCCAAGACAAACTAGGTAGCAGTATTTTTTAAGATTATTACCGTATCTCTGCGTGTCACATTATCCACAGAATTCGTTTCGTACCAGCAGAGGAAAAACGTGGAATTCTTAGATTAAACTAAACAATACCATAGTTTCATACATGTTGCACAAAATCCCAACATGTTTCATTGTACAAAATGTTCGGGTCCATACAAAAAATACTTCATGATGGAAAAGCAACAGTAGGTATATACATAGATCATAATTTTTTTTTTACTATATTATAAAAGATTCATAAGATACGAGTTCGTTGACCCGCGGCGACGGCGTTTGGATGCGGATGCTTTGACTACTAGTACTATTTTATATCGATGCAGCAGCCCGCTCAGCCATGCGTCACCACACGTACCACAAATGCTTTAGATAACCCATTTCTTTTGTTTATTGAGGTACGGCAGCGTATCTGAATAAATGACTTATTTTTTCTTGAACAGAAGACTTATTTTTTTAATTTTTTTTGTAGTCCTTATATCGCTGTTAATCCACCCCCAAAATATTCTCTATATGGACCTAAATACATTATATTTAAAGTTTAATCTAAATAAGTAGATCACTCGTTACAAAAAGAAAAGTTAACAATAGTTTTATCAATAATACTGTAATAATTGTCACAAGTTACAATTAAATACAACACAATGGTACAGTAAATGAAGTTTCAGTTCACACAAAAATATTTATCAATTGTACGACATAATAAAAATCTATAAATATTTATGGTAAATAGATATGAGATTATTTTTTCAAAACGCCATATTCGCATAATAGTTTTCCTTTTCCTATTATGTTGCAGACCAGCATTAAAATAGGATATTATGCAAACTAACAATTCATAATTTCATTCTGTTACTACCTGTTAAATATACATTTAATGTTAACTAAATAAATTACAGGTTCCTGTGCCCACAAATTAATATTTTATTTTGTAGTGGTGACACTTTTTGGAGTCAGTTTTATTTTTGTTAAAGGTTTTCATCTGTCGCTTTTTAGTACTTTACATTTGTTTGAGAAATAACAAGATATCCATGTAAAATATACACACTTCGATAGCAATCTTATAAACATGTTTTATCCGATTTTTTGAAAGATGGTATGCTTCACCTCATAGAAAAATATATGGGAGTACCTCGGGATCTACCTTAATACAATACAGTTTAAACTATCCAAATCGGGGCAAATCGGTTAAACCATTTCGGATAAATTAGTGAACACACATTAGAAGAAAACCATTGAATATAGAACTTATTTTTTTTAGATTAAGTAGATTAACTTCTTATTAAGTAGTTTGCTTAAAAAGATTATTGAAACTTGACTGAGAATTTTGTAACTTAACTCGGCATGAAAAGTATGGACGTGGGCGCCTCCCCACTTCCCGCGGTTGTCATCCATCAGCCCTTTTTATACCCCACTGCAGAGGCTTAGGCCTCCCCTCAAGATGAGTGGGCTTGGAGCTTAAATCCACCACGCTGCTCCAATGCGGGTTGACAGATTGTAACGACCGCCATCTATTGACAGCAACCGGGACCGACTGCTTAACGTGCTCTCCGAAGCACGGAGTCAGTGATAGTTAATGTATTTAAGTCAGAAAAACTTATTGGTACATGCCCGGATTTGAACCACATGGCCTTATAGATTTGAAACAGGTTCGCTGCGGCTCGGGCTATCACGACAGTTGTGGTATAAAGTTCGTGTATTTTACGGTTTATCGCTATGCGTTAACACTACCCGTGAATTAAAATCTGCTCTCTACAAGCCCTAGAAGTTCAATTTTGAAAAACCCGTTCCCAGTAGATGCATATGCTATACCATAAGTAGAAGGAACTTACGTGAAAAGTTTCAAAATAAACTCAGCGATTTAGGCCGCACTTAGATAACGTTAGTTTTTCTAAAGACATATAGAAATAATTTATAACAATATAATTGACTTTCTCGTATAATCAGAGAGCCAAAAGACTTTTGATTTTGATATCCTATTTTAACACCGACTATGATTGCTTTTACAGTTTTCATCGAGCCTTGCCTTGTTCACTGACCTTGATCCATTAATCTTACTTGTCTGCCTGCAACTGTTCATTCATATCGACTTGGCCTAATAATTGGGCAACGCTAGGTTCGTTAAGGGTTAAAACTGCGTGGGCTTCGACCATGACCACGAGGGAGTTGCGGGCATCTTCGTGTGGTACACCGTGGGCTCGGGTTGCGTGCCCATACCAAGCGCCTGTTGATAACAATACTGAAGCGCACCATTTGCATGATAACCTGTAAAAAAATATATGTATGCAGAGATGCATATTAGATGCCCATAATTATCTAGCATCTGTTACCAAATGCTAATTTTTTTATTAAATATTAAAACGATTTTCTTAAAAAAAAGGTAGATCTGACAAAAAAAATAGTATGAATAAATGATGTAGGTACTTGGTGAGCAGATTCAGTATAGTGGTTCTGCCCTGCAGTTTCGTTATAACACATATAAGACGCGCTTGACAAGCAGCATCAGATGGTGACAGTGAAATCAACTGTTAGTGAAGGGCTCGAGCGAGAAGTGTTGGTTAAGTTTAGAGAAAAATTGACTTTCTGACTGACTGACTTCACACAGAACCAGGTATTGTCAAGTATGCTTGGCCCGAAACGGAATATGACTGTAATAAATCAGTCTTCAACTGGTTTTGTGCTAGGTTTGAAGATAACTATTTTGATGTCCAAATAAAAAAGTTCAAGTGCATGTCAAAGTCATGCATATGGTAGGGTTCTGCAGCTACAACAGCAATAAAAACTTACCATAAGGCAAAATATGAGTACAATCACAAGATCCACAGCATGAAATTATTGTGTGCTGGTTTTATAAATTTATGGAAACTTTTATCTCATGTAAAAGGTATACTACAAGACCCAACTCAAGAGGTAAGTACGTAGAAAAATTTCGCCCTTGCTTTCCATTTAGAGGAGGCACCTTAAATAAATTTTTAAATACCTACCTATGTAGCAGAAACAAACAACTGTATATATGTGCTTCAGTCATGTGACAGTTCTAATAGTGTCTGAATAATTAGTTCTATTATAGTTCTATTATTAGTTTTATTATTAGTTCTATTATTATTTATATACCTATTTTTATTATTGTTATAACATGTTACATTTTTTTCCCTGTACACATTGGGAACTTGTTGGTTTATTTATATCATGACTGTTGCTTTAATTGCCTCCATGTTGATTGTTTGTTGGATAAGATGAGGCTTGTCACACACAAAATACTATTTATATTATATTATTATTTATTTATGTCATACAGTGATATGTTTATGTATATTATATTGCGTTATGTGAGAAACTGTCTAAATACGATTATGTTAGTTTTAAATTTTTATATTTCTTTTGTTTACTTTATTATTATACATAAAAACGAGAGTGTTAATAGGTATCATTATATACACGTTGGGAACTTGTTGGCTTATTTATTTCATGATTTTTGCTTTAATTGCCACCTTGTTGTTTGTTTATTGAGTAAGATAAGGTTTGTCACACACAAAAAATTATGTATATTATATTATCATTTATTTATGTTATACGGGAATATATTTTTGTATATTATATTGCGCTATATGGAAAACTGTTTGAATATGTTTATGTTAGTTTTAAGTTTTTATATTTCTCCATTTGTTTACTTTATAATTATAAATGAAAACGAGAGTGTTAGTAGGTATCATTATATTTTTTGGTCCTTTTTATTTGTTTTTTCGATGGTTGGTCAGTTGTGCGCACAAATAGCTATATTTTGCTCTGTTTACAGTTGCGGATTTGGTTGATATACCACCTACACACACATTAAGTGTGTATTATCAAAATGTCAGAGGTATTAAAACTAAATTAAATTCGGTCTACATGAATACACTTGCTTGTGAGTATGACGTTATTATTTTTACTGAGACCTGGCTACAGCCTTATGTAAGTAATTCTGAATTTTTGGATGATAGGTATGTGGTATTTCGGAAGGATCGCGACTGCATAGTGACCGGAAAATCTGATGGTGGTGGTGTGCTCGTTGCGGTGCGTAATGAACTGCGCGCCTCCCGTCTCTCGCGATGGGAGTCTCGAGAACTCGATTCGGTCGTCATATCTTTACCGTTAAGTCGGTCCTCGAGTGATATGGCGAATAACTCTCATCTGTTATTGTGTGCTACGTACATACCACCTAGATATAACTCAGATTTTTATATCAATCATTTTGAATTATTACAGGAAATGTTTCTGAGTCATACGGGTTCGGTTATATGCATAATTGGTGATTACAATTTACATGATGTCTGCTGGATTAATAATACTGTAAGCAATATTCAGGGCAACAGTAGTAATACTTTAGTTTCTTTATCTAACACAATAAATCTACTTTCTTTAAAACAATATAATAATATAAAAAATAATAATGGTAATATTTTAGATTTATGTTTGAGTAATGTTAAGTGTTCCCCTGCTGTGCTTTGTACAGATCCTTTGGTTAATGTGGATGCGCATCATCCGCCGTTTTCTGTTAACATTTTTACTAACGCTAATGTCTTCCTTCCCAAAAATGTAACGCAGCGTTTTATTTATCGTGAAGCGAACTACGAAAATATAAATAATGAATTGTTAGCAATAGATTGGCACAGTCTTCTCTCATCCTTGTCGACGAATTCTGCTGTTGAGGCTTTCTATGAAAAAATCTACGAGGTTATAAGGATCTGTGTTCCAAGTAGATTCAATAAACCTACTAAGTATCCTGTTTGGTTTACGTGTAAACTAGTTAAACTGTTCAAAAAGAAAAAGAACCAGTGGGTGAAATGGAAGCGCTTCGGACACCTTTCCGACTATGAATTATACGCTGCCTTGAGACGTGAATTTAAAAGATCATGTTCTAATAGATACAATACATATATGCAAGAAACTGAAAAGAAAATTACACAAAATATAAAATCGTTTTGGAGCTATGTGACTGGTAAGAAAGGTGGCTCATCTTCATTTCCGCCTAATATGTTTTTTAAAGATAAAGTATCTTCAGATTCGCAGGACATTGCCAATTTGTTTTCAGAATTTTTCCAGTCTGTTTATGAGCCTTCACATTTTAATTATGATACATGGGTTCCGCCCATCGAGACTATTAATAGTAATATTCATATTAACTCACTTTTTCTCAGCTACAAAGCGATTCGTAAGGAACTCAGCAGTATTAATATAACAAAGGGAGCTGGTTCGGATGGTATAGACCCCATCTTTTTTGTTAAAACAAGTGATGCAATTGCTTATCCTCTGTTTATAATTTTCAATAAGAGCTTAAATGAAGGTGTATTTCCAGATTATTGGAAAATAGCCAATATTATTCCGATTCATAAAAGCGAGGATAAACGTAATATAGAAAATTATAGACCAATTTCGATCCTTTCGGTTTTGGCCAAGGTGTTTGAGAAGTTGGTTCATGACTCCGTGTATCCGTTATTGCATAATAATATAATGCCTCAACAGCATGGGTTTGTTCGTAAGCGGTCTACTGACACTAATATGGTGCTTTACACAAATTACTTGTTTGAAGCTCTTGATGCGGGTGTTCAGGTTGATACAATATACACAGACTTTAAAAAAGCTTTTGATAAAGTTGATCATGAGATGCTATTATGTAAATTACACTATAACGGCATTAAGGGAGACCTGCTCCGTTGGTTCGCCTCGTACGTTCACAATCGAAAGCAGCGTGTTGTCTTGAATGGTTGCGAGTCTAAGTTATTAAATGTTTCGTCCGGAGTGCCACAGGGGTCAATTCTTGGTCCGTTCCTCTTTGTTATGTTTTTAAATGACCTGCATCTATTTATAAATAAGTCACTGTTTCTTCTTTATGCCGACGATTTAAAAATATATAGAATAATTCGTTCTAGTGATGATTGCATGATTCTCCAGCGCGATTTGGATAGTTTTTATTCTTTTTGTTGTGATAATAAACTTCAACTCAGTATTACTAAATGTAAATCAGTTACTTTCACTAGAAAGAAGCATTCAATAAACTTTCCCTATCGTATTGGAGCTAATGTACTAGATAAAGTTGATAAAATCAGGGACTTGGGAATTTTATTGGACTCTAAGTTGATTCTTAATCTACATGTTGAATCCGTTATCAATAAAGCATATCGAATGATGGGCTTTGTATTTAGAGTTGCTTGTGATTTTAGGAATAGTAATACATACTTATATCTTTATAAGTCACTCGTCAGGTCTCAGCTGGAGTACGGTTGCATAGTGTGGAATCCTTTTTATAAAGTATATATTGACAATATTGAGGCCATACAAAAAAAGTTTCTCCGTGTTATGTCCTTCAGGTGCCATTGTAAAAAGAAATATGAAACTATGTTAAGTGATTTTACGCTTCAGCATCTGTATGACCGTCGTACAATGATAGAAGCTAACTTCATGTTTAAAATATGTAATAATTTAATCGACTGTTCGAACATTTTAGAAAAGGTGGAATTTAAAGTTCCAGTTCGGACTCGTCGACAACCGTTTTGTTTTCATGAAGGACTTTCTCGGACAAACTCAGGAAAGCGTGCACCTCTGTACAGAATTAGTCATAATTATAATAATAATTTTGCGCACATCGACTTACACCATCACTCTTTCAATTCCTTCAAAAAAGCTATCAAAAATTCTATATAAATTTTATTAATATTGTTGTTGCTAACACTGTTTTCGTTTGTTATTTTTATTAATTTTAGTTATATTAAGTGATTTTATTTTTTTTTTTTTATTTATTTGTTTTTGTTTAATTTTCTCTTTTCTCTGTTTTCTTGTGTGAATGTAGCAATAATAGATTATAAATATTTGGAAGCATTTTGTTGGTCGTTACAATGTTCTAACTTTATTATTATTATTTTTTATGTGTAATCCATGTATACGACTGTTTTTGTTTCCTGAATAAATTAAAAAAAAAAAAAAAAAGACAGACTGACAGATATGGATAGGGAGAATGATTTGTCCTATTTAACCAAAGATCATTAAAAAGATAAATGTGTATGTCTGCTATGAGAAAGATTCTGGTTTCAAATCACATGCACTGGTACTGACAATCCTAGTCTGTAGATAGCACCATATAATTGAATTCTAAGACATTCTTAATATTATTATAATATATTACCTGTTAGTCATGTGCCTAGATTTGACGTGCCTCCGTCGATATCCCCAACTGTTATAGATGCGCGGGCAGAAAGGGCACGGAAAAGAAGGATTCGCATAGCAAGCGCTTTTATCTGAAATCATTCCAAACAAATGGTTTTAGTATGCAGTATTATCATTTCAGAACATGTCAAACTTATAAAGTTGTCTCGGCACGTCTTTGTGTTATCATTGTACGGCGTCAAATAACAAAGAGTAAGTAACAAACTTGACACTAGTGTGTGACTGTGTGGTATTGTGGTACAGTTAAGTAGTGGATATGTGTAAAGTGGTCTTTGTTTCAAAATGGCGTACGTGGAGCGTCGTTGTTCCTGACGGCATTTTGCTAAACCTCTATAATAACCGTACAACATTGCCTTTTTTGAAAAAAAAATTATAGTTTTAAGCGTTAAAACCAAAATCACGTGTTTAGATTAGTGTTACTTATACCAACACGAAGTAATAATAATTCGCAAAACTGCTTTTATGCAGAAAACGCCATACGAAGAAGAAGTAGTTTACGTTTACGTTTAGTAGTTGTAGTACCAGTTTGAACTATGGAACAAACGTAAACCAAAACAGCGGGTATAAGAGCGGCGCGCGGGGATCCGCGAAATGAATAGTCTCTGCCTTAGAGTCATCAGCTATTTCGTTTCCGCCCGAGAAACGTAATACAACAACAAGGTGGTTGGACGAAACAACCTCTTTGTCAAACTCCAAACTTCCACACACTCCACACTCGATTATACAACGGGCTGAGGTACCCGAGGGATTTTAACAGAACATTCCAATCAATGTTAGAAACAAAAAATATTAATAATTTTAATCTGTCTATTGCTCATTGTTTGAGACATGAAAGAAAACGTAGGTATTAAATTTATACTTTTCGTCGTGCAGCGAAGTCGAATAACAAGCAATGTTGCCGCTTTGTGCGGCTAGCAAGCAACGAACTACGATTAGCAAAACGTTTAAACGGTATAATACGGTACAACGCGTTAGTTGATAAATTTGCGTTGCCTTTTATAAAACGAATTATAAATTAATTAATTAAACAATTAAATACGATTCGATAAAAAATAAAATTTAAAAAAAAAATTAAATAAATGCAAGATTGAATAAAAATTTATTTAAATGTTTATCTTATCTTAATCACTGGACGAAATCCCTCATATATCTTCAGAGCATGTTGTATACATTTCAAGACTATTATTTATTCTACATTTGTTCCACCATTTTGGTACATTGAAAAAATTTATCATGGGTGTTGATGACATATACTAGGTACATACAAAAAATACTTTCATAGATTGAAAATTCAGTTGCATTACGGTAGGAACGTTTGAATTCAAATGAATTCCAATTCAAATTGTCTTTAACAAACCAATGATACCATTAGACAACATTTTAAATTAATTGTCATTACCCGATATTATTTCGATTTATATGTACATTTCACATCAGCGAACCAGATATTGAAAAAATATTAAAAATACCTTTAGTATTGTGAGCTTCGCAAACGGCGCTTGAATTATCTGTTGTTATGCTCAGCGATTCCACTATTGTGCCGCTTTGTAGTACGTTTTCTACCTCCTTGTCAATCTCAATACTATCTTTGTCCTCGTCTGTACTATCCATACTATTTTTATCACTGGCAACACTTAAGCATGGTTGAGTACTGCTAACTTCATTAATCCATTTTTTTACATTTTTATCACAGGATTCAGTAGTATGAACTGTCTTGCTTGTGTATTTGTCGGTGTCGATTGAATATTTTTTCTCATGACTCTCTTCTAGTAAAGCTATATCCGTATCGTTTGTACTCTCACCAGAGAAGTCTGATAGTGAAGAGTCTATTGGTTCAACTTTTGGTATGATGTTCTAAAAATTTGAAATATATTTAATTAGTAAAAATTTTAATTTGAAGTTTTCAATTTTTAAACAGCACACAATAAACCGTGTCGTGATAGCCCAAGCGCAGCGAACCTGTCCTAAGTTTTTAGAAGGTCGTGTGGCCGTGGTACGAATCCGGGCGTATACCAATGAGTTTTTTCTGACTTAAGCACATAACTATCACTGACTCCACGCTTCGAAGAGCAAGTTAAGCCATTGGTCCCGGATCCCGTTAAAACCCAACAACCCGTAATGAAGCAGCGTGGTGGATAAAGCTCAGATCCCCCTCACGCTGGAGGAGGCCTAAGCTCCTGCAGTGGGGCATAATGGGCTTGTGGAATGGAATGGAAACAATAAACCACCAAAATTGATATTTATTTACGAGAGCAGGCTGAAAAGTAAAAGACTCTTTTAAACATAGACAATGCGAAAACGACACTGGCCGTTATGTAGTCATATTCTTGATTTATTCTTTTAAAAAAGAAAGTGACTTTTAAATTAATTCGTTTCATTTATCAATGACATGTGTTTGTTTTGAACATGTCGCTACAATAAAAGGTAAAATGTTAGAAATCTTTTGGAATTGGGCATCAAGTTGCCCTAATGCTTTAAATTTTAGTTGAAACAGTTTAAACTAGGTGAAGAGAGCCTCAAAGATGACCCTCAAAGTGGGCGACCTGTTTCGGCTGTTATGGATGAAAATGTGATGCAAAACGCAAAATTCGATTTTAAAAAAAGCAGGGTATTAGTAAAGAATGCGTAAACAAAATAATTCACCAATATTTAGTCATGTCCACTATTGTCCAGTCACTGCACGCTTGGTCTCTAAAATGTTGACTCCGTTTGACGTGGAGCGATGTATATGTTGAGAGGCGTTTTAAACATGATTAGAGGTAAATAGAAGAAATCATTTCTAGAATTATGATACATGGGTTCCGCCCATCGAGACTATTAATAGTAATATTCATATTAACTCACTTTTTCTCAGCTATAAAGCGATTCGTAAGGAACTCAGCAGTATTAATATAACAAAGGGAGCTGGTTCGGATGGTATAGACCCCATCTTTTTTGTTAAAACAAGTGATGCAATTGCTTATCCTCTGTTTATAATTTTCAATAAGAGCTTAAATGAAGGTGTATTTCCAGATTATTGGAAAATAGCCAATATTATTCCGATTCATAAAAGCGAGGATAAACGTAATATAGAAAATTATAGACCAATTTCGATCCTTTCGGTTTTGGCCAAGGTGTTTGAGAAGTTGGTTCATGACTCCGTGTATCCGTTATTGCATAATAATATAATGCCTCAACAGCATGGGTTTGTTCGTAAGCGGTCTACTGACACTAATATGGTGCTTTACACAAATTACTTGTTTGAAGCTCTTGATGCGGGTGTTCAGGTTGATACAATATACACAGACTTTAAAAAAGCTATTGATAAAGTTGCTCATGAGATGCTATTATGTAAATTACACTATAACGGCATTAAGGGAGACCTGCTCCGTTGGTTCGCCTCGTACGTTCACAATCGAAAGCAGCGTGTTGTCTTGAATGGTTGCGAGTCTAAGTTATTAAATGTTTCGTCCGGAGTGCCACAGGGGTCAATTCTTGGTCCGTTCCTCTTTGTTATGTTTTTAAATGACCTGCATCTATTTATAAATAAGTCACTGTTTCTTCTTTATGCCGACGATTTAAAAATATATAGAATAATTCGTTCTAGTGATGATTGCATGATTCTCCAGCGCGATTTGGATAGTTTTTATTCTTTTTGTTGTGATAATAAACTTCAACTCAGTATTACTAAATGTAAATCAGTTACTTTCACTAGAAAGAAGCATTCAATAAACTTTCCCTATCGTATTGGAGCTAATGTACTAGATAAAGTTGATAAAATCAGGGACTTGGGAATTTTATTGGACTCTAAGTTGATTCTTAATCTACATGTTGAATCCGTTATCAATAAAGCATATCGAATGATGGGCTTTGTATTTAGAGTTGCTTGTGATTTTAGGAATAGTAATACATACTTATATCTTTATAAGTCACTCGTCAGGTCTCAGCTGGAGTACGGTTGCATAGTGTGGAATCCTTTTTATAAAGTATATATTGACAATATTGAGGCCATACAAAAAAAGTTTCTCCGTGTTATGTCCTTCAGGTGCCATTGTAAAAAGAAATATGAAACTATGTTAAGTGATTTTACGCTTCAGCATCTGTATGACCGTCGTACAATGATAGAAGCTAACTTCATGTTTAAAATATGTAATAATTTAATCGACTGTTCGAACATTTTAGAAAAGGTGGAATTTAAAGTTCCAGTTCGGACTCGTCGACAACCGTTTTGTTTTCATGAAGGACTTTCTCGGACAAACTCAGGAAAGCGTGCACCTCTGCACAGAATTAGTCATAATTATAATAATAATTTTGCGCACATCGACTTACACCATCACTCTTTCAATTCCTTCAAAAAAGCTATCAAAAATTCTATATAAATTTTATTAATATTGTTGTTGCTAACACTGTTTTCGTTTGTTATTTTTATTAATTTTAGTTATATTAAGTGATTTTATTTTTTTTTTATTTATTTGTTTTTGTTTAATTTTCTCTTTTCTCTGTTTTCTTGTGTGAATGTAGCAATAATAGATTATAAATATTTGGAAGCATTTTGTTGGTCGTTACAATGTTCTAACTTTATTATTATTATTTTTTATGTGTAATCCATGTATACGACTGTTTTTGTTTCCTGAATAAATTAAAAAAAAAAAAAAAAAAAAAGAATTATTACCGGTGATGAGACCTGTATTCAAGAATGGTGTCCCAAAAGTAAATAAGAATCATTACAGTAAAGTTTTAAGAATGAGAACGTATGTTCAAGATTCAACCATCGGCAGGGAAACTAATAGCAACTATATTTTAGGCTGTTGAAGGGATATTAGTAGATTATTTATCAAAAAAACTATGATGATCAAGGTATATCTTGCTGTTTTATTGGATTAACTATGAAAGTCAAATGATAAAAAAGGAGAGACAAACTCAGCAGAGGCATATTGATTTTACATGATGATGCTCTGTGCATACTGCTCAAACAACAAAGCAAGCCATGAACAAAAACGGCTTTGTGAAAATTGACCACTAATCTATAGCCTGTACTTAGTTCCCCGCGATTATTTATTTCCTGTTTAAACTTTTGAAGAAAGATCAAGGGGACAACGTTTTTTTACAATGAGATAATAGTCAGTAAACAAGCATTTTCACAACAATCCAAAAGTAAAAATTTTTAATGGCTGTCTTTTTTTAAATATAATTTATTATGATTCTAATGAGAGAAACGTAATAAATTAATTCACTTTTCTTTTCTTTCATAGTTAGGCATATTACTTATCAGCTTCCTTTCGTATGTATTGAGTTGGATATTTTGACAGATAAATATTTCAATCAATTTTAATACAGGTTAGGGAACATACCCTTATTATGTGACTCGTTAAGGGAAGGGGGGTTCAAAATATCATGCTTACTCACAGGGCGGGGGGCTTAGGTCTTTGTCACGTAGTAATGGTGGTGCAGTGGACGACGTGTATCGTGTGCGACCTCTGCAGGTCCTCTCCAGGAGACCAAAGGAGGTCTTGTGTATCGTGGAGGCAAGCGTGGAGTGGATAGACGTCGAGGCCGTCGATGAGGAAAGAATTATGACGCTTGAGGAAATTTCTGATGCTACCGCTCGGCCCCTGTGATCTACGATGTGGCCGAGTGGATTGGTGCTGGGAACGTGTTCATTGAAGACGATTCAGAGGAAAAATAATTATTGTGAATAAAAGCCAAAAAAAACTTGCTTTAGTGAAATCAGTTCCTTTTACAAAATGTTTTTTTCTTTTTTGTAATATTTTTTTCACTTGTAATTGTAGTGTACGCACGTCACGTGGCAAGCGCCGTATTAATGAAGACAAAGAGTCGGATTTTTTTTTTTAACTTTATGATTCCAAAAAAATTTTTAAAAACAAATTCATGAATTATTACATGAAAACTAGTGGGTGGAGGGGTTCGAAATTAATAAATAGACAGACTTCTGAGTTACTGTTTGTTTTGTTTCAGTTCAAACTTCTCATGTTTGTGTAGCATTTGAACTTACCGCACAGTTGCTATATTAATGCTCTTTGTTACTCGTTGGTACCTAGTTATTGACGACCGTTTAGCCTAGTGGGTAGCGACCCTGCCTACGAAGCTGGAGGTGCCGGGTTCGAATTTTAGGTCAGATCAGTATTTATTTGATGAATATTGATACTGGTACCGGTTCTTGGTTGTTATATGTATGTGATGTCTTCACTTGGACCCAAAACACAAGCTAATGCTTAGTTTGGGCCCTAGACGCCGTTGTGATGTATACGTATATGTTATTTATGTATTATATTTATGTAATACATTTACTTATTATGTGATACATTTACTTTGGTAATCTAAGGATTGTTACATTGGACATGTTACATTGGAGTTGCTTGGGTAGTTGGGAACTGCAAGCAACTTTAACAAAAAGATCCTCCATCGATTTTAAAATGCAGTGCTGCATACTATATCTAAATTACCAAATTTAATTTAGTGCAACTTTGTTTATGATGCTAATGATGTAAATTATATATGTATTTTTTTTTAAATCCCACCCCATGCTGTGATTCATCGGAATTTCTTCAAAAAGTTAGACCAACATTATTCAAAGTTGTTAGTTACTGCCTGTTTTGAGAATTCATATTTGCGAGAACTGGCTCTTCTGCACAATTGGTTTCCAAGAAGATTGGCTTGGTATTCGAAATCACTAGCAAAAACTTCATCAGAGCACACCCTGAGGATGGGACCCAAATTATTAATAATTATTAGTACAATAATATTAAGATTAATTACCGCTGCTTTAGATGCCTCAGATGCTATCTTGTTTAAACTTGGGTCAGTCACTGTGTCTGGTTTTATGTTCATTATGGTTGGCTTCTTGGACTTACTACTTGTTTCATCAGATTTACCTTTTTTACGTTTCTTTGGATGCATAGTAGGGATCTTCTAAAAAAAATCATTAATAAATCCAGATTATTAGATATTATAAATTTACAGTGCATTATGACTATTAATTATAAAAGTGACAAAATTGTTTTCATATATTTTTTATTTTATGGTGGCAAGCAATACCCCCGCTTCCAAAACTTTGTTTCGTATGAATGGGCTCACGAGTCATAGACCAATATTTAAATTTATATACTTGACTTAACCTTCATGGTCAAAGGTTCGATACAATTTTTTTTTTTTTGTATAAGCACATTACCCATTTGCATATTGTTTAGGTGATATTAATAACCATCACAAAAAAGGGCAAAATCTCTATGTCGTTTGAAAATAACTTTGGCAGGTTTGCATTACGTCTAAATTATTTTGAATGAAACTGTATGTAATAGTCTTTTCAAATATTTGACAAAGAGATAAGTGTAAAAAACATGAATATTTTTGGTTTATATTTAGAACTACCTCTTGGTAGAGCTGTACGGTAGGGATAAGTATGATAAACTTACACTTAGCCCTACCAGTGGTGATTACTAATAGGATCAAGTGTAATGGCCCAACATCAAGCCTTAAACCGCAGGTTTAGAAACGTACAATTATAAATGAGCTTTTATATGTAATGCCGGTAAGTACTAAGAATGGATTTTTTGAAAGTTCTAATCCCAAAGTGGTGAAAAAAGGTGCTAATGTTAAAGTGCATAGCAACTTTTAGATTTTGCATAAGCAGTCTATTGGCAATCTACATACACCACTGCTGTCAATTTTGTTCCGCTTAGGATATACCAAATATTTTAAATTCAGTTACAGAAACCACTGCATGAGAGCAAGATATTATTTGTGATAGTCACTGGCAAACTTTATTGAGATAATTTTATTAGAATCACTTTATTGATCATCGAAGCATTCAATCGCATTGACTTGTGTTGTCATCAGTCATTGCCACAATGTGATTGGATGCAGTGGCATGTGGTCAACTTTAAAAAAGGAAGCCAGCTGTGATGACCTCGCGATAGACACCCTGTCATTTATATTATAATGGTCTATTTTAATGTTTATATACTGTTGAGCTCTAAACATCTATCACATAGATTATCCCCTACAGCTTTGTTTTTTACAGTTCACCGCATGTCACTGAGTGTATGCCTTATCAAATATAAAAGCAGAAGTGACCTATCTAAATTTGCTTAAATCTAAATGGAATTTCATCAATAACTTTTGTTTGACAAAATATGTTTATAGCATGTATTGAGTAGGTAGTATAATGAATCTGTAATCAAAAAACATTATTTTTAAGAATATTATTGATTGTATTAATACTTACTTCTTCATCACAGGTAGGGCTCTCACAACCCGTCGACAATCCACAGATCCTTAAAGTTTCAGCTGACTTCAGCAAAACTGGTATAAAATCCTCAGTAACATTTACCTCTCCGTTATACATGAATGTCAATAAAGTCCGTAGCGAATCTGTGTTGATGTCATGGAGCACTATAATTGGATCTTTGTGGGGGTTTTGCTACAAATTAAGTAGGCGTTACAATAGAGTAGGCACTTATGTTTTTTATATTACAGCATTAGGTATGTATATAACTTACCTGAAAGATAGTTCGGAAAACAGAACTATTAGCAGAAAGGATCACTTTGTGGGCTTTAAAGCTCTGCCCTTCAGAAACCAGCGTGACGTCCGATAACCCTTCGTCTCTAAATAAGTCCTTAACGTTGCTGAGTATATTATGCTGATACCCGTTCCATTTTAAACTGATTTCTTGATTAGCCATTGTGTTTTAATTTTTTATTACAACATACGAATGGATATTGTTTATTATCAAAAACACATCATTAACAGTTCAGAAAAATATAATCTAACAAGAAACACGACAAACCAAAACAATATGCCATGCCATCTGTGATTGGCTGGTGATTGGCTCATATTGTTCTGTGGATTGGCTGTGACATCAATGGACTGGACATGCCCTGCATGCCTGCGATGCCTGCCTACGATTGTCTCAGTGTTGTCACAATAAAAAATTGAAAATCTATTTTTGCAAACTTAAATATCCCTATCATAACCTCCCTCTAAATGTTCATATTTATTATTTATTTGTTATATATTAGTTATTTACAGAGGTTAGTTTTACAATTTTTTTTTTAAACTGTACAAACGAATGACAATCAAAAGTACTTCATAGATAATATTAGATTTTTAAAAAAGTACCTGCCATACGATACGATGTTGTTCCATGGCAGGGTACTGACTGGCACTGACGCATTGCTTGGTTATCAAACGCTGTTATCAACATTATATGTGTCGGAGTTTCACGTTTCATAATCTACTTTTGTTTATAAAATAAAAGCAGAACGATGTGACTTTATGAAAGTACTTAAAACAAAATATTGGAGTTCAAAACTTTAAGTTGACAAACAGCTGAAATGACAACCAAAGAGTTTGTAGATTTCAATCCAATCGATCGACATTGACTACCGTAATGACCTGTAACGCCATCTACTTTCAGCGCTAACAACTAAACATGGAAAACCTCCCATTCCCGTAACACAGGGCCTCACAGGGCCCTGTGTGTGTTCATGTAGACCATAGGCATAGACACATGCAATGTATGCTCATCATTTGGTCATCAATACGCTTCTAAACCTGTGAATAATATACATAATCAATGCGCCATCGCATTGATTATGTATAATATAAAAGTATAATATAAAAGAGGGCGCGATATTAAAAATATTTATCTGGAAAACAGTAACTAGTATATTCATTATTTTTCAATAAGTATCCCTTTATGACCCTTTTTTATATTTTATCCCAGATTTAAAGCTTCTCAAAAATCACATAAAAGTGATTATTATTAAATAGAAACAATAGATTGCACTGATTGAAACGGCTCTTACAATTTGGATGAAATTTTGTATTTAGGTAGGTATTATCTATAAACAGGTTCCTAAATAAGTTTTATGATTATTAACCACCAGGGGGCGCTGCAGTAGATATGTATTTTCGAAACGACTGGACTGAGTTTGATACCGTTTTTTGCATTACATAGGTATCACCTACGAGTATCTAATTAAATAAACTTTGCAGTTATGGGCTACCAGGGGGCGCTGCGATAGATGTTTTTCTAAAACGGCTGGGAGGATCTTGATGCGGATTTTTACGTTGCATAAGCATCGAATAGTTCTGATGAAGAAAAATCATTTACGTATTAAACAGTAACTTGTAAAGTATGCTCGGTGTTTCTTTGATGGATAAAATCAGAAACACTAAAATCCGTCAAAGAACTCAAGTTGTCGACATAGCCGAAGCGATCAGCAGGCTGAAGTGGCAATGGGCCGGTCATATTTGCCGTAGAACTGATAACCGATGGGGTAGACGAGTTCGCGAATGGAGGCCACGTACCGGAAAGCGAAGCGTTGGACGCCCCCCGGCCAGGTGGACAGATGACCTGAAGCGCCGTACCGGGGGTAATTGGATGCGAAAGGCGGAGGACCGTGTGTGGTGGCGAGCCTTGGGAGAGGCCTATATCCTGCAGTGGAGAGACACGGGCTGATGATGATGATGATGATGATTGTAAAGTATATTTTATTTGTAATTAAAATAACATTTTCATAATTATTTCTAAGAATCACCTAAACGTAAGAGCAAATTTAACTCTGCAAACACAATGATATAAAAAATACATCTACTCATGAGGTAAAATCCATACTTAAAGCTGTAAGTAGGTAGATTGATCGAAAGTTTACAAAAACATTATTTCAAATTCGAACCATAAGATTTAATCGTCAACTTTAACAATTAAAACAAAATATGTTTACCTAACTCTCATATTTTATCACTATTCCGGTTCTATTTTAAACTATGTCCTCGAAACTGTAATTTACTTACAAATAATCTAACCATGAAATATAAAGAACCAAGAGCTGTCGTTGATACTGCTTTGTAGGTAATCAAACGTGTCAGTTCCTTGTTAGTTCATAGTTACTTTAGATAATCGATACTATATAACTTAAGTATCTAAAACAAAGTGCTGCAGGTATAAATAAAATTTTAGGCTTGATTAATCCAATACCCTGCTTTACGAAAAAATAACAATTAAATAATTTTTTTTTGCCTGTTTGTCCATACCTCAAGAACCAGTAATCCAATTTGGATAAAATTTTAAATTTTTCATTTGTATATATCATAAACTATTACTAATATAATAAGAGCAGAATAACAAGAAAGAAAAATGTTTATTTTTTACATTTCAGGAAAAGATGCATTTTAACTGCATTTTAAATCAAGCTGTTAAACATTTAATAGTGAATTAAGTAAATAATATAAGAAATGAAAAAAACAAAATCAGTTTTTCAAGTTAGCACGAACAAAAATTCCACTTGCAAGCTTTGATTATCAAAGATTTTATACAAAGCTACGTGATACAATGACAAAAAAATCGGTCAACTTTTTTAAGCTTTTGTTTGTCTGGCTAAACCATGTGTATAACCGTATCTGTGTATATCATTTATAACCGAACGATTAGGTGATACATTTATCTATGTTTTTTGACGCCGAAACTCTATTGTGTATAAGCATATATTATGTAATCAAAGGTTGTAAAATGGAATAATAATGGGAATAGAACTTAAGGTGAAGTAAGAATAAGAAATGGTGGGACTGCAACAGCTAGAACGAGAAAACATAATTATGGGAGCGGAGCCTTGGGACACTACGTTTTAACAATGAAGGCATGGATCATATTTCTGTATAAGGAACCATGTAGATGTGAATCTTGTAATGCCGCGCCCTATTGAAGCGAATCAATCTCCGTAGTTTGAAGAGGGTGACCAACCATAAAAGTAGATATTAAAATTCCAAAAATCTAAATTAAATTTTTTTTTATTCTATATAAGATGTTTACACGCACTTATTGAAAGTCAAAATGAATTGATTAGGTACCGGTTCAAAAACTAGAAGGACAAGAACCGGCAAGAAACTCCTCCCTGTTTATTTTATTGAAATATATGTTTTTCTTAATTGTTTTTTTTTTTATTTATATAAAGTGCTTACAACTATTAGAATGATGTCATACGCACTTATCATTTAAATACTCGGTAATACAATAGTAAGCACTGTATGCTTAGTAAGTTAATTACATATTATAATAAGACCTAAACAAGAGCTAATCCAATGGACTTTTAAACGCTGACGCTCTATCACCTCTTTCCGTGACTTACTGTGGCTGAACATGTTGACCTCTCCCACACTCCACCTTCATATATTTATCCCTACCTCTATCCGATGTGCCTTAAAACTGCGGTTCAGCTATCCCTTGAAGTATACGTTCAGTTTCGTTAGGGTGTTCTAAAAAGAGACAGAACCGTGCGATTAAACAAGATAACTACCTGTGGAACTACGCAAACGAGAGCATAATTTACCTTTGAATTTGACTCTAGTTTGACCGCCTAAACTATTGTCATGCTAGCTTCATAGGGCGCAGCGTGACACCATTCTTATCACAAACCATTTATACCTATTAAAGTTTTAAAACAATGAAAAACGTACATAGCTCTTTCAAGAGAACCATGTTTTTGTAAGTCTTACCCTTGACTATTCCTTATCGATTAGTGATTTATCTATAATAATATCCACTGTAAATAAATTCAGTCAACTGCTCATTACGTTAAGGTGTTGCTGGCTCTTCAATTACTTAATAGTTGTAAATCCAACCAAAACAATGAGTTCGTCCATGTTCATAATTACCGTAGTAATAATATTGTTCTACGTAACTCGATCGAAATCGAACGATTTAAAAACCAACGAGAATATATTGGAAGATGCTAATTTAGACACAGTAAGTATACAAGTGAAATTTAATAACATATAGTACCTATATGTAAGGGTAAACTATCTTAGGTTTCCTTTAAAAAAAAATCCTAAACATGTAGATGTTTTTCTGTATCATGCATTATTTAAGATAATTACTTAGCGCGCTAAGTAAAACAGTTTGTAGGTTAAAAAAAATGTTAAGATATATACAGGTTGAGGTTTTAATGACTAACCAAATTTTAATATAATGATCTTTGATCGAAAACCAATAGCCGTCTTGTTTTCTTTTAGTATCGTTCTATACAAAAATTTTGAGATATGACAACACAAACTTTTCCCGAAAAAACCAATAACTCTGGTCACCATTCATATCTGCCGCCCCATTCCGTTTCAAGGCCTCGGGCACGTACAGTTACTATAGCATTAAGAAGGCAACCAAACGTTATAAAATAACACTGTAGGTAAAATAATTTATTATGAAAATGTAAGCCATATTTTTTATTTACGCAAAGAGGTCTATTGGTGATACCTAACATCTAGAAAAATTTTGACCGGTTACCAAAATCTCACCTTGTATATTATTATTTTTTGTCAATACTTTATCGTTGGTATCAAATATGTTTCATGAATAAAAGTGCATATAGTGTGGATAATATATTAAAGTACAAAAGTTATTCTTAAATGATGAACAATTTTCTTTTCCATAGTCTTGATAATCGTGAGCAGGTTGATTCCATATATACTTAAAGATTTTTGTAA
Source organism: Luffia ferchaultella (assembly GCA_949709985.1). Lineage (NCBI taxonomy): Eukaryota > Metazoa > Arthropoda > Insecta > Lepidoptera > Psychidae > Luffia > Luffia ferchaultella. Next base: position 22,559,738 of record OX453241.1, on the reverse strand, counting down.
AGCTTTCGATAAGGTAGACCATGCACTACTCCTAAAAACACACGCGTATAATCGTATAAAGGACGATTTTTAACCTATTCCTTAGAACAGGTGAATGATGTGAACGGTCATTCTTCTAAAGAGATTACTATAACTTCTGGTGTAGCTCAAGGTTCTATTCTTCCATTCTATTAGCCCATTACACCCCAATGCAGGGGTTTAGTCGTCCCCACAGGGTGAAGGGGCTTGGAGCTCAAATCCACCACGCTGCCATAGATTGACAGCAGCTGGGAGCGACTGCTTAACGTGCTCTGAGGCACGGAGTCAGTGATGGTTATGTACTTAAGTCAGAAAAACTCTTTGGTACACGCCCGGATTCGAACCACGGCCGCACGGCTTTATACATTTGAAACATGTTCGTTGCGCTCGGGCTATCACGACTATCATACTTGGGCTTTTGCAATACATACCCTTTGTCAATGACATCAAAAGTGCTTTCAATTTCGTAATTTTTTTATGTTCGCTAATGACTTAAAAGTTTACAAAGCTATAACAACTATTATAATTGTAACCAATTAATTACAAAATGATCTAAACCGCTTAGACCAACATTGCACTCATAATAAAATTTTCTTAGCATATGATGTAGCATAGTATTACAATCAGTAGAAAACATAATAGTCTGACACATAAATATAACATACAAGGTTACGATCTAAAATCAGTAGATAATGTTAAAGATTTAGTTCTCTATTTCTCAATTCATTTGCAACAAACCGTACAAAATGCTATGCTTTCTTTCTGGTTCCACCAAATATTTTCGTAAAAGTACACAATACTTTACATTGTATAAAGTGCTTGTACGGCCACATGTAGAATACGCGAGCTGCATTTGGAACCCCTTCTGCACTATTTAAAATGATAGAATAGGAAGATGACAAAAAAATAATTGTGTGGTCTGAATAGGCGTGTAAGTGCTAATCGTATGTCATATCCTGAACTTCTCGAAGAATGGAACTAGTGTCACTTGTTGATCGCAGTGTTTTAGTTGATGCACGTGTTCTTCATAATCTCTGCTTTAATCGTTAAAAATTCCCTTATCTTGTCGAGAAGGTTTTGGTTTCTGTACCCAAGAAAATTTTGTTAGATGTTGACATTTTCTCGGGCTCACAAACATCCTTTAAAAACGATATTTTGAAATAGTTGTAGTTGCATTACACAGATCACGTCTGAAGGCAGTTGGTGTTGTTTTTATATACCCATGTTTTATTTCGTTGTATTTTCAATAATTGTGATTAATTTATGAAAAAATTATATATTTTCTCTTTTTCTTAAGTTTTGTGCCTAACACTACTTAATAATAATAATAATAACACACACACAATCACAACAACGTCTAGGTCCCAAACTAAGCATTTGCTTGTATTTTGGGTACCAAGCGAAGACACCACATACATATAACAACCAAGACTCGGTGCAAGTATTAATATTCATCATATAAATACTGACCCGACCTGGGATTCGAACCCGGGACCTCCAGTTTCGCAGGCAGGGTCGCTACCCACTAGGCTAAGCGGTCGACTTAATAATAATATTTATATTGTTTAAGCGCCTGACTTTACTCGTGGGAAAAGTTTAAGGAGCATAGTTTTAGTAACTGTAGTATGTCCGTTTGTCACTGCCAATTTTCTCTGAATATACCGAAAGATTAAAATTGAGATTTAATCCATTTACAGAAGACCAACTACTTCAAAGCTGCCTGGTGTTTAACCCTTTATTTACAAAAAATAAACAATAAAAACTATTGAACGCAGTTAATTTTATTGCATATTTAATCATTTAGGGTAAAACATCATCATTATCTACATAATATCAAAGGCACAATGTAAATTTTTCGTTTTTTTCTGTCACCACTTGTTTTAAGCGTATTGAATGTCAAGCAGCTTGTGAACAGTTGGCCTGAAAAGCAAAAATTTTTACTAATTAAAAAAAATAATTTGTAAAGGTGAATTAATGTTTCGATAAATAATTAATTTTTGAATTATATTTCCACCGTCGTCGCTTAGTCTATCTACACATCTTAAAGCTCTGTGAGCTAATTTTTTCGTAGCCCTCGCGTCAGAACAAGCGATATTTTCTCTACACTTTGTATTACTGTATTACACTATCTAATCCATTTTTTAACCCCCGACGAAAAAAGAGGGGTGTTATAAGTTTGAAGTGTGTGTGTACCTGTGTATCTGTCTGTGGCATCGTAGCACTCAAACGGATGAACTGATTTAAATGCGATTTTTTTTAACAACTCACTTTGGGGTCTAGCAAGGCAATGTGGTTATGGTATTCTATTGATATTTACACAACAAATGTTAACGCATCATTTTTTTAACACTCAAATTATTATTTTTTAGTTCACGTTAATAAGAAAGTATTCGTATCCATGCGAAATTCACCGAGTGTACACGGAAGACGGTTACATTTTGGAAATGCATCGTGTACCTCACGGCATCAAAAACTCCAATACGACAAATAGACCGGTGGTGTTCCTTCAGCATGGTCTGCTTTCTTCTTCTGCTGAATGGGTTTTGATGACGCCAGAAAAAGGACTCGGTAAGCTTGTGAAAAAAGTTGATTCGATGTTGTAAGTAATGTTAATAGATACCTACATATGTTTATTTCAATCAAATTAAACTATAATAAGAAACCATTCATAAAAAAAAAAATTGGTATATTTCTATGAATATGAATCCGAAATATTTCCTTTTTATGATACAAAAATCTAGTCCAAATAGTTATTTAATATTCTTACGTTTCATCTAAGTAAATATTTATTTTGTAGATAGGTATATCGATTAGGACTGTATTTAAAATGTATTAAACAGAATTTAGTTTTAACTTTGATAAGCTTAGAATAGACCAAGTGTTTGAGTGAACTAAAAAAAGTCTATAAAAATTATAATTTACAATTACAAAACATATTTTTACACGCAGTATACTATATACGGGGTGTACGGCTGAACGTAATTCAACTTTAAACTGTTTTCTCGGTAACCGTCAGTTTGCGCCATATGCTCACTTGAAACTTTTTGTTTAGTTCGGTAAGCTCTACATGCTCTATTTGCATGTTTGGACTAAAATCAGCCGAACACCCTATATCTATATACTACATAGTGTAACTCGTCAGTAATAAATGTTTGTCCTATTATAAAAAAAAATTTAGAATGTTAACTATTCGAAGCGTATTGCTAAGTAATTAATTAATCAAACATTTTTTTCACAGCGTACATATTGGCCGAATCAGGCTACGATGTTTGGATGGGTAACGCAAGAGGCAACGTATATTCTCGTCACCACGTCTCCATGAGTCCAGAAACTTCTAAATTCTGGAAGTTCAGTTGGCACGAGATCGGATATTATGACGTGCCAGCCATGATCGACTACGTACTCAAAGAGACGGGGAAAGCCAAAGTCCATTACATCGGCTTTTCACAAGGAACGACCGCGTTCTGGGTTATGACTTCGAGCAGGCCGGAATATAATGAGAAAATCGTTGCAATGCAAGCGATGGCTCCTGTCGCTTATATAAGCAATGCAAAAAGTCCTTTAATAAAAGCCATTGCACCGTTTACCAACTCTTTAGAGGTAAGTGTAAAATAAACACCAAGATCCCAGTAGTTTGACTGACCGCTGTTCTTTGAGCTAAGAAATTTAACATCTTCAGATTTAGGAATTTAGGAAATACGGAAAACTTGAGTCATTAAAATTGCTGTCATAAAGGTAGATGAACTTGTTAAAAGGTTTGTTAACATCCAGAGATACTAGATTATCAATATACAACACAGTTATTCTTAACTAATCTAATCGTAAAGCGGTAATGGTTCTTATTAAACGGACAAAACCCTTCTTTTGTTATCTTTCAAGTACGGGTTGTGTGGAAACATTTTGAAGGTAAACCGATTTCCAGTTAATCTGACGACGACGCGGTTAATTTATTGTAAGCAGATAAGTATCCGCTTAATTACCCACCAAAGATATTATTTCAAAACACGAGAATAGAATTCATTTGATATGCATAATAAATGTTTAAAAAATAACTCTGTAAAGTCTGGTTATACGAACAACAAATAATAATTTATTCTTCGTTTCATACGGCATAAAAATGTGTAAATGAACGCATTGAAATAAATTTTTAAATACGTATTTCCGTAAAGCAGTCTATGATATAAAATAAAGTAAAAACACAATTTAAAAAAAAAATTAAATACGTCAGGCCACAATAACATGTTTAAAAATTTTAATTTTACCGCTATGTTTAAAATTTTTACTAGAATGAAAGCTTGAAATTGAGGTGGAATGAACAGATGAACAAATTAACCCCGCCCGCGCCGCCGCCGCCCCATAATGTGAAAAGTGCTGATGCTGTACCTACTGTATGAAATTTCCCAAACAGCGTTTCTGACGTTTGCATGTTCGTCAATATCATTTGCATAATACATAAATACAATACCTATAAATACAAAGAGAAATACAATATATTCAGAGTTTTCTTTTTTCTAAAATAGGACAGTATGAGCATATATTACAGCGTAAGAGATACGAGAAAACTCTATTTAGAAACTTTAGCTCTTTTTTGATAAAAATGAAATTATAATGCCTTTTGCGCCATACGTAATTTACCCGTTATTTTGATTATAAGTTGCCTTAAATTGTTGTTGAAAGTTGACTCAGAAAAAAAATACTGGTGATTGTCTGGTGGATCAGTGCTGGTGTCATCCACTGCGGGCTCCTGAGATCCGGCTAGACGATTACGGTCAGATCTGTATTGTCAACGATTACAAACCATGATGGAAAAGATAGTCGTTAAACAATCGAGACTGGTCAAGACTGGTTGCTCTAGCCTACTGCTGCTAGATGTGACGCTAGACCACACACTGCACAACAGACGGTTGCTAAATTAGAGAAGCTGTGATTGGAATATCTCTGATACCCACCATACTCTCCGAACCTTGCTCCAACAGATTTCCACTTTTTCAGGAATTAGAACGATTTCTTGCAAGGAAGAAAATTTAATTCCGATAAGGCAGTCCAAACCGCCTTCAAGTATTTTGTTGATTCTCGGTCCTACGAATTTTTCTGCAAAGGAATCAACTATCTACAAAACGGCGAAAGTGCATAGATAACAATGGCACATACTTTTATGGATTAAACATAAAACTTCATATAATTTTTATTCGTTATACTTTTTCCATATAAAATGCCAATTTCATATGTAAGGATCTAATGAAAATCGAAATTGGAAAAAGACGCCATGTGAGCAGCACAGAAATATAAAGGTGTATCGACACTATTTAATGTAGAGAGTGAAGTAAAGGAAAAAGAATTTACAAAAATATTAAATTAAATTGGTAAACTTAAACCAATGAATAATTTTTACTTAAACCAAATCACCTATGTGTCAGCGAATTTATTTTAAAATTAATAAAATATTCAGATAATTCGACTACAAAAAATTTACTATCTTCTTTATGTTCTTTTCCACAGAGTAAATTTATTTAACAGCAGCGTTTGGTTTTAATAGAATCATAAAGGTCATTTCACAGTAACGAAGTGACATTACGCAATTTTGTGTGGTTGAAGATCGGCGCGCGGAGATTTCGCGGGATGAAGAGCGGCGCGCTGGGACCTTGCGCACTGAAACTCGCCATATTACATGAACTAGCTAGAGTATGAGTGGTTAGGCGGTAAACGCAGAAGACGGCTTCTAGGCAATTCGTACCTTTCTGTTTTTTCCCAATTGGAATAATTCTAATTCATTTTATTACTTAACTAGGATAATAGATACTTTTTACCGTATCAATTCGATATGAGGTTTATTCTCAGATCTACAAAACGCTCTAGGTTCTTAAAATACGTATTAAATGCAAAAAAGTAGGCGCAGTACATTAATGCTTTTACATTCTCTAATCAGTTATAGCTGAGTTAGGTAAGTATACAAATAAATCACAGTTATTTATCTTTCCATGTTTTTCATTATTTCAGACGTTAACAAAACTAATTGGCGCCAATGAATTTCTACCAAATGGGCCAATAAATAATTTAGCAGGACAAGTTTTGTGCGTCGAAGAGGCATTGACTCAATTCCTGTGCACAAACCTTCTGTTTTTAATATGCGGCTACGATCAGGAACAATTAAATATAGTAAGCTTATATCATTCAATTTGATAAAAATCCAATGACGACCGCTTAGTCTAGTGGGTAGCGACCCTGCCTACGAAGCTGGAGGTCCCGGGTTCGAATCCCAGGCTGGGTCAGTATTTAAATGATGAATATTAATACTTGTAGCGAGTCTTGGTTGTTATACGTATGTGGTGTCTTCGCTTGGTACCCAAAACACAAGCTAATGCTTAGTTTGGGGCCTAGACAATGTTGTTCATGTATACATGTATTTATTTATTATTTATTTATTAAAATCAAGTCTGACTTTTTAAATTTATTAATTATACGAGTTGGTACCTTATAAATAGTCCATCTTCATGTCGTGTTTGTATTTTATACTAAATAATCATTACCGTGATATAAAAAAAATGGCCGTATTTTTTGATTGCGTTGTTGACTTAAGTATTTGGTGTTCATTTAAACTTGATTCCTGAAAAAAAGGTTTTGACAAACAGACAGACAAATTAGATCACTCAGACCACTTAACGATATTACCGCCGTTTTTTTTACTAATTTTATATTTTCAGACGATGTTGCCAATCGTGATGGGCCATACACCAGCTGGAGCGTCGACTAGACAGTTCATTCATTATGGGCAAATGTATAAATCTGGCATCTTCAGACAATTCGACCACGGATGGCTCAACAACAGAATCAAATACGGAACATATAAGCCTCCAACTTATAATCTTAAAAATATCAAAACACCCATTTTCCTGCATTACGCGGAAAACGATTGGCTGTCAACACCAAAAGACGTAGAGATTTTATTCAAACAACTACCTAACGCGATAGGTAAATACAAAATTCCGCTACCGAAATTCAACCATCTAGATTTTGTTTTCGCCACAGATGCGAACACTTTGGCCTATGATCGCGTAATAAATATAATGAAAAATTTCAATTAAGTAAACAAAATTTTATGATTTTCAAAGTGCATTGTCCACAATAAACAACGGAATACACAAACTTTTTGTTGTTTTTTTTTTCTGCTGACGTCTTGACATCCTGAAAACAAAATAAATAAAATTATTGCATTGAATTTATAAAAGTGGACGTACGAGTATAATGTCCTGTAACCGTAACTATTGTATTCAAATAAGTTTAAATCCATTTTAGGACCATGTATTTAGACAGCTTAAGAAACTGTGCTGAAAGCAACCTGGATTTTCTAAGGAAGACTGTAAATTTCGTAACATTTGCAGGTGTACTTTTTGTTTAAAAATTTCTTATATTCTACAAATTGGTGGTAATAGAAAATGGATTTGAATCAGAAATTAGAGGAACAATAATTACATCTTTAAAAAAATCACTCTTCATACAGAATGTCTCGCGTTAGGAACAAACTTGCGTATAACACATTACCAACTAATTTTAGTGACAAAATAGGGTTCCACTCTATGTATATTAACATATTTTTTATTTTTGAATTAAATTTTCTTTAAGTAGCTATTATGATACGCAACTCCTGAACCACGACAAATATTAAAGAATTACATGCTTCATTTTAAAGTAAATAACTTGGGCTTTAATGTTTTTACTTTGAAGGAGTAATAAAATCATTTACCTTAAAAAATTTAAAGAAAATATGTATATTCATTACTTTTTCACTATTAAAGTCTACAATGTATTTTTAATAATAAGAATTAAGTATGTCATCTCCAATAAAAATGAAAACTTATACAGAAGTATTAAGTTTTGATTTTTATTGGAGATGACATATACTTAATTCTTATTATTAAAAATACATTGTATACTTTAATAGTGAAAAAATGATACATTTTAATGTACTTTTTTTAAATTTTTATTAGAATTGAATTAGAAAATTCAAAGGCAAAAGCAGCCTCTGAGCTAGTATATACTGTATACAATTAAAAAAAAAATAGAACGCTATTTGCAAAAAAGATTTCGTAGGCGTCCAACGCTCCGCTTTCCAGTACGTGGCCTCCACTCGAGAACTCGTCTATCCCATAGGTTATCAGGTCTTCGGCAATAGTGACGATGGCGAGCCTTCAGAGAGGCCTACATCCTGCAGTGGAGAGCCACGGGCTGATAATGATAATGATGATCGTTTCGAAGTATGAGATGTTCCATCTTGATTATTATGCTATCTAAAAACTTTTATCTATAATCGGCAAATATGAAAATGACTAACAAGTAAGGCGTGAAAATTCCGATGAGCTGCTCTGACTTAACTTTTGATATGCCGCGTGGATATCTGAATACTCATTGCTATTGTCTTGTTGATCTGCATTTTTAATTATCGTCATTTCCCTGTTCACTATTTGTCCTATTGTTTTTTTGACTGAAAATCATAGAAAATAAAATACAGGTAGGTTAAATTATTTGCATAAAAAAATAATTCTTATCTAATAGCATATCATGTCATCGTAATGACAGTTCCCGGAAAGGTGATTTTTTGGTATGAACATTAATATTGTGGATCTAAAACGAAATGGCAAGGCACAATATCACCGACTGATTAGCCGAGTGGTTAGAGACCCTAACTGCGGAGCCGAGGGCCGCGGTTTCGATTCCCGCCCGGGACAAGTATTTTGTGTGCATGAACATGATGTAAAAGTATTTATAAAAAAGAATATTTAAGTATGAATAGCAGTTGTCTAGTACCCGTAATACAAGCATAATACTTGTTTACTTTGGGACTAGATGGCGCTGTGTGGGATGTCCCTGATATTATTATTTCAACCCGAGTACAGCAAAATGGAATCACCAATAATGATTTTTTACAGAAAAAATATTCATCGCCTCTGTAACTTAGGAAATTCACAGACAAAACATTATTACTTTTTCGTGGGAGTGACGGTTTTCAAAATATTCACTATCTATATGCATTCTTTAAGAGGCTGAAAAATTTTTGACAAGACAACGCCCACGAACAATTGACTAGCAACGCACTTCATTTACTGTCAATTTAGGTAGGAGTGAAAAAGACGCAAATACTTCAAAGCCCGCCGTTTGAACTTACGGAAAAATATGAAGAAAAAAAAAAGGAAAAAAAGCAATTATTATTTAATTGCTCAATGAAGAATACAAATCTGGGAATCTAATCTTTTAATTTTAACAAGTACTTACTTTATTTAACAAGGTTAAAATTGTTAAAATTATATTTATAAATATTTCTACCAAGAATATCTTGCTGAGTTTTTAGAATACGATCAATAATAGCATAATAAGTATTTTATTTTAAGTCAGTGAATTATATAGATTTTGAGATTTTTTCAGTATAAACTGCTTCAAAAGCTTACGTATAGTTTTAACGCCATATATTTGTTGAACTTTGAATACGACATTAAATATTCAAGATTTTTTAGGTCATTTGTGAGAGTCCTGGAACTGTGAATGAATACTGAACCTGTGAAAGACTTCCAGTAAACAACAATACAAAATTTTAGCTAAATAAAGCAAAAAATACAATCCGATTCTCTGACACACATTAATCTTTGAATATACCGCGTGTTCGGCTGAACGTAGTCCAAACTTATAAAGCGTGTAGAGCTTATCGAACTAAACAAAAAGTTTCAAGTGAGCAGATTACCCAAACTAACGGTTACGGAAAAAACCAAGTTTAAATTTCCTTTTTCTTAATGTTTTAAATTTTTTTTAAATTCTAGTTTAGTTCGGTAAGCTCTACACACTATAAGTTTGGACTACATTCAGCCGAACACCACGTAAGTATATCTGAATAGACCCTCGCAATGTCACCAAAAATGATAGATCAACTTTTACATACTTGCGTGTGTGACTCAACATACCACATACTGTCATTACTTCATACTAACAGGTACAAACTGTCTCTGTTATATTATAACCTAACAATTTGGGTATATTTTGATCTACGTTTTAGGACGCCCACTTTCTATCCAGACATTATATAATCGAATGTGAAGACTTAACCTAACCTAACCTAATGACTTTTTTCGATTCACTTAAAAGGTCAGAATAGTTACCCAAATCCAATAATCGATACCTTCTATTTCAATGTATTATTGATTTTCCAATGAATTAGTAAAAGTATGTACTTTTCTTTCTGCGAAATATCTTCAATGATATTTTTTTGTACTCCTAAATATGTATTTTTTTTTCGATATAACTTGCTTAAATCATACCTTTATTCAATATCTGAGTGGGGTCGTCACCTTCGTTGTAATAACCATCGTAGCATACAGGCTCGTTTGATTTATGAAGTATTTGTAGCAAAGACACGTGTCTGTAACTCTGCATAAGATTAAAATTATTAATTTTCACTTATCTAGGTACGTAAAGAGGGCATCGTGGTTTGGTGTAATCTTTGGCAGCTCTTTATTTCTGCTCCTACATCACATATCCTACATACCTTTCAAATGCTTGAATCGTTTAGGATTTGTACGAAATTAAAATAAAACCAAAAAGGCAGATCGATAAATTATTAATATATTGGCACACTAGATACCTACTTAGAATCAAAATCAAAAAGTTTTTATTCAATATAAGAAGTTTACACACACGTATTGAAAGTCAAAATGAATTGATTAGGTACCGGTTCAAAAACTAGAAGGAGAAGAACCGGCAAGAAACCCCTCCCTGTTTATTTTATTTAAATATATGTTTTTCTTGGTTATTTTTTTTTGTTAAAAAGAATAAGATCCCATACATCATCATCATCATCAGCCCATTTTTACCCCACTGCAGGGGCTTAGGCCTCCCCCAGGGTGAGGAGGGGGGCTTGGAGCTTAGGTCCACAACGCTGCTCCACTGCGGGTTGGGAACTGTAACGACCGCTATCTATTGACAGCGTCCGGGACCGACTGCTTAACGTGCCCTCCGAAGCAAGATCCCATACAGTGTATAAAATTATCGAAATGATTGCTAGTTCTTGATTTTCGTTTCTAAAATTTTTTTTTTAAACTCAAAAACTACTTAACTGATTTTTGAAAATTATTTCACCTGTACAAAGATATTCTGTCAGTGCGTAACATGAGCTGTAATTTATTTTCAAACTAACTTTGTACCCGCGGCTCCGGTCACATGGACTACACAGTTGTTTCTGCACAGATATAGTTTATAGCATGAAGTGTCGTAAGCAACTTTTTATTTTTATATTAGAAAGGAGTCCCAGTACAACTGTGAAGGCAACACGACCAAAGCCGTGTAATAAAATACTTAACACAACTTAAATTGTATTTCTAACATACCTTATTTTTACACTTTTTCATCGTTATGATCATTTCGGATTCGATTTTATCAAGAGAACTTTTATCGGTCGGCTTTTCTGAAGAAGTGTCACATCTTTTAGGTAGTATGGCTATCGTCTTCATTTCGGACTTACTCCGGTTGGGCATAATGTCGTAGTTACATTGCACTCTACAACAAGTTGTGGTCTTACATGATCTTTCGAGTTTTTCCATCAGAAGTTCGTTTTCTCTCTTCAAATTTTCCATTTCACATTTTTGTTTATTGTATCTGTCTTGTATGCAATTGAATTTGTTTTTATAGGTTTCAAGTTCGTCGTCGTTTTCGTCGTTATTAATACAATTATCACAACTTTTGTCAGCTGTTTTCACTTTCACTGTAACATGTTTACTGGTGCGTTGATTTTTCCTTTTATTTTTTGAATTGTGGTTATCTCCGTCACACGGTTTTGTTTGTGGTATACTAATTGGAACACAAATACGAATTTTCTTATCCACTGGCTCTACTGTTTGATGGTTCGATGCCCTACGCATTTTGTTGCATCTATATACTTCTTTTGTGCTATTACACGATGATTCGTCAGATTTAGATGAACATAGAGTAATATTCTTTACGAATAACGTTTGATGTTTAATATTTTTTTCCCAGTCTTTGGCTAATGTTCGAATACTGTCCGTATGGCAGCATCGACCGTCGCATTCACAGCTGCCTTCGGGTAAACGTATTTTCAAAAGTTTTTCTACTATCACTTTCCAAAACATCTTTATATTTTTTAATACGCCAAGATATTTGTCGCAAGGCCAATGATTAGTTTCACTGTCTTCCTGAAAAAAAAAAATTATATTTTTGAATTCACAAAGTTAGCTAATTTATGAAATTAAAATACAGTAGATCTTACATTAGGTACTATGATTCTATAAACATAATTTATTTTGACATTTAAGAGTGTTTTGATAGTGTACACATAATATATAATGCCATAACCTTCCGAGAATGTTTGGTTGCACCGCTGTATCTTTACAATCACCAATTCCGTTGGTGTAAGACCGAATTTAATGACATTAAATAGACTTATCTAATCTATTCCTTAATTTGAATGACAGTTTACAATTTATTGTATTTCGATTTATAACAAATTCAGTAGAAACAGCACTTGTCTACGCAAACATACACACACAACACATACTCACAGCACATACAACCCAACACTTAACATACACCCATGCACACACACAAACACACATGCATGCATAGAATTAGATTGTAAGTATTAGAATGATCTTAGGTTAGTACTATTGGGAGAAGACACTGACTCCTAAAACACAGGTAGGTATATACCTACCTACCTCAGGCGTCAGGGACTTCAACATGATTGTACCATGCTTATGTCAATAAAGATTTAATTGTTTATTATTTTCATATTTTAATTTTATTCGGATTTGCTCTTGATACGGTAATTCTTAGAAATACTAATTTAGAAAGTGTTTGTTCAGATTACGGGAAATAATAGGTCTATTATTATATAACTTATCGATTAGTTTTAAATTACTCAACCATCAATCTGTCTTAGCCGAATTTCAAATTGATCAATTTCAAAAGGCTTCTGAGTGGTTCGTAATTGCTCTACTTTGTCCCTCACATCGGCGTACGTCGATGATTGGCGTATACAAACCGGACATAACCTATCTATTTATAAATGATTCATTCCTTAAATTTGTAAGTGTTCTTTAACATTCCCTGATGTACGAAATGATCTTAATAAAGGACGAACTGTAACCAGCAAGAATGGTGGAGTTAACATGCACTAGTATATCTAAAGATGGTTTAATGTACATAGCATTTGCGGTTATTCACAGTAACATATACTCGTATATATTTATACAGGTTGTAACGGGACTGTAAGGCGAACCGCTAGCTACGGACTTTGTTTACCAAGTATCTACATAATTTTATCAACTTTTCAGGTGTAGGTAGGTACGTCTAAAAAATATATTTCTACAACACAACACATAAATTAAAAATATGAAAAAAAATCTATATAATTTACAGATTGTAGTTTTAGTAAAATATTCTGAATAATAATCAATTGAATACTTAAATTTAATAATACTTTAATAATTTTTATTAACACATACGTTTCATAATGGACATAGCTACCATTAAAAAATTCAAAAAAGTAATATAAATGATTTGAAAGTTAATTAAAATTTCACAGGTATTGATGTTTTCATTTATTGAAGCTCTCAATATCGTGGTACTTGCACTAAAAAGAAGTTTTAATTCTTGGTTTATTACACATTAAGAAAAAAAGGAGAAATTGTTGGAGGCACTGGTTATGTGTGACATATTGATTATTGAATCTATTAGGTTAATCAGTCTCTTATGTATAGTGTACATATAATTGTTTCGTGTTCAAGACAGTTCCCTGTTTTATACATCGAACACCAATCTAATGAGCCCAAACTCAGTGGGTTTACTAGTAGTCATTAATCTACCTTCCACCTCCATTATCAGACACGTGTCAGCATGTGCTTTGAAAACTGCTTATGAAAAAATATCTAACGAACCCAATCTCAGCGTGTCTACTATGTAAGTATTGATGGGTTCTGTTATCTTAGTTCTGGTTTCAGCATCAAACCAGTTAAATGGTACCATCTCACGAGGGTACTTCACAACGGTTTGTCGAATCGAAATGAAATGTTACAGATATGTGATTTTGAATGACATTCGAAACTTATCTGTAACATTTCATTTCGATTCGACAAACCGTTGTGAAGTACCCTCGTGAGAAGACATCTACAGGAGCTCTTCACCAGATTATCGCATTACCATCAGGACTACACACGGATGCAGAATTTCAACTTCAAGAGGTGTACGTAGTAGCCGTAAAACTAATTGTAAATTTTTGAAATGTTAAACTTACATATGAATGTTACAAGTTAAATAAAAGCTTGTAAAAAAGAAATAACCTCCTCAAAATACTTCTGGAAGCAACCGTCCTGTTTCAAACAACACTTCATGGCAGCGCAAGACTTGCAAACACTATCCAAAATTGCTTTTGATTTACAACTTGCGTGGCATCGGGGTACCTGCAGAAGTAGGTATATTCGTTTATATCCTTTTCATTCAAGAAAACGAATTTTCAATTTGTTGGCTTTCACTTACTATATCACAATTTCCGTAACTAATACTATCCAAATAAGAAACCAAAATAGTGTTGGGCAAAATGCAAACGGGCATATCACTTTTCATCCAATCTCTGAGGTAGCTGTCACGCGTGCGAAGATCGTGACTCCATGCCCTTACGTCTGAACAAGATTCATATGACTTCAGCGCCCCTTCGTTCCGTGAAAAAAGTTTCAGCGTGTTCTTTTCGATAATATTCATTGAATTCTATTAAACTGCAAAAACCCATCCATTTGCTTCGTTTCACCACCGACAGAAATTTTGAACTCCAAAATTTGGGTGACATTGTAAATTTGACATTTACGAGAACAGTTTGTGACTTAAATAGATAAAAAATAAAACTGTCGCTGTCAGCGCTGTATATATTATTATGAAGAAAAACATTGTCAAAGTTATATACTCTATGAAGAAAAAGTAATCCAAAACAACTGCCGTACTTATTACAAGCTACCCAACGTTCCTTCCCGAATTGTAATGACAGTTAAAAAATTGGCTAATGTTTTCCCTAAACTAGGACATTAAGTAGAAATCCGATTTCGTATATATTATAGAGAAACATGTATAACGGAAAGAGCTCGTTGAAGTGATTTAAAAAGCCATGTCTTTCGTTACGAAGAGAGAACGGGTGTTCGCGGAGGAGGATCTGCATTTGGATGTACCAGCTAGAAATGAAGGGAAACTGAAGAACTTCTCGTCATGTACAGACGCAAGGGCGTGGTCGCACTATTCCTCGGACAAAACAGAACATCTGATGGAGAACATAAAACGTAACAACGAAATGTGTCGCCCTAAATACTTACCCACCGAGGTGATAGTGAGGACCCTAATGGTTAGCAAGAATGCAGAGATCGCCAGGTTAAAGCGTAAAATCGAACAGTTCGAAGAGATGTTGGCTGCATACGATTGTTTGGATCTCACGTGTGGACAAAAGTGTGAGATCGCTAGAGCGGTAATTGGACGTTAACTTTACAATTATACATACATAAACTCAAGCCTATTTCCCAGATGGGTAAACAGACACTGTAAATATTCGGTCCATACATACTTCGCTCTAGCAACATCCATCATAAACTTCATGCAGACTTTTTCGTTTATTCCATTCCTAATTACGATTACAATTTCCTTTCTATATTAATATAATAAACAAACATACATCAAACATCCAACATAAATTAAGAAAAATAATTATAAAAATTTATGTAAATGGTTTCATAGGATTAGATTTTAATATGTGTCAACTGTCCAATGCTTCCTTATGCAAATTGTGGTCATAACAATGATTAGTTTTAAATTCGACCAAAATAGGTTAATGGTCCACCATTTCAAAAATAAAAAGATTAGGCTTGATTTAGCTTGTGATAATGCAATGAGCGAAGCGGAGTGGAGCGACGAGTCACTAAAAAGCTCTGTGTTTCGTTTTCATATTTTTTTCATTAAAAAAAAAAAAATACTGCGGGAGGTTCCCACACCCTTTCCCTTTAAGCTTGATTAAATTTTTTTTTTAATTTTCGCCAGGCTAGATTGTAAAGCGCTACCTTAGATACTACTATGAAAGTCATGTATGACCTCTCTTTAAGAGCGAAATGTTTCTACATTTATATTCGCAAAGAATATTTCTACACGAAAAAAAAAAACATTTAGCTATTTGTGCTTCTGATAAATCCCTTTAATTTTGAGCGCTATTACTAGCACCCTGTTACTTTGACCATTATATTTATACATATTGGTACACACCAGCTGAATAAAATGAAATAAAATAAAACCCATGTTACTTGCTGATAATGTAGCTTCCTAAAAGTGAAGGAATTTTTAAAATCAGCTGAGTCGTTTTTGAGTTTATCCATTACAATCTAGTCATCAACATCTTTTTACACAAATTATTTAAATAAAAATATATAATGTCTATAGTCAAATGTTTGCAATTTTGGTTAAAAGCCTTAAAATGAAAATAGATTTTGAATTTAAAAAAAAACCGAACACGAAGGAAAATGCTAAAGATCTGAAATTTAACAAGTTTTTAATATTTACATTTTTACTGAAAATATTAAACTCTTGTTAGACAGTATATGAAAGAGGTTTTATTTATATCTTCTAAGTGTTAATATTATTATTTATTAGTTTTAAATTTCAGCAATTGTTACTTTCCATAGTTGAAACACATTTATGATGGTTAGTATCTTACCATTTGAAGAAATTAATGACTTTTTGTTTTTCTTTTCCAGCATGAAGCCATAAAGGCAGCCTACAGAGATCTAGTTGATTTGGTTAGATTTACTTATATATTATAACAGATAATATTTCGGATATTTTCTTTTTAATCAAGTACATGTTTTCAGTGCATCGACTTGGACATGACGGGGTATACGGAGGTGAATACCAACTATATATTATTGTGGTGTTATCCTATCGTTGGTTTCCAATTAAATGTGATTTCGTTTTTGCTTACAGTGCATTGATTCTGAGGCTTTCGAGGTAATCTTCCTTCACATTATTAGTATAAACCTTTATGGCGGATGTGAACGTAGGCACGAGTCGCGTCGCAGTAACCAGTTTTAGGTGTAGCGGGACGCAGTGGAGCGAGGGACATTTGATTGAACCTGCGAAAGCATGCATAAAGCGTTGTATTCCGATCCGCCATAAAGTTTGATTGGAACTATAAACATAGAGTAACAAAATTGACAGCAGTCTATAGTAAAGCCGTAGTATAGCGTGGTATAGTGGAAGCTAGAGTATGTATTAACAGTTTTAACTAGAGTTAGAACGTGAACCAAAATGGCGGGGGTGTAGTCGTCAGCTGTTCCGTCTACAAACCGACAGCTTATACTATCACGTGATCACACCTATACAACAGTCTTAAAATTACGTATTCTCGTGCTCGTTCTTGTACTTCTATCACTTTTTGGTTGTAATCTACATATTATAGATTACATATAGGGATATTACTGACTCTCGACTCTGAAAGGTCAGATCTTCCGATTTCAATACCTACAAAAAGGAGATTGATAGGAGTTTGACAGACCGACCAGGGACGACCAAGTATCGATGCGATGATTTTACTTACACCAGAGATCGCCCGATCGTGATTTTTACATAGACATCAGAACTGCGCGCGCAAGGTTTTAAAAGTACTAGAGGCGAATTAAATATCTCGTGTACATATTTTGAAATAGTGTAAGTACATTATTGCACGTAATTTATGCACGGAGATGGTATTTGTGAACGAACGGATAGTAACGTAGGTACTGTTTATTCTGAGCGAAGATTCCTATGCGATACAAAATTAATCATGATTCCTACAAAATGATGAGCAAAGCTTCCAGTCGCGAGGTAGAATAATACTGGGACTAAAACAAGTGAAGTAGAAGAGGTATTACTACTGCGGTAACGGGAACGGGAAAATGTACAAGGACGTTATGTATAATAGTAATAACGTATATATGACAACAACGTCTAAGCCCCAAACTAAGCATTAGCTTGTGTTTTGGGTACCAAGCGAAGACACCACATATAACAACCAAGACCCGGTACCAATATCAATATTCATCATATAAATACTGACCCGACCTGGGATTCGAACCCGGGACCTCCAGCTTCGTAAGTCGCTACCCACTAGGCTAAGCGGTCGTCAAAAGACATTATGAATAGCGTCATATAAACACATTATGTATAAAGATGTTATGTATATAAAGACGTTTGAAATGAGTTTTTTTGACTGAAGTACATAGCTATCACTGACTCCGCCCCTCGGAGAGCACGTTAAGCTGTCGGTCCCGGATGCCATCAACAGATGGCAGTCGTTAAAATTCACCAGCCCACACTGGAGCTGAGTGGTGGATTAAGCACCAATCTCTCTCACCCTGGGGGAGTACTAAGCCCCTGCAATGGGGCATTAATGGACTGGTTGAAAAAGTGTAAAGACGTTTTGTGTAAGGACGTTATGTGTATAGACGTTATAAAGACGTTATTACAAAAGCTAGTATTATAATATAAACACGCATTAACATTTGTTTATAATATTTTACAGACTGGAAAATCTGGTGGCGACACGGTTAGTTGCAATTTAAATCATTAGTAATAAATTTTTTGTTATAAATATTTTTTCTAAAATAGTATTTGTAATTCCAGACAGGGCGGTCGAGATATGCTGAAGTAAGAGAAACAAATTTCAATAACTATACACAAAATGCATTTAACAGCTAGCTGATTTATTAATTTACAATATTATTATGCTTTCATTAGTGGCCACGCAGTCATCGATGTAAAACCGAATCGAAATGGATTCAAATGGAAGGGGACTTGGAGTGCAAGTGTGATAAAAGTACTAGTATGTATTACTTATAAGTTCTATTCATTACAAAAACTATCAAAAACTAACCCTAGGTGGAATCGATTTTATTTTATGTTTACTCGTCTCCTACCCTGAGCTACCAAAACCATGGATATCTCTTTTTGTCTCCTCTAAAGTATTTTTAAATACATATAATTGTTAGAAAATAAAATAATGGGGCACTCTTAGTGAATACAAACTATATCCTGCAAATATCCCCTTCTCTATATTCTCTGATGGCACATTCCTGTTTCTCATCAGGTCATTTACCCTACTCGTGTCCAACTCTGTCCACTTCTAGTAGTATTAAATACCTCGGAGTCCTAATTGACGACTTGCTTTCCTATCGCCTCCATTTTGACACCCTATGAAATAGAATCCGCAAACTAATATTTATTTTCAAAAATCTACGATATGTGATTGATGTAGAACTGCTCAGACGCATATACCTGGCCCTTGGACAGTCCATAGACTCTTACTGTATCACGGTATGGGGTGGCACTGCAAAAACCGTACTTTTGAAAGTAGAACGCGCGCAAAGGGCTCTCCTAAAGGTAGGCTGGAAACTTCCTCATCGTTACCCAACAGCTGAATTATTTAGTACTTGTAATGTTCTTTCCATTCGCCAACTATTTATTTTAAAAACTGTCCTAAAAACCCATCGGTCCACTTTTTATGATGCGATAAAGTTTGTTAACATTCGCCGCGATTACACCGTCTGTCCACAGGTCCAAGTTAACACCAGATTTGTCAACGTCATTTCCTTTTTCTTGGGCCTTATATTTATAATAAATTAATAAACTCTTAAACATTTACCCACTGTCCAGGACCGAATGTAAGAGCAAAATATTAATTTGGCTCATTCATCTTGACTACGATAAGACGGAGGATATTCTTGCTGTATTAAGTTAAAGAATAAAAAAAAACATTATATAAAAAAAATATAATTGACATAATATACCTATCATAAACTATAAAAAAGTTATGTTCCGATCACAAATTACATACTATATCACACGTTCACTCGCACCCTCAAAGACACAACCTATATATACACTACGCACACCCAGACGCACCCTCATACACACAATACACAAACACACCCTTATACATACAATACATAAACACACCTTGACATACACCCACATCCACACAATTCTAAAACACATACACAAGAGTTTATCAAAAGCTCGGATGTTGTAAGTTGTAAATATTTCTATAAGTTCCTCACACCTATATAACATTTGAGACATTTATTGTTTAGTTTTCTGGAGGCGGGAGCCTGGTGACTCAGTAATACAGGTTCTTAACCTAGTACTGACACCAGCTCTCTTGCATCTTCTAATTTCACATTTGTTTCTATGTTGACATTAATGTATCATATTATGTGAGAAAGAAATAAACGAATATTATTATTATTATTAATTAAAAAACACTTTCACCACATATACGTATGTATCGAGGATGATATGCCGACTCGTTCGCTGTTGTTCACGATGCACCTGCAATGGTCAATTGTTCAATGAAACAGAAGGTTGTCTTTTAATTACCTCTCTCAGCTATGAGCTGCCTCGTCCAATCGTTGGGAAGTAAGTGGCCGACTGAACCGGCGGGCGTCAGGGCGCAGGGACGTCCGGCCAACGTATATTAGCAGCAGGTATAGTTCCAATCAAACTTTATGGCGGATCGGATTACAACGCTTTAGGCGTGCTTGCGCAAGCCCCTCGCTCCACTGCGTCCCGCTACACCGAAAACCGGTTACTGCGACGCGACTTGTGCCTATGTTCACATCCGCCATAAAGCTTGATTGGAACTGTAGCGGAGAGAGTACCGTTTATTTCGTAATCTTCGCGTACGTCTTATATATGTATTAACACTTATTAACTATATTCAAATTATCGTATGTCGTGATAGCCCAGAGCGCAACGAACCTGTCTCAAATTTATAAGGCCCCATAGGGCCATGGTTCGAATCCGGCCGTGTACCAATGAGTTTTTCTGACTTAAGTACACAATATCACTGACACCGTGCTTCGGAGGGCACGTTAAGCAGTCGGTCCCGGACGCTGTCAATAGAAGGCGGTCGTTACAGTTCCCAACCCGCAGTGGAGCAGGGTGCTGGACTTAATCTCCAAGCCCCCTCCTCACCCTGGGGGAGGCCTAAGCCCCTGCAGTGGGGTAAAAATGGGCTGATGATGATGATGATGATGAAATTATCGTATAATAGGGCTCGTTTTACATATCTATTTATAGTTCTAACTAAACGGCGCTATGTCGTAACGTATCGTAGTTCGTTTTAAAACTATATTGTCCCTACACTATTATTGTTTATTACTATTTAGTATTATTTAACACTTATATTCACAAATGTACACGACACGTCACAATAGGCACGGCGTGCCGTATCGTCGACGACAGTATGAGCGAAACGAACTTGTCGGAAATCTGCAAGTAGGATTTTCAATACATGTTTCTAGTTTCGCGAAGAGCAGGATGTAGCCGACTAGGATTGGCTATACTTATAGAACGGGTGTAAGTGCGAAGAGTGCGAGTCGGCCTCGCACATGAAGGGTTCCGCACCACCTACAATATAAAAAAAAACATGTTTCTTGTAAAAATTAATGGAGGTCACATTTTAATTTTTAACTTTACTTTGTTTTTATTATTATTATAGCGGCCATAGCAGTCCATACGTGAAAATTCAAAGTGTAAGCAATTATCTCACAACCACCAATCACAAAAAACCTTGAAAAAACACGTTTTTTGTATGGGGAGCTGGTAACAACCAGTATAGTTCTTTATTTCCCAAGACGTTAATTTGAATTGTCTCGTAATTGAATCGATTATTTACTAAAGAACACATGCCGAAAAATACTACTTTACAAGAGAGACAAAAAACTGTTTAAATTTAATCTAAATGTCATAGCTAAATGTATAATAAAAGTATAGGTATATTTTTGTGGATATGTGCACTTTGGTTGGTAAACTAAAATTTGGTAGGAATTTAATTTAATACTTCTATATAGAACTTGTGAACTTTGGTAAAACAAAACGATGCGTCTCGGCACATGAAATATGTTGCCATATTAAAAAAAAAATTTTTGGTCATGTGTTCTTAAATAAATGTAAATAAGCGAACCGATTGTTCTTATTTTCATGTGAAGATCCGTAGTATCGAGTTCCTCGAAATAGTTTTGGGCTCCATATTGCAATATCTGCGACAAACGGTTTGTATTTCAGAAGTACGCATATTTAATCTCTTCCATGTTGGCTCCAGATATTTTTTCTTTGCGTCGCTTTTCTACGAGTAACAGAGTCTTACAGATCGCCTCTTTGTCTATAATTTCAATACATCCTGATATCTTCTTGACCGTGCAGTTACGTAAATTAAGTTTCAGGCCGCATATTAACAATTCATGTCAGAGAGACAATTCATGTCGAGCTCTTTAATCTAGTTCTGATCATAACGTAGTCTATTTGGATACAATGTGTGCCTTTAGGGTTGACCCACTCCTGTAGAGGAAAACGATGTTTATTGTGATTGTTACCAAGGCGGCAAACTGAATTACGCGTTCTTAGGCGCTTCTGTCATTGCATGTACGAAAACCATATAGACCAAATAGACGCTCGCTGCAGGCCGCTGCCCACCTTCGCATTGAAATCTCCGAAAACAATTAGAGGTTCCATATTTGGGACTTCGGTCATGCATATTTTCAATTAATATACCATCCATGACATCAGCGTCACCTGCCCATGTAGGTACATAAACTTGAATTATTTTTATTGGAACTGGTGAAGGAACCTATAACTGGTCACCGCGATGCGACTTGTGCCTGCTTTCGAATCTGTCATAAAGTTTGAGGCGACCTACACATTACGTATACCTACTTATTTATTTCGTAGCATTTCTTAGGAAATATTGAAGAATCTGGATACTTGAATGTAGATATTTTAAGTAAAGTACTAAAGACTTAGGGCCTAATTTGTAAACTTTCATTATTTTTTAAATATCTTAAAAACTTCTAATAGGTACCTACTTTAAGTAGACAAAAACTTCCAAATAGTTTTATAATTTAGGTATCTTGCTTAAGATAAAACGTTGTCCATGGGATTTTAGTGTTCTTAAACTGAATTTCATTTTCAGATGTAATCGATCCAAGAGTAGACGAACTGAAGAAGTGCCTCACGCGTAGAGAAGCTAAATTGAATGCTATGCAGACAACCATCTCTGTAAATACTTTGTCATAATAATTATAGTAAAACTGCAAGGTTCCCATTTTTCATTTAAAGAAATCTGATCTTTCGCAGTATATGGAAAGCGATTCTTGTGAACCTTATTGCGTGTATGCGACCATTTTCACAGCTTTGGAAAAAATATATGCGATCTTATGTCAAAATCATCAATATAAAAGTTATCTGTGTATGTTGGTGAGTTTATTTAATTAAAATAAATTAGTACTAGTATTTATAAATCAAGTCAGAAATATACACTACATATTTGTGTACTATACAATCAGAAATATACGCGCATCGGCCCATTTAGTGGGTCAAAAAGTGAGAAGGCAGTCTTTTTTTAAAAGACTGGCCGGATATTTAACTTTCAGACATTCATTTTTTATTCATTTGTTTTAGTTTGCCAGTAATAGAGGTATAAAAGTACGAATCGATTAGAAGCCCTCTTCTGCGCTTACCGCCTAACCACTCATACTCTAGCTAGCTAGTGAGTACCAGTAGCTAGATGGCGAGTTTCAGTCCGAGTTTAGTCCGCGAGGTCACCGCGCGCCGGCCTTCACCCCCACTGTGTTTTGACAGTATTGGAAGTGACATTTATGACTCTATTAAAACCAAATGCTGTTGTCAAATTTAATGACTCATAATAATACATTTCGTAAACTTTATAAATAAAGTTTACGAAATTTTTTTTGTTCAATTAATTAAAATCGTACCGGTACAATTTCTGCATTTTCAGTCGTTTCTGCACTTATTACCACGAAATTTATCGAAAAAAATTTTAAATTCCATTCTCGTTCGAGAGCATCTTTGCTAAAGACGACTGATATACTGGTTGGTACCAACCAATATACAGTCGATTAATTACTAGGTACACTATTACGTATAGTAAATAATCACATTTATACAATTTTAGTATTTATGGCTAAGTTTACCTTTGATTTCCACACAAAATTTATTTGACCAGAACCAAAAAACTTGTTTTACTTAATAAATAAAGCGTATCATAGAAATATCGTTAAATTTATAAATTTTCTTCTTTAAAACATGAGACACTTTTACTTTTGGCTATCAAAAAAATTCGCTTACACGTACATAATCAAATCCAAAATTGTGAACTTTGAAATCCAAAATTACAACATTTGTGTGTTAATAATAACATATTTTTTAAAATTTAAAGATAATTTCACGATCCAATTTACTTATGAAGATGGTAAAATAATTTTTACGACATACTTATAGTTTTTTTAATTCTGGTCGAATACATTTTGTATGGAAATAAGCCGTATTGTTTAACCTTAACAGTAATGTATTTAAAAACATTTCTCTTATAGACAACTAATAGACAGAGAGGTTGTGTTAATATAAAGGAAAGGATTTATTACAAATTAAAGGTATTTGAAAAATTTTGTTCAGCTTTGGTTACACCCAGCGCCGAAGTACCACAACGAAACTGTTCTTGTTATCATTTAGAAGTTGTGAGTCGTGTTGAAACTTCGTATGCTCTTACCGCACCCGAATCTAATCAGATTTCTAAACTGGATAATAAAAGGGCACAACTAGCAGCTGACATTATGGAAACGGAAGAAATCAAAGAAATCCTCAACAAGGAAAATGTACATACCATAGACGACGACGATATAACTGATTCTATTACCGAAAACTATGATTTGGACAAAGAAAATTTAATCAGATTAAAAAATTTGCAATCCAATTACGACGAACTAATGGTTTTTTACGAAAATCTCAAATATGAAAGAGATTGTATGCACAATCACAGTCAGCGCCATGAAGAATTAGAAAATGAATTAGAATTGTTGCGTTCGAAATTAAAAGAATTTGATGTTGTATTTAGGGAAAGAGAACATTACAGAAAAAAAGTAGAAGAAATAGAGGACTTAAGACAACAGTACATTATTATATCTGAAGAAGCTGCTAGCATTCAACTGCAGTTAAAAGCTGAATCTGAAATAAATTTGATGAAAACCAATAAAATAGCCGAGCTAAGAGACGAGAACATCGTTTTAGAAAAAAAACTAAATGAAACTTTATTCGCTTTTTCTAAAGAAAAATACGCCCTCCAATGCAAGCTAAAGGAAATGGACTGTTCGATGATGTGCCAAGAACAGCAAATTAAAAGTTTGTCGGAATATATAGACAGACTTGTAAGAGAAAACAATGAACTGGTTAATAGAATGTATAATTTTGTTTTTGTAATGTTATATGTTAGTAAAGTGTAATAAAATTTTATTTTTGTTAGGTACAAAATATAAATGATACATCTGATACTACGGTACAATCAAGTGAAATAGATGCCCTTAAAATTCAAGTAAACAATTTGAAAGACATGTTATTTTGTAGCGAACAAGATAAGCAAAATATTCAAGAAAAACTTAGCAAGAACTTGGATATTATTACTGAATTGAAAATAGAATTAGAACGCTGGAAAAGTAAATTTTATTACAATTTTGATTAATATAACTTTTACATTATGTAAATTTAGATTGTGTGATGTAGCTATAAGTACTTTTTATTGCATATAGACATGTTAATTAGTAGATGTTCAGTGTCCTAAATACTTGATCTAGGAATTAGATAGAAAGAACATGAATGTTATAAAGATTTTATTAAGCGCTCAGAAAATTCAATAGCTGTAACTCCTAAATTTTTCTGGTCATTTATAAAAGCTAACAAAAAAGATTCCAGTTCTCTTCCATCCTCTTTACACTACGAGGGACGGTCAGCTGATACTGGTGAGGGAGATTCCAATCTTTTTGCCTAATATTTTCAGTCTACATTTCTTTTTCCTTCTTCATCAGGCAACATTGGTTCTGCATCCTGCAACTTTTACAGGAATTTCAGTAACTCGAACTGCATTAGTGACATAGAAATTAATATTGATACAATATCTAAACTTTTAAAGTCCCTAGATCTCACAAAGGGGGCTGGTCCAGACCACATTTCACCACTATTTATTGTTAATTGTGCTGATTGCCTAGTAGAGCCTCTATCCATTTTATTTAAACGTTCAATTTCGGAAGGTATTGTACCCAAAGCCTGGAAATCAGCATTTATTACACCCATTCATAAGGCTGGTAATAAAAATGACATTAAGAATTACCGACCCATCTCCAAATTGTGCATATTTGCCAAGATATTTGAACGTATTGTATTTATACAAGTGTACAATACATTGTCATCAACGTTCATTCCGCAACAGCATGGATTCTTAAGCAAGCGATCCACCGCAACAAATCTGATTACTTTTGTAGACTCCGTTACTTTTAGCATGGACTCGGGTAGTCAAGTTGACGCAATTTTTACAGATTATTGCAAAGCTTTCGATAGGATAGACCATCAAATCCTTCTACAAAAGATATTTTACGCAGGAATCCACGGTAATTTATTAAGGTGGTTCACATCATACATTGAAAGTCGAACTCAGGCTGTTGTGGTGAACGGTTTCACCTCCAAATGGAATTACGTTCCCTCTGGAGTTCCCCAAGGGTCCTTACTGGGCCGTTACTTTTTAACATTTTTATTAACGACGTTGGTTCCTGTTTTAAACATTCACATTTTCTTCTATATGCCGATGACATGAAAATATTTAAAAATATTAATAATATTATGGACCATCAGTTATTACAAGAGGATCTAGCATCTTTTGAACGATATTGTATTGTTAACAAGTTAGATTTAAATGTTAAAAAGTGTTATGTTATAACCTTTACTCGTAAAACTATGTTCCCAAAATACAAATATTTTTTAAACGGCCAAGAACTCCAACGTGTCGAGCAAATTCGAGACCTTGGTGTTATACATGACACAAAATTAACATATAAAAACCACATTGACTTTATTGTTAAAAAAGCAAACAGGGCAATGGGTTTTCTTATTAGGGCTAGCAATCAATTTACTAATATTAAGGTTATCAAAATTCTTTATTCTTCCATGGTGCGCAGCATCCTTGAGTATTGTTCGCAGGTATGGAATCCACAGTATAGCGTTTATATAGAAAGAATAGAATCGATCCAACGAAGATTTTTAAAATTTTTACAGTTTAAGTGTAGGAGTCATGACACTAATTATTATGCTAGATGCCACAATCAACATTTTCTTCCACTCCAAGAAAGGCGTAGCATAGCTGATATCGTTTTTTTGGTCAAAATTGCACAATGTTTAATAGATTCTCCGTCCTTACTTTCTAAAATTAATTTGAAAATTCCGAATCGAGCTATAAGACATTCTGCGTACTTATATGTTAATCAACACGGTTCTAACTATAGAAAAAATTCATTTTTTATCAGATCTGCTAATGAATTTAACAAGTTGATCAAGTTCCCTGAGCTAGATCTATTTAATACCCGTCCAAATATTTTCAAAAATACCTTGAGCGAAGACTGGTTCAATGGTTCTCTTTTTGTTTAGTTTACTTTTTGTTCTCTTTCTTCATTTTTCTTTTTTTTTTTTTTTAATTGTAACTTAGTCTGTATTTACAAACTAGCATTTTAGCTGTATATATGTGGAAACATTTAAATGGTGATTAGATTTAATTACTGTTATGTATAGTTATATAAGCACTGTATGTTTTCCGAATAAAATAAAATAAAAATAAAATAAAGTCGTGACCACGAAGCTCTTAATTCAAGTCTCCGTTGTCCGTAATGTCGCATTCGTTTAGCTTGGTAGCTAATATTACTTGTTTGTGTTCTCATACTTCCAATAGACTGCATAAACAAATAAGGCATCCGTGGAGTCTGAAAAAAAATCTATAAATTAAAAAGTAAGTTCACTATATTTTATATACCCACACTTCTGTACAAATAAGGGGCCGTCCATTAATCACGTGAGGCTTGAAAGGGGGGGAGGGGTTTGACATCACGAAATATCACAAGGGCTGGGGGGGGGAATAAGATATCACGTGTATTTATTTTTTCATTATTTTTTCAAACGCGCGGTTTTTAAATCAAAAAGCAGCGTGTAGTGTACACCATTCGCTTATTATTATTTTTATGCCAATCAAAAACAACCTGCATAATTTCTGTCTAGACATTTTTATCATGGTCCTTAATTTCAGAACAAAATAAGATTATACTTTATACCTGTATTTAAGATAATATTCTAAAATATTCTTAAAAATTAAAGATTTTTTGTAGACACTAAAAATGCACGTGATGCTGAGTGGGGGGTGGGGGGTAGTCTTAAACCTCACCATGTATCACCAAGGGGGAGGGGGGGTTAAAAATGCTTAAAAAAAGATCACGTGATTAATGGACGGCCCCTAAACTATTATTTGTCAAACAAGAAACGATCTTGAAAACTGTATTAGATAATTTTATGTCCATGTATGAGAATTGACAGTGTTGTTAAAAAATACAGATATCGAAGAGGTTCATCAACAATATAAATAGCGTAGATAGCTGGTACAGACCATACAAAATAAAGACTTCGTATAGATTGGTTCAGTCATTTTTTGATTGGCTTTTTATTATTTGTTATTTAGTATTTTCTTAATGACAATTTTCTATTATATTACTACTTGAATTTAAAAAAATGTTTGGAAGAAAATTAAGCGTTTACTATTTATTCAGGTACTCACAATACAGCTATTCAGCGAAATGGTTATTTAGAGAAATTTGTTGAAAACTTTCAAAATGAAATGAACAGACTAGTGAAACTCAACAACAATTTGTCGGAAGAGAATGGGGATAAAACTAAAGCAGTTGAAAATTTGATGAGCATAATTACAAATAAGTCACAGGAAATAAATAGGTTACTGGAAGAAATTGAAAACAGGAAAATAGAAAATAATAAGTTACATATTGAACTTGATGAAATCAAAAGCCGTTTCAACGCACAAACACAATGTTTAAAGAAAGATATGAAGGTACCCCTTGCAATAGACAGTGATGACTTACCAGACAAAATTATGAATTATGATAAATCTGAATATATCGAGAAAGAACGTTTTAAATGTGAAAATCCGAGATGTCACAATGACAAAACTCAAAACCTTTATGTGCGGCTAATAGAGAAAATTGAACAACTGCAAAAAGTATCAGAAAATGTTGATAGCAAAAACAAACTACTATTACAAGAAATACAACGACTTCAGGATTTAAACGAAGTAGCTGCAAAAAACATTGATAATCTGAAAGAAGAAAAAGAACAATATTTTAAAACTTTACAATCAACAATCGAACACAACAAATGCTTAGAGCAAAAATTAATAGAATTTCAAGATATGAATATGAAAATGCAAGATGTACAAGACTCATATAATAAACTACTTGATGAAAAGAATGAACAACATACCTTATTCACTGAAAAAAATATAAAATTAGAAAATATAATACACTCGTTAAATCAAAGAAGTAACGAAGCTGTTGTTTATGGAAGCAAGAATACTGAAAATGAGTCTTTAATACATGACTTAAACATTGCACGTCAAAGATTATTAAATGAAGAGAAAGTATTACAAAATGATGCATCATATAAAAATCTTGAAATAGAAAACTTTATGAAACACGTGGAAATGGTACAAACGAAAAATCAAATGTTGTTGGAAAAGTATAATCTAACAAAAACAGATTTGGAAAATTTGAAATGTAAATTTGAAGAAATAATTACTGAAAAGAATGACTTATTGAATGCATTTCATAGTACGAAAAATGAAATAAATAGACTTCATAGCATTATAGAAAAAGAAAAAGAAGAAAAGAATAACATAAGTGAGAAATTAAATAATATACAAATGAAACCAGTAATCAATAAAAATGACATTTTGAATAGAAATAGCAAAGATTGTTCAACGCAAGTGACATTGAATATAGCGCGAAATGATGTGACTGAACCTGCTGTCAAAAAAGATGTATGGCTAAAGTTGCAAAAAGAATTATTAGAAACAAAAAAAGCTTACGACGAAATGGAAGCCCAAAAAGATAAATTTCTTAAAAGATTCGAAGAACAACTTTATG
This sequence comes from Luffia ferchaultella, assembly GCA_949709985.1. Lineage (NCBI taxonomy): Eukaryota > Metazoa > Arthropoda > Insecta > Lepidoptera > Psychidae > Luffia > Luffia ferchaultella. The sequence continues at coordinate 22,529,637 of OX453241.1, read as the reverse complement.
AAATAAAACAAATAAGAAAAGAAAATCAAGATTTATATAGCCAAAACAAGAATTTATCAATCCAAAATGCAGATTTAGAAAAAACATTAATGGAAATAAGGAACGAGGTAATCAATTTAAAATATTTTAAGCCGAAAAACAAAATTAATCATTCTGTTATGAAACTACGCCTTCTCATTCATTCATTCATCGATTCATTGATTCCATTAAGATAATTAATCAAGAAGAAAATTATCTATTTCTTGGCAATCACTATTTTATGGTAAATAAAAAACATTTCACGTGGCCTAAATGTAGTTCTTCTAGTTAGTACAACGTTAAAAAAGCTAAAGTGAATTGGACTTACACGGTAATTGTATAGTAGTACCACGTAACTCGTCAAAATATCTTGCAAAATAATGTAAAAAGGCTTTAGCGATATAGTGTTAGGTAACTAGATTTACCTGAAATGTTTTTCATTGTTTATTGACTAGACAATAAATATGTGTTTTTAAGTAAATTTTTTAAAGGAATCATAATAATAAGTTATTTTATAAAATATCACTATATCTGTCCATTGTTCTGTGTGGTGAAGATGTGAGTAAATTATGGATGCAACTTCGTAGCTTCCCTTAAAGTCCATAAAAAAATAGGTTCATTCTTTAAACTTTTTCCAATGAATTTTTAAGTAACATTTTGATATGTTCATAAATGACACATAATCGTTCAGTCTGAATCTATGAGTATGCCGAAATCAACGCATGGATGTTCATACATGTTTAGAGTCAGCTAGTCAACGAAGAGGTTGGAGATTATTATCCGTTTGCTATGAGAACAGACTTGTTCGCCTCACCGAGACAATGTGATTGGGAATCAGTGCAAGAAGGAAGTGAATTGATATTGGCGACATATATTAAGTGCTAATTAGTAGTGATTCGGGTGCTCAACGCCGCGTGACATATATTTTTTATATTTTATATATTTTTTACTACTGTGGTAGGTATCACGGTGCGGCACGGTGATAAGATTCTACCACAATCATTTGACAACTGAAACTTCACATGTCGTGTTGGCGTAACCATGCTCTGAACCCATCACACGCTACTGCCTGTAACCAACGAGAAGCCGCTACTGTTACATCGTCGTCACTCTAATTATTAAGAGACATTCTACGATATGACGTCTAGTTCCTGGTTGTCACTTGACAACCTTTTTTTTCCAGTTTCGTAGTTACAAAAAATCACAAAAACACAACATACTAATTCTGTTTTTATCTTTAAAGGTATAGAGTGACACAAATAAGTTAGCCAAATTAGTTGTTAAAGCACAATTACTTTTTTCGACGGCTCAATAACAATTTGTTTAATCCCTTTTTTCAGATTGTTTCGAAAGCTTACGTTCCACAAGCTGCTTATGCTGTAATTATTAATCAACTGGAGCAAATGAAGAAAGAAAAAATTACGAATCTGAAAAAACATCACGAATATTCAGATCAACTAGATGAATCTGTGAGTTTGTAAGCACACATCTGCAAAATTTTGTTTTTCTGAGTGCCACAAATTTTACTCGGTTTTTAATTTACAGGAAAATATTATATCTAATTTAACCGAGCAACTTTTAGCTCGCAATGACAAAATCGCTATTTTAGAAAATCATATAAATTCTTTGGAAAACGAAGTCAGACAGCTTCAAGATAGTTTAGGAACTGCTATCGACATTGGCGAAGAAATAAGGAATCACAGTTTAAGAAACACTGAAGATTCATTAAAAACGATGGAAGCACACCGTAATATTGCTATTTTTTGTTTAATATATGTGAAATGCATTATATAATTTATAATTTCATTACAGAATCAAAACTTATTCTTGATATGAAAAAAGAAATAAATGGATTACAAAACGAAAATACGATAATGGAAAAACAACTGTTCGCAATGACAATGAAAGCTGAGGAACTAAATAAAGAGAAGCATACATTCATTTCACAAATAATTCAGCTTCAAAATGACAGAGACGTTATATTAAATGATTTAAAGCAATTGGAGATAATATCTGTTGGTGAAAGTGGTTTATCACTCGAAAAAAGCGATATTACTGACATCCTAACATCCATCAAAAAAGTTAAAAAATCTATAGAAACGAAAAAATCTAAAAATATATCATTAGAGCAAACTTTGTTGAAAATGCAAACATCTTCTCAGTTACTTTTAAGCAAAGCCGATGAAGCAAAAATGATCATAGAAAAAGAAAAACTGAAAATAAATGGCAACAAAGAAGAAACAATAAAAGATCGACTAGCATTGGTTAAAAAATTTACAAATCTTAAAGAAAAATTTGAAACACAAACAATAAACGACAAAAAAACGATAAAAGATCTTAAAGCAGAACTTTTGAATTATAAACTGATCACCGAAAAAATAAATAAAACCACGGAAAGCGACATTTTTAGATTACAAAAAGAAATACAGAGTTTGCAAAGTGCATATGAAAAATCAATTTCGGAAGTACAACATTTAAAAGAAAAAAATCATAACTTGATTATAGAAAGAGAAAAACATTTGCAAATACTCAGTGATACTAAATTTCTTCTCGATCAAAAAACAATCAAAATAAACAATCAAACAAAAGAATTAGCAGAAACGCAAATAAAAATGTGTAAAAAGGTAAACGTTGAAGCGCAAACTGACAGAAAACATACGTGCCTTAGTATCACAACACAAACGTACGTTAATATTTGTGACAATGCATCTAATACTTCAAAAGAGGTTATCGTTGTCAAGGATATCAAGGATAAATCAAATACAATTCTGGATATAGAAAAAGAAAACATACTTGAAGAAGACGACACTATTACTTTGGCCGAAATTACGAACAATGTGATAACAATTCCTTCTACAAATCAATCGTCGTTTGTTGACTTTCTCAAATACTGTATAGAAAGAAAATTGAAAAACTTAAGCAAAGGAACTTTAGAACAGCTTTCAATTTCTTCATTTGAAGCAATTAGTTTCAATAATATAAACATAAACAAGACATCTGAAAACTCTACACTTTTCGCAAGATATTATAACAATCAATATCCCAAAAAAAATATCACCTCTATTGAACCATTTTTAAAAGATTCCACCTTGAAAATAAAATCAATAACTGTGATGGGAAGACATAAAGATAGCAAAGTTTCTGTAAAAAGCGAATCAACTCCGATAAGTGGATTATTTTATATAGCAAATAATGATTACGATACCATCAGAAATATTAATACAAAGAACTCTGATGATAAAGACACAGTTGTGATATACCGTGATAAAGTAAAAAGAAATAATCGAAAATACTTTGCTGATGCTCGCCACCCAGAAGTATTACTAAAAGGCATGACAGTTGGCCGTGAATGCGAAATTAAAAACTATAATAAACTTCCGCATGACTATTTTAATTTTAATCATCATATTGGTCACGTCCAGAGGTTTGAAGACTATGATGCAAAGCCTTTGCTGTGTCGAACACAATCGCTTACTGAAATTATTGGCGATGAACATAGCAACCCTAGGACTAACTTTATTCCTAATATAAAATCAACGCGAGCTGGAAAATTTCCAACAATTAATACTGGTTCTGAATCTGGAATAACCTTAGATTCGTATATATTAAGCTTAATTTCATTCGACAAACGATATGATAAATCAGATGAAAATCTTTTGCAAGATAGAGGGATTCAAATTTCATTGCCGTATTTTCAGGAAGAAAAATCATTTTACTATACGTTTAGCACAAATACTAATGAAGGCTCTTCTAACAAACACACAAGTGACTTATCACATCTAAATCAAAGGGTTCATAATTCTCAACCGAATTTATATACAGTTCCTGATCACGAAGAAATGTTACAGACGAACACTATAAATGTTACAAAACAATCTCAAAGGTTTAAAAAAAAGATATGTCAAACTGACGAATACTTGTCGATGTTGAGTAACATAGACCAGGCAAAAACAAAGATAATACGAAAAAGTTCCAATGAAATTCAGTCACTCAGAACGTGTAGGTCAGATCACAGTATTACCAGAGTTAACACTTTTTGTACTCAAACTCCTGCTGACATTGGTAATGATTGCGTGTTTGAAAAAGTTTACAGTGAGACATTATTTCCATTAGAAGTTAGTACAAGATATCCAAAAGTTGTAAAGTTTATTTCTCCTATCTCCGAATCACCTGAAAATGTAGATAAATGCAATAGTGCAGAAAGTCAAAAATACTATATACATAAAGATATCGATATAAATACTTATGAATTATATCTTCAGTCCGGGAAAGAAATAACGGACGATACAATATATGTAGAAACACAAGATAATATAGCACAAACACAATACGATGACAATTATGTTGACAACGGCGTACATATACATAAAACCGGTACACCACATATTTCGCAAGTAGAGGCTCTAAAAGTTGATTCCAATCCTAATAAAAATACATCAGCGCCCACGAACACACAATACATTAAAAGAAATGAAGTCCAAAATTCAAAACATGAAAATCAGCTAATCCTAGATCAGGTAAAACAAAATTAATTATTTTGCGAAATATTTTTTGAAAGTTTACTCTATTTTTATTTATATTTTTAGAAGCAAACGAAAGTTCGAAGGAGTACGTCAAACACAAGCGCTAAAACGCTTATGAAAACCAAAGTCGAAGCTTTTGAAGTAAAACCAAAACCACGATCACACGACCAATGTGCATGCGTTCTAGGTTTGAATGTTCCTGATACGATACAACACGCTTTTCGAGATATAGATAGCGAGCAATGCAAGACAACTGAAAGAATTTATACAAAGGACATTGCAAGAAAAATACTCAATCGTAATATTGATGTAAGGTCTTCATTCTGTTCTACATATATGCAGCTTAAATTAATAAATTTTACTCACTTAATATGTGTCTAATCATAGGACCTGGACGCTGAAGAATTATCATTTTTGCATTCAAAAGTATGTCGTACTTGGAAAACAAAGTTACGAAAGGAGAAAAGTTTATTGAAACGTTTGGAGACTTTAAGACAACATGGACATGAAGAAAAAGAAAGTACGAATTATTAAAGTCACTTATTCTAGCTTTTTTATGTTCACTAACGAAACGCTCTTTCTATGAACAAATTTTTTAATTCACAGTGTTAGAATTTTGAGTTTAGGTATTCATGTAGCTAGAGTTTGGGTTTAGGTTTTTGCGCTTTCTGGTAGAGATTGTAATTTTAATAATAATAAAATTACAAACTCTCATAAATAACTTGAGATAAATGGTGAACGCGGAATGAATGACGTTCTAAAACCTTCATACAGTACCCGGCAATAAATATTGCACATCGGCAATAATCGCATTCCGAATACAAACGAATGCCAATATCCATGTCCATCAAATACTAAATTTATCGTTTATCAGAATTTAAATTCAGAACCATATACTTTATTGTTGTTTTGTTTTGATTCCCGCGTGAATTATATAGAGCTGTAAAACTACTTTCTTTTTAAATAATATTTACTCCTTTTCAACATGTATAGTATACCAACGAAATTAATAAAAATGAAAACAAAATAAAATATATCTTCAATCCACTTCTAAAAATGAGGAGGTTTTTATCTGACGACTGTTTGCCGAGAGACATTAAGAAAATAGAAGCACTGTAATGTAATTGTATTTCTGTTTTATACTTTGAGCGAAGCGTATTTATTTTATAAATATATGTTATGTTATTACTTCTACGTAGTAGTATGTTTATAGTGTAAATAAAATAATTAATTTCTGTTTTTAGGTCGGGGAAAAATAAAATATGCAAAAAGAATAAAAAATATGTTTATATCCTCTCATTAAGGTCAACATCACTTTCACTGTTAGCCGTATTTATCACTAGTTTGTCAATGTATTCGTCTACACTGTGTTGAATTTTTCGATATTCATTTTCAAATTTTATTGCATGATCACAAACCTTTTTCCGCTCTTCAGCCCCGAACATGTTTACTTCTTCAGTCAATAATTTTTTTATTGAAGTTAAATTCATATCCACGTTTCTAGTGGCTACATAGCCTTTCAATTGAGACCATATATTTCAATGGGATTAAAATCCGGATGGTATAGTGGGAATCGCAACACAATGTACTCGAGTTTGGCAAGTATCTTGTCCACGGAAAACTCTGTAAACGTCTCCTTGTGCTGGCATATAATAGCGTATATCTGGGGTCTCGTGAATTTTGGATCAACTGGAATTTCGTGTCTTTGTAACCAGTTGATCATTTCCTGTTTAATGATGGAATTGGGGATCTTTCAACATATTTATTGTGATAGAGTGCGTTGTCGACAACCAGAACAGAATCACTGAGTATAGGTATATGGGATCAACTGATTAACCAGCCATTTCTCGTAGGTACCGTTAGTCATTTCTTTATGATAATCGCCAATAGTGTCCGTGGATATATACGTTAAAAAGTGTCCAGGTACAAAGCCTTTTCCGTTTCCTGCATGACCTATTATCATACGTTGACATTTTGATATCGGCTTTTTTACTTCTTTTTCCTTATCATCACTCCAAGTTCTGCCTTTAGTGTGGGATGTATGTATGTAGAACTCATCCATATAGATTATATTTTTTTTTTTTGCGAAATTTGCGTATGTTATCTAGATTTTCAATTCGTTTGAGTTGTACATCGTGCTTTCCCATAAGAACTTTTCGATTATCTCCCATTTTAGTGAACTGCATTCTCATCTCATGTAGTATTTTTCTCAATGTATTTGCAGACCCATTATAATTAATAGCCTCAGATAATTTAGCTTTTAATGATTTTACTGTCGGCAGTTCCTTAAAACGCAAGTGAAAATCGTACACCATTCTTCGAACAACATCATAATCAAAATCGTCCATATCTAAACAAATTGTTTTTTTGGTCTCCCTTTTTTTCGGGGAGCTGAACTTAATTGCACTGGAATGTGTTTCAGTACTTCGTGTAATAAATTGTTCAAAGTTCTTCTTGAAATTCCAGTGGCATTTGCAACTCTCTCTTGAACCTTCTTAAAATAATTACTTACCAATATATAATGACCATTCATCCTCATTCTTTTTAAATCTGTCGGCTTCGATTATAAAATATTTATAAACATTGTAGATAATTTCGCGTGAATGACCTCGTAAAGGTTTTTTTTTCCTATAAATGCCATGGTACAACTTAAAACGATTTATAGTTTAGGGTTTCAGCAACTCTATACATATATTTTTAACTGGACGCGGCCGCACTTTATCACATTTGATCCACGACTAACAAACGTCATATAGGTAGTGTGCAATAGATATAACGCTCTAAGAAGCCGAAATTAGCCAATTGTCTCTTTTCAAAGGTCGATGTGCAATATTTACCGCCGGGTACTGTAATATCGTCATATGATTTGAAGTCTGCGATACAAGATATTTAAAAATAGTTTTCTTTTTGCAAACTGTTTTCTTTGCAAACACAAATTTTCATAAGCAGACTCAACAACATACACACTGTTTTACAAACAATGATACAAAACATAAAAGACACAAACTGAACTCATCGAGAAGTATCCCCAAAGCAATAAAAGGGTTACTAACTCAGCATATTGTTTGAAGATGCTGTGATATCTCCAAGACTGATTTCCAACAGTAGGATCTATACTAATATTATAAACAGGAAAGATTTGATTTTTTGTTCGTTTGTTACAGATAAACTCAAAAACTACTTAACTGATTTGAAAAATTCTTTCATCTATAGAAAGCTACATTATAAGCGAGTAACATGGGCTATATTTTCCTTTAAAAATAGCTTCTCGCTTGCGACTTTGTTCGCATGGTCTACATAGTTGTTCCCAGATCCCTTTTTCCGAGATAAAAAGTAACCTTCAGCTTATGAACTAGTGGTTAAATATTTTTTTTAGTTTTGAGAAATCGTTTTTACCGTGTCTATTGTAATGGATGCCGTTAATTTTGTTCTTTTATGATTATCCTATATAATTATGGATTCGGGCTCCCACTTTTCGCTCTCTCTATCGAGAACTGGTTATCATACGAGAAAAGTCGTTAGTTCAAATTTTTACTGAATTTCCTGGTCAATTTATTACAACTTCTAATGACATATTATGCATTGGAAACGATATATTAACAAAATAACAATTTTTGTTACCTTTTACCATAAATATCTTGACTCACGGACACGAGACACGGACATGAGTTTTTTTACCAAGTCTTAGAAGATCAAATAAAAAAGTTTGTCGAAATATTTATTCTGACAGAAATCCTTCGTCTATATTTCAGAAATATACAGTCAACGTATACTTTAGACTTAAATACGTACAATATAACATTAATACGGATACATCAAAAGTACACGGACAGACTTGTCCTGCAGCTGCATGGTGTAATATACTGTGCTGCGCTAAATCAAAAATTATATTGTATACTTCTCGTATAATTTTTTCGTGCTGGAATTTTTCTCCGTGTACCTATAAAACTATTATTTATATTTTTACAGCTAACCTATGTAACATTATATCGTACTAGTTTGTATCATGTTATGTTTATTTTTTGTTATTCAGTAGCTGACTTGGAACGTAAAGTCCAAGAAGAGCATCAACGACTAATTCAAGTGCGGGAGGCAGTTTTACGTAGTAATTCACCAAGTGGATTGCAAATGGACAATCCGATTCTTAGTAATGAAATCCGCTGTGTACATCGAGCCTCTTCTGCAGCTCTCCCTGAAAAGGATTTAAAGTAAGAATATCTAGTATATTTACACGAAAATAAGACTTGCTACTTAATTAGTAATGTAATCGAAACTACATTAAAATAAGTCCAACAAACATTAAATGTTGCTGAAATTATTGATTAAAACTCGTTCAAGTTATCTACAGCATTTAATATGTTTTTCTTTTTAGAGCGGACACGCGACATACCACTGAGATAGTAATTTTGCCTTAAATATTTATATACTTACTATGATATGTATACAGATCGTTACAAACATTCTGTTCCCTCTGAAGTTAACGCAAGTGCGGTCCGCTTTCCCCCGCTGCGCTGATACCAATTTTTCCTATACTGCGGTACTACTCGTATGCACTTCTAAGTCTAGCGCGAGCTCTATAAACATCGGTCACTCGACATAATGTGCATGAAATGTCCCTTAGGTGTCGGTATCACATTTCTTTTAAGTTAGCATTAAAGTGAAAATCTTCTGATTGCAGTTGCAGCCATCCGTCAACGAGTCAGCGTCATTCAGCAGGTGATACACAATCCAGTGTGAAAACTGTTGGGATGGCGGCGGCACACCGTACCCACATGCGCACGCGTCAAGACAGCATCAGGGTATGTACGTCAAAATACCTGATCACGAATGAATTGCATTGGATATGGCATTGGATAGGTGTTAATTAATTTCCACCTATTTGCTAACTTTCATAAAATAATTACTACCTTGTGGTATTTTTCAAGAAGATACAGAGAATTTTCACTCAATCGTAGCAGGATTTTATTAAATGTTATACCAGTTTGAAACATTCATCATTGTAATATTGATTGTTCAGTTCAGAAACGTTTATTTAGTCTCAGTTTATGTTGAGGCACGCGAAAAGTAAACAATATATATTTATAATTTCTATCATATGTAATTTTCCGTCCGCGACCCAACTTTGGAAACGTTTATTCCAGTCTTCCTTGGGCAGGTCAGCAATGGCTAATTCGTGGTGGCCATCGCTTCTTCGGCACTTAAAAAAAAATTCTTTTTATTTTATCCTTGAGGATGAAAATAAATTACAGGGAGCTAGTCGTAACTCTCAGATAGATAAGGTGGGGTTTCAATACCGAATTCTTGAATAAACGCCTCGGTTCTGTGGGAAGTGTGTGAAAACGAGTTGTCGTGGTGCAGCATGATTCCCCTAAGCCCGGTCTTTGGTAGTTTCTCCTGCACACCTGTGAAAACTTTTGGCAATGCGATTGTTTTGTTCCATTCTGAACAAACTGTTCTGCAATTTTCCACTATTGATGTCACAAAATGCTTACTGTGTAAAAAAACTGACCACCATTTCTCCGCAATTTAATTGACAAATTTTAACCAAAGTTGGCAAATTGAAACCTGGAAACACCTATACCAATGAACAATACTTGATTTCTGAATCATACTGATATATCCAAGTTTCGGCACCTGTAATAATTTGAGAAAGCATGTCTTGATGTCCCACTTTCGCAACGCAGTCGAATCCCTCAGCAGCAGCAGAATTCACACAGGGTGTGGTTTAGTTTCGGAGAACACACATGGTATCCAACGACAGTAAAATTTCCTTACTTTGATGTCAAGATGTTCATATAAGATGGTATAAATATTAACCAAACTAATGTCTTAGATTCTCTCTAATTTAAAAAAAAAATGTTAAGAAACATTATTTTATGAATTTACTTTATGAATAAATTAATACCTATCTAATGCCAAAATTCACTAGCGACCAGAGCCAGCCGTACCTTTGTAAGTTTCAAGTGCGAGTAAAATGTCAATAGAAAAGAGAAAAATAATTACATTACGAAGTTGTATAAGTATAAATTGTTGGTCTAAGTAATATGTATGTCACACAGTTGTATTCAGATGTTTTTATATTAAGTATGTACATTATTTTATTTTTCCTTCGCCTAGTGCTCAGGGTATGTGATAGGATGTGTTTCGACAAGGATTTTATCAGTGTTATACATGTTACGAATGTCAATACGTTCGAAGGTGAAAATTAATCATTACATACGGACAAAAGCAACCGCTCACTTTTTAAAGTTATTTTTTTTCATTTACGCGCAAATGGAGAATTGATAAATTTTCTTTTATAATTAATTATGTAACAGGTAAACAATCGACTATGAATCTGAACTCATTTCAAATTAACGAATCTTAAAAAAAATTATGGTTGTCGGTTAGTTTTGTCCGTGAGTATAGTTTTTGGGGGTTCATTCGTAAGATTTATTGGTTACATTGTTAAAATTTAAAATTTTAACCACTTCTTAATACAGTAGACATCTACCTAAAATAAGACAAAAACAATTTGCCTTCTACTGACTTGAGATGTTTCACGAAACTCTATGCCGTCGCAAATATTTGGATGTATTCGCAAAACAAAATTTATTTATATAGGCAACGACAAATTAAAATTTTCCGAAAGCCTCGAACCTCGACTGGATTCACATATTTCGATCACAACTAACACTTTTAGAAAATGTGCGATTTTCGATGCAAAAATTATGTTTTACGAAGATATCCGAATAGTTCCGATGACCTTAATGAAACATCTATACTTCAGTTATAATTTTACCTATTCATATTTCTTGTTAGAAGTGCTCCCAGCGTCACACTCTTTTTTTTTTGTTTACTGGCTAAAGATTGCAACGCACTAATACAAATTTTACTTCAATATTATTATTACCTGTCCACAGTCTAACAGCGAAAAACGCGAAGGGCGCGAAAGACGTGCATTGCAAGAAATGCCGACGAGGCAAAGGCGCGCCCACGATCGAGCCTCCGGCACCCGTTCTCATAAAAAGTGATACATTTAATCGAAATTATGACATAAAAACTCGGAGATCGTTCAATGTAAATACATAATTTCGGAATTGATATTTGAAGATACTAATATGAGAATCCACGAAGGAATCAGTATTTACGCAACGGCAATAAGTTAAACTCATTCTAGAAAAAATAACACCAAGCTGTTTTGGTTGCTTTTTTATTATAACATTTTATTGAACATTTTTGATTATTTTATTTATTATATTATATATTTGATAATTTACAGGAAATTATGAAAGTATGTAATAAAAATCGATAAAAATTAATTAGCTTTTAATTTCATAAAAAAATACTGTAAACATTATCCCAACAAATATTTTTTTTCAAATACGAATTTAACACAACAGGTGGTGCAAAACAAGTAATTTTAAAAATTTCAATCTTATTCAAAAGTGATCTAAAAATTAAACATAATGACATAAGATGGATTCACTTGTTCCCTTTAAACGCTGGGTTGTGGAATGTTGTTCCTGGTGGATGATACAATGGATTATCAGAGTTGTTCCAGTCACCAGCATTGTTTTCTGCTTCGAAGCGACGGTATTCTCTTGCGTCATGCAAATCGATTAGTACCTTCCAAACGATCGCCGTCAGCAAACCGATTAGAAGAACTAGGCCTATAGTCGAACCAAGTGGTACTGAAATGCAGAGAACGCAAGCGAAATTACTATATGGGACATTGAAAAAATTAAACTTTAATCATATTAATGCAAATAAGAAAGAACTGTCATTCATAATAAAAAAGAATGTCTTCTTGTCGCTCACTCCATCACGCTTCAAGGTATGAATGCATTAAGTTAGGATTTCATATACAATTTTCTTATATCGTGTATCCTGAAACACATATTATTATATGAGTTTTAGGAAAGTGATGCTGATCCGTAAATGTTTTGAACCGGTATGTTTTATCATGATTTTCGACAATTTTACTTTTGCGGCGGTGAAGTATGGGATGAAACATTGTACGGAAATTCCGCCCTTTTTAACACATTCACAGTCCGCGGCTCCACTTGGAGTTTCAAATTCACTAAAGTCTATGCATACCTACAGGCAGTCGCATGTCACATACAAATTAATTACGATATTTTCACTTGCCTTGCGATTAGGTATATAATTTTGGTTTGGACTTGTGAATTGAGAATACGACGAAGGATGCAATTTGAGAGTTTCCATATAATGAAGAATCACGACTCCACTTAGAGTCGCATTTTCGGTTTTTTTTCTTTAAATCAATCAATATTCAATAACAATAAAATTTTATATTTTTGTGATAGGAAAGGATAAAATTAAAACATGGTAAAAAAAATCAAGTGGACGTAACGGGCAAAATGAAATTATCGACCTTATTTTTGTAAAGTTTGTAATTATCTACTAAGAATGAATTATTTAGCTGTTTTAAAATTAATCACTTACCCCATAAATTAAGCGGAAGCGTGCAAACTTTTTGCTTCTGCAAAATGAGTAGTAATTTTTTAGTATTTCTATCATATTGATACTTATAGACCAATGTACATCTATCTTCTAAAGGCGCCCTGCACCATTTTGCCAATTCCCAAACTGTGAAATCCATTTCGGTATCGTTCACGAAAATCACATTGGTGTCAGAAGTGTTACAAGTGCCGTTGTAAGCGCAAAATGCATAGTTGTTGATCTCTTGACAACGTTTCTGTGTACAACCTTCGCAGGAATCGCAGTACATGTCAGTACTAGTTGAATTATTACAAACGCATTTGCCGCATACGCATTTACCGTTGCCTGAGCAAATCTGTTGATAAATAAAGTTTTCTAAAATATTTTGTGTGGTATTAATTTGTATCAGAACTTATTGTTAAGTGTAGGGTGTCCAGATATTGACATGAACCTAGGAATATTCGAACGTAGCATCGCATCTTTACCACCGATGCACCCCTAGTCTGTCAGCTTGCTAGTATGCTGCGAAGTTCCAATCACACATGCGGCTGCCATTGCAGTGTTTTTTTTGGTTTTTCAGTGACTACAGTGATTCAAGGAAGATTATTTTCTATTTTTAGCAATCACTCAAAGAGGATTTACCTTTTTAGATTGCGGAGGTATACAAGTTCTGGTGTCCAGCGAACAGTCACAATCGAGTCCTGTCCATTCTTGTTGATTATGACAAACGCAAGTTCCACCACGGCATCGCCCTCTTCCTGCGCACATCACCCCCCGCACATGAGGACACGACTCGTTGTCCAGTTCGCAGAACGCGCCAGAGTAACGGGTGCCGCAATTAATACATTGGCCACATCTGAAACAATTGGCAGTTCCAATTAATTTAGAATAGGATTCAAAAAATTTAAGGCGACACATTTGCACGGAAACGAATATTACCAGTGAGATTTGGAAATTCTTACAAATTATCTATCGGTTACATGTAGCCATTGCTCAATGGGATATTTTTAAGGGTGACGAGATAATAAATATTATACACTACGTATTGTGAAATATGCACATCGGATCGCAATTGAGGGCATGCATGCAAGGCCTACGTAATATTTTTGATCAGAAATTCTGTAATATATCGCTTGGGCAGAATACATCCAAACTTATAATTCTATGGTGAGCAGTTCTATAAATATGAATACAATATTCACTATCGGAAATTCTTCTCTAATCCCTCTTTCTAGAATGTCCTAAATCTTACTTAAAATACATTTGAATTTTGAACTGTTTCTAAAATTTTGAAGTTTGTAGGATTTGTGATTTAGGCGACACCATCTCTATGGACCACGACTTTAATTTTTAATATATTTCAAATTTCCATGATTTAATGATACAACATCGCAATTAAGGCTCATATTTTCCAAATCAATGTTATGGTTTGGCCATGGTGCAGCAAATTAAAATAATTTTATCAGTTGCATAGCCTTCTACATTTGAAAATTGCGTATTGTATACAAACTTGCAGATGCCCCTGCCGCTACATAATACTGTGTCTTTCTCTGCACGGCACTTATCTGCGTCTTTTGCTGCAGAGGTTCCATCGCAATCGCACGTATCTCCATAGCTGTAAAAATAAAACAAAAATTATAATATGGTATTTGTCCAGAAACGCACAATTATAAAACAATTCTATCACCTGTTTTCATTACATTTACAAATACCACACTGGAATGATCCATTTCTTTTGCATTTAGTTGAATTTTTCACTGTATTTGATTCCTTTTCGCATTCACAAATACAATGTAACTCTAGTTCGATTATTATTTTTTCTTTTAATCCTTTGAGATTGATTTCTACTGAATCACTAGTACGTTTGTCATGGGGGCAATATTTAACGAGTAATTTGCCATTGATTTCTTTTCTTTCCCGATGTCTGGTCTCACAGCCACCGGAATTATCTTGGTTGCAAGGCGGGTTGAGTTTAAGTTGAATGTAATCTGGCACATTACTAGTGTCAAGTCGTAAATTTTGTGCAGAGTCCTAAACACGTAAATTCAAAAAAAGTTAATGAATAACAAATCGTACACTTAGCAGAAATATACCATCCAGAAATCGCAATTTTAAAACAATATTTACCACATAATTATTTTTTATGTACTCCACTATATTGTTAGCTTCGTCACCCAAAACGTGATAAACGGATCCATAAATTTTGTTTTCTAATGATTTGTAAACCTTTTCCATATTTTTCGTGGCGGCGAAAATTATTTTAATGCTTTCGTCTTTTGCCACTTTATTGATTTGACCAATTGACGGATAATCCATTGTTAAGGCTTCAGTGTGATTGTTATTTACCATATGGCATTTCATATCGTTCCGTTTGATCGCTCCGATCATTTTGCCATCCCCGGCACCATGGTAAATATTGTCGGTGCAAAGAACTATCATACGTCGTGAGTCGTTCCTCCATCCGACTAACTCTGAGCACACCATCACTTGCATTAAAGCGTCTAAACCAGCTTCTGGATCGTCCCAGTTGGACCCATAACCTTTATTCTCAATAGTCTTTCTAAATAATTCAGTGTCATTTGTGAGAGATAAATCATTCATAAACGAATATGCTTTATTGACAGGCCTGTAAATTGATAATATTTGGTATATTATTATTACATTAGTTACAGTATTCTTATAACTAAAAAACCACCGAATCATTGAGAGGGGTATGACAATGAAAGGATTTCAGGTAGTAAGAAACCGAATTTATCGGTCGAACTAAATATATTTGTTCAGTTTATATAAAATGTGACATTATATTCTCGTAATATCTTCTTAGTATATTCTATTATTATGTTATTAAATAAAACACCCGAGACATTAGTTAAGTTCCGTTGTCAAGAGAAGGAACTCTTAGAGTTTTTCGGTGTCTGGCTACGCCGCATCCCTAATTCTTGTTTCCTCACTACCCGCTTTTTCCTTTACATTCAGTCCGCTGTTGTCTTTCCTATGTGACGCACTGAAAATATAAAACGCTGAACGCATAATCGCTTATCGCCTAAAACTCTTATAGAAAACCTAATAATATTGTGTAACAAACGCTATAACATATAAACTGTGGAGTGTGCCCGATTACGTGTTGGTGCCGCGCCGCCGCCTGACTGGAGGAGCTCCTGGCTGACAGCGAAGACTTATATGTGTGTTGCTGCGTCAAGGTCAGTCCCTTTAGTCTTTCCTCTCCTTTCGCTATCGCCCCTCGCTATACCTATAAATACAGTCCACTAAAACGCTCACGCTTCAGGAGTGAGCCCAGACGAAGTTCAAAGAAGAACTCGTGGGCGCCTTCATAATAATATGGTCCTTCGAGCCGGATGTTTAAAAAATAATATGTTCCTTCGAACCGAAGGTTTAAAAAAAGAATTTGTTCTTCTGACCACGCTCGCTTCATAAAATTCTGGTCTATACCAAAAGTTTTAAAATTACTCGCTGCACGCTTCCCTTCATACAATTCTTTTAAACTACGCTATTCTTACTCTGTCAGTCTTTACTGAACAAGGTAGATTCCATTTCTCGCACGAAACGCTTTATATAAATATAAAATTATTTTATATAAAAATTTTATCTAAGAATTTATAATTATTTCGCTTTGTAGGTAGGTAAACATCGCGTCGCATCTACGCGCGTACCTTGTGTGTGCGTGCCGCGTGTGCATGTTACAGGCAGTAATTGCGACATTTATTGAATCGTCTAGTTTGTTACGTTTTCAGTTTTAATTCTATTGATTCTATAAATATATTTAACTTCAAATATGCTTACAAAAGGTAAAGTAACACTGCAAGAGGCAGATATTAAAATACAAATAACGATGCTAACTGCGCAACGTGAATCAATGTTTGGTCGGTTGCAATACATCTATAATTACGCAAAAAACGCCTTTGAAGATATAGTAGCAGAAGAATTGTTTTTATCCAGTATTATTACATTGGAATCGATTCGCAATGAATTTTCTGATTTAGTAAAACAAATCAATTTGCTTGAGCTAACTGTGAATCCTGACGCGGTACCTAATTTTCAATCTTGGAATGCGTTTGATGATTTATATTGCCGTATTAAGCGGGTCGAAAGCAAAATTAACGCTCTTAAAGTTCCTCAGTCTACATGCAACGATACTGGTAACAATTCTGAAAGCAAGAAGAGTACTATAAAATTACCTAAGTTGGAGTTATTGTCGTTTTCTGGTGATCCTATTGAGTGGCCAATGTTTTATGAAAATTTCAAAAATACTATTCATGTAAACGAAAACTTAACAGATCACGAAAGAGTGCAATACTTAATAGGAAAACTTTCTGGTCGTGCTTTATCAGTGTGCTCCGGAATCACTCCCACCGGGGAAAATTACGAAAAGATTTGGTCAACTTTGGTTAAAAAATATGAGGATAAACGTTGTCTCGCTTCCGCTTATTTGGATCAATTATTTAATTTTAAAGCTGCTAGTTACCCTTCTTCAAAAAATATAGAATTATTTTTAGATAAATTCGCCGCCGCAGTCGCTAGTTTGAAATCTTTGAAATTGTCTGACTTGGCGGATTTCATATTACTCCACGTAGCACTTAAGAAACTGGATTCGGAAACATCGCGCGCCTTTGAAATGTTAAAACGTGACGAATCCATACCTACGTATAATAGTTTAATCGGTTTTCTTCATGAACAATCCAAAATATTGGATCGCACGCCTTCTTCTATATCTACTACTTCTACCCCGCCAAAGAAGTATGGTAAAAATAACGCAGAACAAAATTACTCGAAGCCTACGCATTCCTTTGTCGTAGTGGATAATGCTTGTGTGTGCTGTAAACAAACCACACATATACAATTATATAAATGTTATTCTTTTAA
This sequence comes from Luffia ferchaultella, assembly GCA_949709985.1. Classification (NCBI taxonomy): domain Eukaryota; kingdom Metazoa; phylum Arthropoda; class Insecta; order Lepidoptera; family Psychidae; genus Luffia; species Luffia ferchaultella. The sequence goes on along the minus strand of OX453241.1, from coordinate 22,511,770 downwards.
ACGCCTTTCAATTAATGATCGTATTAATTTTATTAAAAAACGAAATGGATGTTCTAATTGTTTGAGTTTATATCATGTAAGTTTCGCTTGTAAATCTACGGTTTTATGTCGCTACTGTGGATGCAAACATCATTCACTTTTATGTAGAAAAATGAAGTCGCATACGGAACCGCAAACCGTAAACGTTCGTGCGGAATCCTCTGAAACGCTGAAGCACTCGGCTGCCGCCGGCGGCCCCGCTAACCGGTTTCCGACGCCTGCGCCTACAGTGGATGCGTTACACGATAATAAAATATCTCTTTGTAATATTAAATCTAGTTCTGAACGCTTGAACACTTGTTTATTAGGAACTGTTCAATTAAACACTGAAGATAACTTGGGTAACTTACATACTATTAGAGGTCTAGTGGACACAGCTTCACAAAATAATTTCATAACCACAGATTGCTGCAAATTATTAAATTTACGCTATAATAAAATTACTAGATCTGTCGTTAAGGGCATAGGTGGCTCCGCTAGTTCAATTAAGGGCATGTTAACACTTAAAGTGTCATCATTAATAAATAAAAATATTAAATATTCTATTAACGCTTTTGTAATCGATCGAATTACGGATAAAATACCTACCGCTCATATAAATACTACTTCATTTACCTATTTAAATAATGTTACGCTCGCTGATAAATATTACTCGGTTCCGGGTGATATCGATCTTTTGTTGGGGGGTTCGATGTTTTCACAAATTTTACTGTCGGGCCGTGTAACGGGACCTCCGGGTATGCCGACAGCTTTCGAGACTGTCTTCGGTTATATGATTATAGGCAATGTAGATATTGAAAATAATCCCAGTAACATATCTCTTGCTTGTTGCGCTGTTACTCAACCCTGTATAAATACGATTTTACAAAAGTTTTGGCAACTTGAAGAAGTTAATACCGCGCCTGTCCTTAATGCTGAGGATCGTGAATGCGAAATTATATTTATAGATAATTTGTCGCGAGACAAGTCTGGACGCTACAGCGTCGCGCTTCCCTTTTCGCGCGACTCTGCTTCTTTGGGTGACTCGTATACAATCGCTAAAAATAGATATTTTTCTTTGGAACGAAAACTTAATGCTTCGCCTACTTTGCGCTTAGAATACAACGCGGTTATCAAAGAATATTTAGATAAAAATTATATCTCTCCAGTTTATGATGATAATATTGAAAGTGGTTATTACATCCCTCACCACGCCATCGTGCGTCAAGACAAAACCACGACGAAGTTGCGTATAGTGTTAGACGCGAGTGCCAAAACCACTTCTGGCCTATCACTCAACGACATATTATATACAGGGCAAAATCTACAAAATGACTTATTTTTAATATTACTCATGTTTCGCTTTTATAGTATAGCTTTCTCAGCAGACATCAAGCAGATGTATTTGCAAATTTTGGTTCAGGAAGAACATCGCAAATTTCAAAAAATACTTTATCGTTACAACTCTACGGAACCTCTCGTCACGTATGAGTTCAATCGCGTCTGTTTTGGATTACGTAGTAGTCCCTATCTCGCTATGCGGGTCGTACACGAATTGGCCGCCGCAGAACAAGACACGTACCCGCTCGCCGCGGATCTTGTACCGCGCGCCGGCTATATGGACGACGTGTGTTATTCTGTTCCCACGCTACCTGATGCACTCAAACTTAAGAATGAGTTGCTGGGTCTCTTCAAGGCCGAGGGCTTTGACTTGGTAAAATGGTCTAGTAATTCTGCTGAATTGTTAGATTCGTTGCCCGAGTCTTATCGCTACCGTTCGGCTGTTCAGTTTGAACAGGATCAACATTTAAAGATTTTGGGACTTCAGTGGTCACCGTCTACTGATGAATTTAGTTTTGTCGTGTCCATAGAGGAGCGACTATGTACGAAACGAAATAATTTGTCCGTCATCGCTCGTCAATATGACATAATTGGGTTTATCGCACCGGTCATATTATTTGCTAAGGTTCTCATCCAGCAGCTTTGGCTTTTGAAATTGGACTGGGACGAACCAACGCCACCGCACATTGCTGAAATTTGGCATAAATATATTTCCGAACTTCCTCATCATCATTTTTTTATTTTTTTTTTTTTTTTTTTTTATTTTATTTATTTATGAAAAACCTACAGCTAAGACAGAAAGAATTACTTAAAAATATTACATTACATGTATAGCCAATTACAGGTTTTTCCGGAATTAAGACCACTTAAATTAAAGCTAAACCTAATTTAATACATTTTTTTTTTTTTTTTTTTTTTTTTTTTTTTTTTTTTTTTTTTTTTTTTTTTTCATTGCACAATACAATCAATATAAGCATAAATACACATACCAGACATAATTTAATAAGACATAAGTATCCTATACATACAAATACATACATACACATACATACCACATACATGCATACATACATATACACGAACAATATATACATATACAAACATATACAATACATGACCACTAGGAATTGATGCATCAAATAGATAAATCACAAAATTAAATCAATACATACAAAAATGAATATTTAAAGTAATCAAACATGAACAATCAGTAGCGCAACACTATAATGCAGAAGGACGCACCGTCAGCAATGCATTTTTAAGATCGGTCTTATAGGCTTGTTTTGTCTTTTGAAAGGGATCTAAATATGGAACAAGTCTATTATAATCATTACAAATCCGGTTTAAGGTTGCATTGCCGGCGTATAAAGTTTTTGTGTGAGGCACATTGAATAGATGGGTGTGGCGAGTGCGCCGAAGTGGAGTATTATAAGTTAATCCACCAACCAACGATGGACAATCAACGCGAGCATTGCACAGATCATATAAGAAAAGCATGTCCATGAAATGTCGTCTCTGATCGAGGGAAAAAATTTTATAATAGTGACAGGCACACTCATATCCATTAAAATATTTTTTCGTTCTATAATTTAAATGTTTTATAAACACGCTTTGGATTTTTTCCAGTTTGTTTCTGTGTATAATGTAATTAGGTGACCAAACAGGACTGGCATATTCTAATGTACTTCGTACATATGCATAATAAAGTGTCTTAAGGCATGAAATGTCGGTGAAGGGTTCAGACACACGTAAAACAAACCCCAAATTTTTGTATGCTTTGTTGGTAATGGTGTCAATATGGTCGGTCATAGTTAGTTTTGAGTCTAAAACTACACCTAAGTCACGTATAGTGGTGCTTATACTAATTGGGGTTCCACTTAAAGTGTACACATATGTGATGGGTTTCGTTTTACGAGTAAAAGTAATCTGAGTACATTTATTAATATTTATGTTGATGCGGTTGTTAACATAATAAAGAGAAAGACGATCCAGGTCATCTTGTAATTTTTTACAATCTGATATGTCATGGATGCGCATGTAAATTTTTTTATCATCTGCATACATCAGATGCCTAGAGTTTACAAAGCAATTGTTAATATCAAAAAGATATGCAATATATAACAAGGGGCCAAGATGTGAACCCTGGGGTACACCGGAGGGAATATTAACAAAGTTCGAACGGTAACTACCGACTACAACAGCCTGACTCCTATTTGAGACGTAGGAAGTGATCCATCTGTGAAGATCGCCGTTAATACCGATAAATTTTAGCTTGGATAGAAGTATACAATGGTCTACTTTATCGAAAGCTTTCTCAAAATCTGTATAAATAGCATCCACTTGAATACGTTGATCCATTGATTCATATAGGTAATTTGTGAATAGTGTTAAATTGGTCACTGTTGAACGACCCTTTAAAAAACCATGTTGGCTATCACTCACGGAACAGGATATAATGGGGTACAATGTATTATAAATGAATTTCTCAAATAATTTACTTAAGATATTTAATTTAGATATTGGTCTGTAGTTATCGATAATGTCTTTACGGCCTTTCTTATGTATAGGGGTGATCAATGCTTCCTTCCAAATATTAGGAAATACACCTAACTCAATAGACTTATTATAAATCATCATCATCATCATCATCAGCCCGTGTCTCTCCACTGCAGGATATAGGCCTCTCCCAAGGCTCGCCACCACACACGGTCCTCCGCCTTCCGCATCCAATTACCCCCTTACCCAATTACCGAACTTCCTGAAATAGCTAAATTAAAATTCCCGCGTCATTTAGGTGTAACTAAAAATTCAAAAATTTCTATAATCACTTTTTCAGACGCTAGTGAAAAAGCTTATGGCGCAGTTATTTATTTACGCGTATCTAACGCTAACAAGCCGCCTATTATACGTTTGGTTTGCGCGAAATCTAAAGTAGCGCCTCTTAAAGTTGTTTCTATCGCTCGCTTGGAGTTGTGCGCTGCGCTACTTATGGCTAAATTAACGCGTCTAGTCATCGACACATACGCTCCTCGTCATAATATTGACGATATTTATTGTTTCACCGATTCTATGGTGACTCTATGCTGGATCCACTCGTCTCCGCATAAATTTAAAACATTTGTTGCTACGCGAATTACAAAAATTATTGATACGCTTCCTCCGCGACATTTTTATCACGTAAATGGAATCGATAATCCGAGTGATTGTTTGTCTCGTGGTATCACACCTTTACGCTTAATTGACCATCCATTATGGTTTAATGGTCCCTCATGGTTACAGCAAGAACCTGAAAGTTGGCCTATTAAAAGGTTCAAACCTTCTGATAATATAGAAGTACCCGAATCAAAGGTAATCGCTTTGGCTACGTCGGCCGAAGAAGAACCTCATACTTTACACGCTATCACAACGCTTTTCTTCGTGGAACGCTTTACTTCGCTCTATTGTTTACATTTATCGCTTTTTAAAGAAACTCCCTCGCGCTGAAGTAATTACCAGTTCACAATTTGATTTCGCTGAAACTCAAATAATTAAGGTTATGCAATCTAAATATTTCGCTGACGATATAAAATGTTTAATTTCAAATAAAAACTGTTCGCCTCAAATCAGAAAATTAAACCCATTTCTAGATAAATACGGATTGTTGCGCGTTGGTGGACGCCTGCGTAATGCAAACTTATCCTATGATCAGCAGCATCCTATTTTATTACCTCGAAAGGACTATATTGTCGATCTCATAATAAAATATTATCACGAAAAACATTGTCATACTGGGCCGCAACTACTTATGTCTATACTTAGACAACGCTATTGGATTTTATCTTGTCGAAACACCGTTCGCAAAATTGTTCATCAATGTTACTTTTGTTTTAAGGTTAATCCAAAAAATACATTTCCTATGATGTCTGATTTACCAGCTTGTCGAGTACAGCAAACTAAAGCTTTCACGCATACAGCTGTAGATTATGCAGGTCCAATCAGCATTACGCCTTATAGAAAACGCGGTGTTCGTCCTATAAAATGCTATTTGTGCATATTTGTGTGCCTCGTAACGCGCGCTGTACATATAGAGATAGCCTCAGATCTGACAACGCACGTATTCATTTCAGCTTTTAAATGCTTTCTTGCCAGACGGGGTGCAGTTTCGTGTATGTACTCTGATAACGGTACGACGTTTATAGGAGCAAAAAATACGCTTAAGGAACTCTATAAATTTTTATGTTCTGAAAATTACAATTTTTCATTTGCAAAGGAGTTATCAGAAAACAGAATCACCTGGAAACTCATACCTCCACGCAGTCCTCATTTTAATGGACATGTCGAGACTTACGTCAAAGCGTTTAAAACTCATTTGTTTCGCGTAATAGGTTCACAGATTTTAACATATGAAGAATTGTTGACAGTATTGGTGCAAATAGAGTGCGTACTGAATTCGCGTCCGCTTACGCTATTGAGTTCTGATCCATCGGAGCCTTCTGCTCTAACGCCCGCGCATTTTTTAATGTCAAGTCCAATAAAACATTTACCTTTTGTAGATGAGACAGAGTTCTCTAGTAATTTAGTAAAACGATATAAGCTTTTGGATAATATGGTACAATCTTTTTCAAAAAGATGGAAGTTAGAGTACTTACATCTTTTACAAACGCGTGAGAAATGGAATACACCTTCTAAACCAATCGAAAAGGGTACGATTGTAATAGTAATGACTGATGATACCCCTATCCTTCATTGGCCGTTGGGCGTAGTAGTTTCTACATTCCCAGGAGTCGACGGAGTAGTCCGTGTTGCGTCAGTTAAGACTGCAACTGGAATTTACAAGAGACCAGTCTTGCGTCTCTGTCCTCTACCCACGCAATAGCAATAATTTTATTTATTCTCCGCTTTCTTTGTTAAATTCTAAGTTTATTTTAATATTTTTCTTTTATTTTTCCTTGTGCAATTGAAAGCGAGTCTTTCAATGGCCGGGGGCAATGGCTACGCCGCATCCCTAATTCTTGTTTCCTCACTACCCGCTTTTTCCTTTACATTCAGTCCGCTGTTGTCTTTCCTATGTGACGCACTGAAAATATAAAACGCTGAACGCATAATCGCTTATCGCCTAAAACTCTTATAGAAAACCTAATAATATTGTGTAACAAACGCTATAACATATAAACTGTGGAGTGTGCCCGATTACGTGTTGGTGCCGCGCCGCCGCCTGACTGGAGGAGCTCCTGGCTGACAGCGAAGACTTATATGTGTGTTGCTGCGTCAAGGTCAGTCCCTTTAGTCTTTCCTCTCCTTTCGCTATCGCCCCTCGCTATACCTATAAATACAGTCCACTAAAACGCTCACGCTTCAGGAGTGAGCCCAGACGAAGTTCAAAGAAGAACTCGTGGGCGCCTTCAGTGTCTATCCGTCCGTGCTGCTGCTGCATCACATTATACTTAGGTACAATATATTCTGGCGAACTTGTATATACCCTACATCCTGAAGACGGGCATGACTATTTTTTACCTCGGAGGAAGCTAAAGTAAAGAACTATTTTTGTAAATTATTAGTTTTCTGCGCAGCCACTCATCGCTTTCCACTCGCAGTTATGGTGTTAAATAGCCCATTAGTTCCCATCAATTTTAAGAGGGTTTGAGTGGCATTGAGTGGGTACAAACGTGTAGTTCATGCTGGCGAAGTCACGGGCAGAAAACTAGTATCATGCAGAATATAATTTAAATAAAAATAAACGTACATAACATACGGCATACCAGGTTTCTCGATAAAACTTCCAACACCGAATTTCACGTTGTTTGTGAATTTCGAAAGCGAATCTTGCAGCATTTGGCTTTGATCCATCAAAACTTTTTTGTGTTTCTTCATCGTGTACGAAGTATCCATCAAGTAATACACATCTAAGGGATAGTCTTCTTCATGTTTGTAAAAGAAATTAAATGCTACACGCACTCCTGGTCGAATTTTAATTGTAATCTTTTGAGGCGTCAGCCCTACATCAGAAGAAAAATTGTTTTGAGATTCGGCTACAAAGGTTTTAGGGTCATAAACACTGGTTTTACACCAAGACGTAAGGTTTCCACTAGGTGCACACCTTGGCCCTCCATGATTTTCCTGAAATCGTTCTATGAATTAGAATATTTCCTTGAAAGCTAAATATATTTAAAAAAAATAATGTGCAAACTACTTTGTTCATACTCACAGCAGAACACCAAGCGCACACATCGTTTTCATAGGAAATACAATCACTACATGTGAGTTGATTTTCACAAATAGTGTCACCGTTCATAACAATTAGATTTATTATAAATATAACGTATTTCAAATATTTACACATTTTATTTGAGGAATAATTTAAAATGTAGCACACATAATATTGTAACAACAGAGTTCAGACAGATAATCATACATTTATTTCAATAGTGGGAAGGAAAATCGCTTATAATCGACCCGAAGCTATTCATTAGTTTAATTTACCTTATGTAAAACCTATAATTATAATAGACTTAAAAATTATATGTTAAGAATCCGTAATTCAAATAACATTATGACATAGATAACATAGTTTTTGGCACAAATAATTTGACAATCTAAGATTAAAGAATTAGACAAAAATATTTTCGAAGTTTTGAAAATTTTGACCACTTAAAAAGAGCTACTTACCTACCTACATTCATACTAACAACTAAAAACGCAAAAATACGTTTATTTATCTATTTCTTTGTACTTAAGTCGTTTTTTTTCGCGTTCAAACAGACCGATGTAATTTTTGGACGAAAATAGTTAAAGGTCGAGGGTGACAAAAATCGACTCATCGTAAAAAGATTCGAAATCAACGACAAGCAAAGTTCGAACTTTGCTCATTGAATAGTAGTGGGAGTGCGAGTCAAGAAGTTATTGAACTTTCTGTAGAGCTTTACGGGGTTAAGACGTTACAACGAACATGTCAAAATAAGGATTTTAATTTACTACGGAACTAATATCATTATATAACAATATTTAAACTTCTAATTTAGTCTGTAACCACACGTATAAATCCCATATAGGTATAATTATTTTGTTTTCCTCATAACCTAATCTGAGTATGTTATTCGAAAAGAGTCAGGCTCGTAAGCATGTTCCTCGTATTCGTCATAGTTTTGATACTGATGACACATTCCCAAAAATCGTCATGTCAAGCTACTTGTGAATCTCGACTTACCTGCAGGGATTGTATTAGAGATCCTCACATATGTTCGTGGTGTACAACAGTGAGTTTTTATATAATTTACCTTGTTTTTCGAACACCTATATATTTAGAAGCGTGGTTATACTTGACTAATTAACAATCCATAATCGGAACTATCTAGTTGTCGATTTATCAACGATTTCGATGTGTTTTTTTAAGTCGATTAATTTAACCGAAACTAATATGTAATTTAGTAGAAAGTCATATTCGATATACAGATTTTAGATTAGGTAGGAATAATAACACCCTCTGACGCGAAAGCTCGCATGCTGCTTTTCATTAGTTCCTTATTTAATTCTCTAATATTTTTAAGCTTGCTCCCGTTCGTTCATGGAATATTTTTTCTGTATGTTTTTTTTTCTTACATGAGACACCACATTTTCATGACACCAAAACTACACTAGAATCTACTCTACTAGGAAACGAATAGCATTGGAAAATATAGCATTGCAATAGCAGCGAAAGAGGTATAAAATTAAAATTCCGACTCCGCTTTAATATGTATGTAAACGACGTTATTTTGCTTATAACGCATCTAAAGAATAGTTTGTCTTAAATAATGGAATTGATTTAGAACATATTTAGACAAGATTAATTTTGAAAAAAAATATAATTCCCCAAAAGTATGGAGGTATTTATTATGAATGTACTAGGATAATTGCTAACAACTCATGACATGTAGGCGTGAAACAATGCAGCGATTGCACAGCGCATTGCCATTCGCGTTTTAGTTGGCGCCGTAGCGTTTTAACCATATTTTTTTTTGAAACATGGAATGATTTCTTTAAGCTTCAATTACTAACCGAAAAAAGCGAATTTTCATTGAGTCTATGTCGTAAATGGAATATCAAATATTTTCTTTTACATTGTGATGGTGTCGGTTTGAAAGTACACGAAAAATAACTTTGTATTATGTTTGTATGTTTTGTATAATATGTATACATTTAGTTTAGGTTAGGCTGGTTATGTTGTGCGTGTTAATGAGAAGATGGTGGACTAATAGTAAATACGTACCTATATATAAGTACGTACTCCATTTAAACGTTCAGTTCAAAACTCATCCGAAGTAAAATTTTGGAAAACTTTCTTCAGTAATTGTTTATGTTTATAAGGAACCATTTCATTAAATCAGTTTCTTCTATAAAATACTATCAGTCCAGTAAAGCTCCACTGCAGGGCTTAGGCCTCCCCTCGGGATAAGGGAGCTTGGAGCTATCTACCTCGCTGATCCAGTGTGGTTTGGTTGATTTTAATCACTGCCATTCATTGATGGCAACCAGGACCGACAGCTTAACATGCTCTCCGAGCCACAGTCAGTGATAGTTATGCACAGACGCCTGCACTCGAATATGAACACTTTGTATTTTGGGCACCTTCAAATAACAGCTAAAATTGTGAAAAAAAGACATAAACCACACGTGCAGGCCCCTGCGGTAAGGTGGGAGGACTTTGTGTATTTGCTGCAACTAACGTGTAGGGTATTCAGATATGAGAGCAGGCGTCTGTACATAAGTTAGGAAGACTTCATAGAACAGTTTCTTCTATTAAGGCATAATATTTTTTTAGGCAGATATGAGGACACCTCGTTGTATGTCCGCGAAGGATGCAAACAGTTCATGTGACGTCAACAATATCCAGAATCCCAGAAGTAATATTTCGACCGAGCTGAATAGGGACTTTAGCGATGCTTCAGAAAACTATACACAAATTAGACCCCAGAAAATTAAAATACAAATCCGATCAGGAGACACGCAACAATTCAAATACTACTTTCAACCAGTAAAAGATTACCCCCTGGATTTGTATTTTCTCATAGATTTTTCAAAATCAATGAATTCGACCGTAGCGAAGACTGCCCAAGAAGACATTTCCAGAGCTCTGTTCAACTTGACAAACAACGTGCACTTAGGTTTGGGTAGCTTTATCGATAAAAAAATTATGCCGTTCAACATGTGAGTGTGAAATAAAATTTAACTTACCCAATAAATACATAAAAACTAAACGAGCGACGTTTGTTATTAAATAACAGTAGGCAATCAGACTGAACTCAACGTTTTGGAGGCAATTTCTTTTAAGGCGCCCTAATACGACGACCGCTTCGCTTAGCCTAGTGGGTAGCGACCCTGCCTACGAAGCTGGAGGTCCCGGGTTCGAATCCCAGGTCGGGTCAGTATTTATATGATGAATATTGATACTGATACCGGGTCTTGGCTGTTATATGTTGTGTTGTCTTCGCTTGGTACCCAAAACACAAGCTAATGCTTAGTTTGGGGCCTAGACGTTGTTGTCATGTATACGTTATTTATTTTATTATTATTGTTTATTATTATAATAATTTCTCATTGACTACTCTTAAGTTTCGTTTTATTTTTAACTTAATAGACCGTCGACCGAGACCACTTTTCAGATGTATCGCGTTGCACCTAATCACATATACGGCAAATTTGAAATCTCCTCTTATCATCGAGTCGCTTTTCTACCTTTCCCTTTAGGAAGATTATGTCATTTTATGTTATTAGACGCGACGCAACACATTTGTAAAATGACCTTGGCAGACAGTCCATAACACGATATGCAGTAAAAATACGGACAGACAGAGATATCAGCAGTGTGAAAAATAGACAGTTGGTACCAAAGCATTTTGTCAGTTTTGGTACGATTTAAAGCCAATATTGAAACTGGTACGCTAACTTTGCTACTGATATTACGAGAGATGGAGAAACTGGGACGAACATGGTAAGAAGAACATACCAATTAGAGGACGAGATACATGATTTTCACCAGAACCTCATGTGAACACGAGCGAAACCGAATCCAGAACCATAGTTATAATTAAATTACCTGCATATTTTTCTTGTCTTTTAACATTAGTATTGTGTTTTGCAGAAATTCAAAAGCTTACACCTATTCCTTTAAAAATCATTTGAAATTGACACCAAATACCACGGCGTTTTCTAATGCAATTAGCAGTTCGAAACTCGGCGAAAACTTCGACGCAAGCGAGGGTGGATTCGACGCATTAGCGCAAGCGCTAGTCTGCAAAAATGAAATAGGTTGGCGCGAAAATTCTAGGAAAGTAATTATATTTTGCACGGACGAAAGCTACCACGCAGCAGGTGATGGCAAATGGGCGAGAATCTTGACTCCTTATGATGGAAAATGTCACATGGTAAATAATACTTACACCAAAGAACTTGAAATGGATTATCCATCAGTCAGCCAAATTAACAAATTGGCGTACGAGAACGACGTAACTATATTCTTTGCTGTCAATAGAGACAGGTATTTTGAATATCTTACATTGAAAGATGCAATATCAGGATCTATGACTGAACAACTAGAGAACGATGCGCAAGCGTTTGTAACAAAAATATACGACATGTATAAGGTTGGTGTTAGTTTTAATTTTAATGTTTAACATTTTAATTTACCTTTAATTTTAATTTAACTACGTTTTTAGTCCCGTTTCCACAATCCTGCTAATTCTTAGACGTCATGGTTTTTTGTTAAAATTTTATTTATATTTGAAATGTTAAATTTTATTTATATTCGAAATGGGAAATATACGTTTTTTAATCTTATATTATTGCTTAATTTATTTAGTTCATATTTAAATTTAATTATATATGCCATCTAACTGTCGTAATCAACAGATAAAATACAACAAAAATTAAATATAATATTTTTTATTTACAATGTTAAAGTTTAAACGTTTTTTCTCTTTGCTCTCTGTTCCTAAAAATAGCAACGAGTTAGCAAAACATTGTATATTTTAAACCACAATTTTATTTCTTTTAATGTGAAATTTTCATCAAAAACTCATCAAATTTCATCAGTGATTTTTATGTAATGGATGAAGAAACAAAATTAAAAATTTGAATTTCTTAGTTTTAGAATTCGGTAAATTAGACGATTCAATTTTTTTTTTCAATCAACAGACATTGTTTCATCGAAAGAAGCAATATAGAAAAATTTCCGCCATCGGATATTTTATAGATAACTAAAGGTATAATATACCTTAATACACTAGTAGCAATTCGAAAACATACCTACAATAGTTCTCTGTACCTATTGAACATATAATTTTAAATGAATTATTGTTTTCAGAGCTTGAGCCAAACTTTGTCGATGAAGATTAATATTAATGAAATTGATATTAATCATATTGACGTAAAAATCAATCCTGATTGCACTAGAGATCGTGGTCGTACCAAAAATCAATGTCAACTAAAGAACAAAGAAATGAAAGAGTTTACTGCAAACATAACTTTACGTGACTATTACGGTGTTAGCAATACAAATATTAGTATTGCACCGCAAGGTCTAAACGAAATGCTCACGATAGATATAGAAATTATCGAAGCCTGTAAATGCGAGCGTGAAGGTATACAAGACGATCTATTTTGCAATAAATATGGAATATATCGATGTGGTATCTGCGAATGTAAACCTGAAAGGTAATTATTATGTATGGCATTATTATCCTCTAGTTTCATTTCATGCATTGATTTTTAGTTTTAATTTTGAATCCACAGTCTCTTCTACATTAGTTATCTTCTTATTGCTCTACGCCTATCACCATGCTGTCATTTTAAATGTAAAAGTTGCATCGAACTCGGTTTAATGATTCATTCACAATTTTTCTAACAATATGTCTGGGTTGAGGACACTTGTCTAGTATTGAATTATATTCTGATTTAAAATATACATCCTAAAATACTATTATAGATCGGGAAGCAACTGCCAATGTGTTGACAGCCAAAGCACTCAAGATGCCATAGACAACGCCAGTTGCATCGCAGGAGATAGTAATTTAACCTGCAGCGGTGGCCGAGGAGCATGCAAATGCGGGAGATGCGAATGTTATCCAGGGTACGAGGGCCAATATTGTCAATTCAGCAAAGACGACTGCCCCGGTAGAACACGTGAAGGTCCTTGTTCCTTGCATGGTACTTGCCAGTATGGGATCTGTGTATGTCACATAGGATGGACTGGCAAAAAATGTGATTGCCCACTGACCAAAGATTCTTGTCGCCATCCTAATCACTTGGTAAATAATGAAGTCAGTTAATAATGACCAAGATTTAGTGATAATAGTTGTCCTTTTATTGCGTGAGGCGTCTGAGCAATACAAATATACACACATAATGTTCATACGTGAAACTGCATCCACTTTTTGGGGGTGCCAAATTATTTTACTCAAATAAAGCACAATGTTTTACTCCTCAATGAAGATCAATATAACTCTATACGTACATTCATACAAATAACGTTCCGTTAATAAAAACAATTTATTTTTACCTTTCATACAAAAGAGTTTGTTTTTAATATCCATCATCATCATCAGCCCATTTTACCCCACTACAGGGGCGTAGGCCTCCCCCAGGGTGAGGAGGAGGTTTTTGTAGCTTAAATCCACCACGCTACTCCACTGCGGGTTGGGGATTGTAACGACCGCCATCTATTGACAGCATCCGGGACCGACTGCTTAACGTGCTCTCCGAGGCACGGAGTCAGTGATAGTTAATGTACTTAAGTCAGAAAAACTCATTGGTACACGCCCGGATTCGAACCACGGCCCTATGGCCTTATAAATTTGAGACAGGTTCGTTGCGCTCTGGGCTATCACGACACTTTTAATTTCCATAATATTTTTATTGATTGTAAGAATTCACTATAAGCTACTTTCTTGAATTTCATCAGATTACTAAAACCAGCTTTATTTACATAATAAGCTCTCTCTCAGCGGCATTTAAGCTCACGAGATTAACTGGATTATTTTTATATAAAAATTTAAAAGATTTATTAAACTGTATCCACATTCGACAAAACTTCAGCCCATTCATCAATGATACATTAGTTGGAAGTTTTATATTTCTGTTTATTTTTTTACGCGTGTCACATTTACATACACATTTTATATATATATAAAGCTGTTTACCAAAAAAAACTATTTCCTTTCAGGCTACAAGTGAAGTTTCAGAATGTTCCGGCCTCGGTAAATGCGTGTGTGGTGGTTGTCAGTGTAGACAATTGCCAGATTGGGATTCACGGCGTCAAAACAGGCAATATTGTTATTTCGAACAATGTACAGAGTGCCATGAACTCCAATGCCATATTTTAGAAGCATGTGCACTCTGTCATCACAAGAATGTGAACACGAGCGATGCTTGTAGAGAACTATGTGATAAAAACTTCATAGGTTCCCAGGTGAAAAAAATAGACAACCATACAGAACCATGGAAATTGTGTCCATACTTGAAGACCGAAGTTGGGTGCTCTGCTAAATTCATATACAAATACTTGGGAACGGATGGTATAGAGTTAATTGTTGAAACTGAAAACGATTGCATGGAAAGCTATTACGGTGAGTGCCAAATAATATTTAATAGTTGCTCTATCTTTACTCAATGGGACTACGGGGAAGTCATCTTTTGTCCATATAAACTTTGAACATGTTTATCTCAGGAACCGTTAGTTTGCGCCACCTGCTCACTTACACGCCGTATAGTATCTGGAACTTTATAATTTAAAATAGTGAGCATAATTATTAACTTGTGTACACAAAAATCGATCAAAGCAATGTCTGAGCTTTTCACTATCACCCGTAAGACTTGATTTTCAAAAAGAAAATTGTTTTTCAAATATTATCGACCTATATTTAGCTTCAAAAACTTCGGCCGTGATGAGTCACTCAGCACTGAGAAAAATATTACGAGTATAATGAATTCAGATTTTATTATAATCGTTTTACTGTCAGTTATGTATATTCTATCAGTAGAGCAATTGATGATCGATATCATCATAAATACGAGGAAGCTGAGGAAAAAAAACTACGCGTCATCATAATTACGTTACAGGAACCATAATTTCCGCTGAGGTAGGTATATTCATTCCTCTTCATATTCCTCCTTTTTTATTATGGGGGTAATCGATTGTTTGACATTTTTCTCAGGGAGAACATACATGAAGTCTATAAATGAGCGAATAAACATGAAATTATTCATGAGTTTGTTTTAACATGCAAATTGTAATTAACTTACATGTTAACAACTTTTCAAAGCCCTTTTTTATTGTAGTGTTCGGTGGAACTGCATTGGGCTGTGTTGTCCTAATCGGGTTATTGACGTTGATGACTTGGAAGACATTAACAAGGATACGCGATCATCGTGATTATGAGCAGTTCAAGAAGCAATACGCTAAAGCTGAATGGAACTCTGAGAACAACCCTATTTATCAATCTCCAAATATGACGTTTCATAATCCCGCTTTTGGCGGTTTTTAGAAGCTGTACTAATATTTTCTATTCTAAGACGTGCTCTACAAGTAAGAGTACGTGCTAGGACAGAAATTATAATTATCGTGTGTTATATTTAATTT
The DNA here is from genome assembly GCA_949709985.1 of Luffia ferchaultella. Classification (NCBI taxonomy): domain Eukaryota; kingdom Metazoa; phylum Arthropoda; class Insecta; order Lepidoptera; family Psychidae; genus Luffia; species Luffia ferchaultella. The sequence goes on along the minus strand of OX453241.1, from coordinate 22,495,821 downwards.
TAACACAATATAAACTAAATATACATACAATATTTATATATTTATATAATTACTAATAAATATATATAAAATTATCATTAAAAATGGTGTCAAAAAATAGTTTTATTTACCTACTACTTTTCTTGTACTGTCACAGTTTAGGTACTGTGTAATTGCTAGGAATAATTAATTATATTCCGTCTCCGTTTCATGAATATGAGTACTTCGTGGCTAAATAACATCTTCTAACTACTTTAGAAATATTACCTGTAAATTAACAGAAAACTTGTAGTTTCGACATTTTACATTTCAACAAATATGATAATTTCCGACAGCTGGCAACTAATAGGAACACCAGTAATAGGTATTGAGTGTACAGTACCAAATTTTTTGTCTGTTATACAAAATTCTATGCTTGTATGTATGTTTTGTCATGATTTTAAAGAGCAAATTTTTTTTTTTACTCTACCTTAACGCTCTGTGTCGAGTGAGGTATAGTTTTCGATATTTGTTTTAATTCTGAAACTAATGAAATCGTCTAGTGATAGTTTATAAAATCGGTCGTAATAAAGTTACGAAAGATTTAATGAATAAATAGTTGAATAATAACTTTTTACGAGAGTTTACAATCGTTGATAGACCTGGATAGACCGATTGGTCTATAAACATCTGGCTACGAGCGTTCGTTGACACCCGTGCAACCCCTTCATAGGTACCCGAAAATTGAATCGGTGTCAGATCCACAGTTCAAACTTGAAATGCCGTGCCTTGAGCTGCTGTTTCCTTCCTTTAATTTGTGATCATCTTCTCAGGTATTAAATATTAGAATAAGACATATTTTGTCATAGATCGTCTCTATGTAGAGGCCTTTTTTAGTGAAACAGCTATTTCCTAAAGTATTGAGAAAACGCATGCGTATTAAACATGAAAAATCACCTAACACAGATACTTTTGCTGGCACATCAACACCAACCTGAGAAAGGTTCATTGCAATCATTTGCAGTAGTTGGACCATAGACGAGTTAGACATAAACTAAATAATCGCGGATGAAGTCAGAGGTAAACACTCATGGAACTTATTAACCTTCGCGAGTATGTTAACAACGCACCAGTTGTTTATTAGTCAAGAAGATTTTAATAAACAAATGTAGTTACAAATAGAATTCAGTTGCGAAAAGACGTTGACGCTGGTTTCCGTACGTAGAGGAAAGCTCTTGGCAAAACATTTCATATAGTAAAGCGCCACCTGTTACTGAGTAGAAGGTAGGTATATCATATCTCGACCGTTAAATGTTGTGGAAACGCTACACTATTGTTGTATAATTATTAAAAACGCTCCCTCCTAATGAATACGTAAATTAATTATCTACATATTTATTTCATATTTATTTATTTATTTGTTTATTTCGTTCCCACGTGTAACTATAAAATTTATCTGATGAGCCCTTTTCTATTTTACATCTCTTTGATCTAAATCAAAGTTTCTGATTAGTTGGACAGTCGTTAGTTACCTTAGGAAATACTCTTATTAAAAACGAAAATAATGAGACAAATTTTGCACTTAACACACCATTGAATATTAACTACGCACAATTAATTAATTAGAATTACACTAGATGTCGCATACAGAGGAGTTAAATTTTATTTGCAATAAAATATCGTTATTCCTTTTTTACGTTAAAATACATACTAATCTAAATTTAATTAAAAAAATATTAATGTTATGTATTTCTAAACATAAAAAAAATGTCACATTAAATTTTTATTTACAAAAATATTATTTCAAGTTATAATTGGAGGTTTGTTTCGAATAAATTGTACTCAAAAATAGATAGGACTTGTGTCAGGGACAAATATTTTTAACTTTATTACTATATTGACATATTTTAAATTTTAATAAAATGAATATCATGTAATTTTAAATAAAACCCAACATATTTATTTGTGCACAATAAAGTGCCATTTTGGATACAATTTCTCATCGCGAGATGTCGCTCTTGAAAATAACTACATTAACCATACTATCTTTGTCTCACTCGCACTTTGGAAGTGCCCATAATGCTATCTATGCTGTTAGTAAAAAATATTTTTAATTTCGCCATTAATATTATTATTATACCTTGAAATCATGCAATTTTGTTGAAATTAAATTATAATAAGAAATATAATTTCATTTATAAAAAAAAATCTATAACATAAAGTATATTTTATAAATAAGTCTTCATGGCATTATTGAAGTTACAAAGTTATTAATGATATATACCATTTGCTAACGCTACAACATGGGAGTCCATTTCTACACAGGAAGGTAGTAACTTGTGGGTAGAGCTACTCAATATCTCATCCATTTGTCGAAGCAATATCGGGAGGTCACAGGTTCGGTGACCCATATTGTGGAACTTCGACGACATTTGGTGGTCGTGTCGTCGATCGACTCAACCGGTTTGCGGTTGCCGGTTTGCAAGGTGACGGGCGGTAAAAAGCCCTCCCTCTCAATCACGAGGTGGTAATAGTGCCTCACGGTCAGAGTAGGCTGTGAAAGCCACTCAACAGTTACGATGTGCATAAATGGGTTGCACTCGTCGCGGGTTCGTTCACACTGTAGCAGTGTCTAGAGGGTTGCCTCTAATCCCCACTGATGTAGAAGCATTGACTCCTTTTACTACTTAATTTTATTCTAGATCATTATAGTTTACAAGTATACATTTATACAGAAACTTCTAAAGGACAATCTAGGACTTTTGTCGAACTTTCTAGAAAAAAAAAAATATTAATTAAATGAATTCCTTTTCACTGTTCATAATTTATATATTTAAAACTTTCTAAAAGAAATATTTAATAACTCTCCTTTTTATTTGTTTATAATCTAAAAATAATTTCACTATTGACCACTTACTAACATAATATTTGTTAAGTATGCATTTGTATTAAGCATTTGTACAGGAACCAATAAAGGAAAGTTCCAGGACACTCGAATTTTCTAGAAAAAAAATTAATCCCCCATTCATCGAATCCCCCATTACAAACATTCCTGTAAAACATTAGCCAAATCTCGCAACAGTTTGAGATATCGAGAAGAACCATGTTCCCTTTCTTTATTTTATTTACAATAATTTTATTTATGACTTATACTTTTGGACTTTCAATCATTCGGCATCACCATATGATGTGAAATTAATTTAGCAAAGTTTTTAAATATTCATATATTTTTGCATGGCAAACAAGTAATCTCACAGTAAAGTATACAGATCGCCACAAGTTTTCAACAAGATTACTTGGAAACTTCTCGAGATATCAGAACTTTTTACGGCTAAACGGGATCTCATTTCTTTTTGTGGGTGATTCTTCTGATTGTGTGACTATACTAAATCGAGCTCCCTGATTATGTCATAAATGTAATCTGTCTCCGATGATTTTGAAGTATCAAACGCTCCATCTTGATGATTCTATCATCTTAAGTAATAATAACGTAATTAATAAGACAGGGACACATTGATACTTTAGCCACTATATAATCATCATCATCAGCCCATTTTTTTTACCCCACTGCATGGGGCTTAGGCCTCCCCCAGGGTGAGGAGGGGGGCTTGGAGCTTAAGTCCACCACGTTGCTCCACTGCGGGTTGGGAACTGTAACGACCGCCATCTATTGACAGCGTTCGGGACCGACTGCTTAACGTGACCTCCGAAGCACGGTGTCCGTGATATTGTGTACTTAAGTCAGAAAAACTCATTGGTACACGCCCGGATTCGAACCATGGCCCTATGGGGCCTCATAAATTTGAGACAGGTTCGTTGCGCTCTGGGCTATCACGACACTATATAATACCCCTAATATCCTTAAAGTACTAGTTAGTACTTTAAACTAAACAATCTTAACCAAACAGAAGTAGAGTAGGGTTAGTGAGTAGGTAGAGTAAAGTGGACTCTACCCTTCCATTCCATACTCAATCGGCCATTAAAGTACTTCTATGCAATCGGTACTTGGCTGCCACTTGACAAGTTTTGTGTCGCAAAAAGCGTCAGTGAAGTACCCTTTTACTTTACCAATATTTGTAATTTCGCTTATCTGTAAATTTATGTCTTCGCAAAATTAAAATATGTTTTTTTTTTCACGATACTGTTTAGTAGAAAAATATTGAGATGTGACTACACAAACCAAAAACTAGTGACTTTAGTCATCATTTGCGGCCGCTGCATGCTCCTGCCCGTTTCGGTCTCAAGGTCTCAAGCGCGTCGTGAAAAAGAAGGCAACCAAACGTTAGAAAATAACACTGTAGATATAACAATTTATTATGAAAATGGAACGTGCATTTATTATTTACGTAATAAGATATATTGTTGATACCTCACATCTAGATTTTTTTTTGGATGATTGTTAAATTTTCATACTGTATAACGTGCCGTGTGGGGATGGCAAAGTACCTATACAATTCCGCCACCGGAAAGCTTGTCGTAAGAAGCGACTAACAGTTGAAACAGTCTACTACAATCACTAACCCTTTGGTCAAGCGTGGTGATTATTGACAAATCCCACCGATGACATACATGAAAACACAATGGCCCCTAGTCTCCGTCGGCCCTTCTATTCCTGGCTACGGCAGCGAACATGGTAACGGAAGGGCAGGGAGTGCGAAGAATCCCCGGATAAGCGTTTGACGCCCCCCCGGCCAGGTGGACTGATGACCTAAAGCACCATACCGGGGGTAGTTGGATGCGAAAGGCGGAGGACCGTGTGGGTGACGAGCCTTGGGAGAGGCCAATATCCTGCAGTATAGAGACACGGTCTGATATAACGAGAAGACCATAATTCCAGTATTTACTGTTTAAGTCTGTATTGAATAAATTATTTAGTAAATTTTATATTATTTCCATTTCATTTCTATTTAAACGATTACGTACCTGTGCTAGCACTGCTAGCTTTTTGTGGCTAACTCCCGCTGACTTTTTTACGTTATTATTTCATTACATACCGCAATCTCAAAAGTTGTTAACACTAAAAGTTCCATAGAAAGTTTCACCCTCAAACATTCTAAAGAAGATGTCTTCAAAAAATTGCTCTGGGTTGAATTGACTCACTACTTCACTACTTAAAAAGTCGCTTGGTATTATATTTATGTGCATATTTAAATAATTATATAGTTATTTCTGAATATCGTTTTCTTTTAGTATGACGGTAAAGGCTAACTGCCGCCAACCCGCACCGGGCCTCATTTGTCTCATCGTCTGCCACGTTGTCCTCCTTAATAAGACCTTTCTTTTTCTGCTTTGGTTTTCACCAGGCCTATACTGTCTCGACTTTTTCCTGAAACTTTTCTTGTACTTCAAACTTGTTAGTCTTAATGACTTCAGGTCTTGAGGCTAACACGCACATGCATATATACGCACACGCGTTGGAAGTAGAGACGATATATAGGTACTTTTTGTAAGAGATCATGATAGAATATTAAGACAGAAAAATGAAAAAAAAAATGAAAAGAAACTAAAATATAGCTAAATAAATAAGAATACAAGTATTTAAATAATAAATAAATAAAAGAAACTTATACTACCGATATATATACGATATGGAATATCATGAATAAACATAGTTAAAATAAATAACACTTTTAAAAGCGCACAAAATACTAATAACGGTAAATCATAATAAAAATAATGAAAATAAACAGAAAATATTAAAGAATAAATAACAGATTAAATATTGATTAAACATTAAAAAATACATAAATTATTAAAAATAAATAAATAAACATTTATTTCAGACTAGGGTCCATAGTTAATGAATTTCAATGCTCTTAAAGCTAAAGTAAACACACAATGAAATAAAATTATCTGATAACACAAAATAAAATAAAACAAAATTGCCTGATATTAATAATAATATATGGAACATCCCACACAGTGCCAACTAGTCCCAAAGTAAGCAAGTATTATGCTTGTATTATGTGGTACCAGACAATTGATATACATAGTGAAATATTCTTTTTTTATCATATATAGTTATATAGATACCTACTTGTACACATAAAATAAGAATGAGAATTAAAAAAAAGAAATGTTTCGATATAACGATTGTTTACGATATACGTATATACTATAAGGTTATATATTATGTCTGTACGATATGTGGTTGCAGGCGCGACAGTACCTAGGTAACTAGCACGATAATTTAGGACCATATCGCATATTGATGAACTCACGAAAAATATTAAATAGTATTAACAAACAAAATTTTCTTACGTCGTACTTTAAAAATGAAACGTATCACCAGAACATTAACTTTATTGAAACACCCAGAACCTCGACCTTATTGTGTGAGATGCGCATGTCAGATTGATAACCGCTACGAAGATGATTCATCTGCATGCAGAGCGTCAGCGACCCGATCCGACTCAGCCTGAACTCAGCTCAGCTGTGGCCGTTGGCGGCCGGCCAGTCGCACACGGACGAACATTAGCTGCGGTCGTTCACTCAATGGCTAGTTGCGATAGACGACTACAATAAAAATAAAACTACAATATTTGTTTAATTTTAAATAGAATCTAATAAGCGACTAGTGTATAAATAAAGTGTTATCAATTTAATAAAGTGGTATAGTGTAGTTAGCAGAATTTTTTTTTTAAATAATAACGAAAACAATGGCAAAGAAGCTAGTGTTTTTTATTGCGTGTATAAATGCACTCGCAGTTTTGGCCCGCGATTGTTCACGTTTGGAAAATATCAACAACTGCAACGACTGTTTCAGATGTGGCGCCAAATGGTGCAGGAAAAGTGGTGTAAGTAAAAAAATATTTTAAATTAAGGATAATTTCAATTTATTTTCACTGTTTAAAGACAATTCCTGAATGTAGAAATATCGAGGAAAATAGTCATTCCATTAAATTGATTTGTTAAGAAAATTAATCTAATAAATTCACGAAAGAAATTTATATGACATAATATATATCTATCATCTTGAAATTGCTATATTCTAAAAAAACATTTAGTTCTTTCTATCGTAACAAGATTATGATAGTTTCGATTAAGCAATTAACTTGATTCTATGGGAGCCTAACAAAACATCAGTTAGATCCACAAAGGCAATAGTTTCATCAGCTAAGACCTTAGTTAACTTAACTAAGAATGTATAGGTATTGAAGCAATGATTTATGATCGTTGAAATACCTATGACTATAGTTGTTTTATTCGTTTAACGCCAACTAAGTGAAAATCCTACTCGGTTGGCTCGCATTTTTTAGTGTAGGACAGTAAGTAAATAAGTTTGTATAACTTTTCTAAATTTCGACGCAACAATGTAAATTATTACCAATATACTTGTACAATACTATAACATAATCAGAAAAAAATAAACGAGAAAAAAAAATCTTATCAGAATAAATTATTTTCAGGGAGGGTATATAAAAAGATTTAAAATAAACTGTATTACTTGTTCATGTCTATTGTCATGATGATGATGATAATGGTAATAATAATAATATACCTAATATTTGGGACATTTCACACAGCGCCATCTAGTCCCAAAGTAAGCAAGTATTATGCTTGTATTATGGGGTACTAGACAACTGATATACATACTTAAATATTCTTTATAATATAGATACTTTTGTACCCAGATACAGAACAAATAGACATGTTCATGCACACAAATATTTGTCACGGGCGGTAATCGAACCCGCGAACCTTGGCTCCGCAGTTAGGGTCTCTTACCACTCAGCCAATCGTTCAGTAACAGTAATTTGTACCCATTTATCATTCTAATGTCATGTTTTCCTAGAATTAAATGAGAAATATTTAAAATATCCTGACCACATTTTAAGTAGGTATAATCACGCTCTAGCCATCTATAGTAAGAATTGTTTATTAAGTTCAACGCAAAGGAATGTCAAAAAAAAACGAATACTAGCATACGTCGACATTTTTTGTAACTATTTATTTTTGATTAACATGTTGAACCCCATCGCACACATTTTAAGCTCCCGGAAAATGGCGACCCTTTTGTTTTTGTAATTTGTGTAATTATAAGAAGTATGCAAACTTAGGGATATGAAATAGACAAAATGATAAATTTTGAAATACATTTAAGGAATTTATTATTAAAAATGATAGATAAAAAAAATGTTGCCCTTAATCAACAAATCGGCCTCTTTTTAGGGGTTCGTACCTCAAAAGGAAAATCCCTTTTTATCCATCCGTCAGTATATTATTCTGTCTGGACCCTTTTTTTATCAGGAACGGTTAGAGGTGTAAAGATTAAATTAACATCAATACAAAGGCCAACGACCCCTCAGAGGTGTGAAACATTGAAACTTCTAAATCAACGCAATCAAACGATACGGTTATCTATGTCAGACAATTTGATACTTTGATACAAACTCCGTTATCAAAACCTATAGGGTACTTCCCGTTAACCTATAATACCCTAGAACTATGAAATTTGGCAAGAAGCCAGATCTCACAGCATAGAAGAATAAATCCGGGAATAGTTAATTTGTAGTTACATAATATAAACAATTATTTTTAGCGATTAGAAAATTATGATTTTTTAGTATTAACCAAAAAGTTAGAAACCCTAATTGCGGAGCCAATGGCCGCGGTTTCGATTCCCGCCCGGGACAAATATTTGTGTGAATGAACATGTTTCTTTGTTCCGTATCTGGGTATAAAATATCTATATATGTGTATATTATGATAATTCGGCTATATGTCTATATTTAAAAATGTACTTATTATGCTAGACGAAAGGCAATGGGATCAAATATTTTAAAATTCGTCTATAACTTTCTTCGAAAATTTTAATAAAATTATTTGACATAAATGTGTTATAAGTTTTTATTTTTGATGTTCATTTTCAATGTCCTCCGATATAGTTGCGAGAAACGCGATCTCTTAGATTTAACAGTAAGTAGGTATTAACGACACCAAGTGAATTGGTAGAAATCGGAATTCTGTTTAAAAATAGTGTACTAAAAAAATTAAAAAAAAAAAAGTTTAATTTGACATATTAATGGGTGCGATGGGTGTGTTCAATTTACCTTATGCCTTACCCTTAATATTCTCTGACTGCAGAGCTTTAAGGACCCATATACAAAAAGTGACAGCTCGAAAATAGGTTTTACTTGACAGCTTGCTTACTACTACACGCGCATCTGCATCAGAGGCAACACATACTTAGCTCTATACCAGAACTAATTAGTCTTGATCATTATTATTTTTATTTATTTAAGAATTAGTTTTTTTTTTTATGTCAGGTTTTTAATGTTGCTTTATTTTATATAATAACTAACGATCCGCCCCGGTTTCGCACGGGTAGCAGAGCCATAATGTGTTTACGGTCGTAGTGTCGTATCAGCTTGTTGTGTCGAACATGTGGACTGGATTTCATTAGATTCAAATGTAACGCAAGTTCGTCCAACTTGGATTATTTTTAATGTATTTTATTTCGAATTCTATAAATATATAAAAAAGTAAAGAATAAATACCTAAAAACAAACTAAAATATTTCTTTGTATACAACATTGATAACTTCAGCCTAACCACGTGTGTCGCGTGGTCCGGTATGGCTCCTAAGATATTGATTTAAAATTGTAGAATACAAACGGCGATCATAATGTTCATGAAATGCTGAAGGTAAATATCGTATTTAATTTGATAAGGATTAATACCATATCCGTATAAATTGTTTTCCAATCACCTCATCATATTACATCATAAAAATAGTATAGTAAGCTATCCATAAAATATAGACATATGCTATCGCGGACTTTTCTTTAGTCCTATAAAAGAGACACAATTCCTCCATACATTATTTTGTTATATCTCAAAAGGATTAGGCCGCATTTTCGATGAAAGTTCCCAACCGGCTTGATTTTTTTCCGACTTCTTCAACAATAATCGTCATATTTCAACAAATTTTCTCTTGAATCACTCTGTCCATTGATGTCAATAATATGCCAATCCGTTCGGTACTTTTTGAGTTTGTCGCGTTCAGACAGACAGACAGACGCGGCGGGGGACTTTATTTTATAATATGTAGTGATAACAATAATACCTGGGACATCCCACACAGCGCTATCTAGTCCCAAACTAAGCAAAGCTTGTGTTATGGGTGTGGGTTAAGATGTCTTTTACAGTTCCATAAAAAAAAATATTAGACAATACACTGTGCCACAGTTATCGTATGAGGAGTTTTGCAATACGAGTTCATTTTGTTTGTGATACGTGGCGATGGCGAAACCGAGGTCCCATTGAATGATGTGACCTTTTCATTTCCCATTTCGTCAAATTCTACTATATTTGATTCTGGACCGATTGTTTTCAAAATCAATGTCTAAGAGTCTGTATGGTCTTCGATTACGAATCTGTGCTCAGAACTAAAAAAAATTACTGCCTTTGAATCTGTTTTAGTTTTTGAACTGCTTGCTTTCAAAATCGATATCTATGGGTCCATGTGGTCTCCTTTCACAAATCTGCGGTCAAAACTGAAAATAGTGTCTGCCATTTTGAACTTCTTTCTTTCTGAGCCTAACACTACTAAAATAAAGTCTGTTTCGTATAGATTAAAATTTTATTATTATATGGTCCACATTACAAAAAAAAAAAAAAAACAAGTCTGTATGCGTTATTACAACAACGATTAATACTTTTGTCAATACAGTTACTATTAATACGTTCTTTATGACATCGAAACTTGTACCGCAATGTTGTATTTTACAGTACTAAATCTTTTTACTTTACACCAATGGTCCATTGGAAAGTTACATTTGGGGTTGCGTTTTTAGAGGACGCAATTTTATTTTTTAGATGTGTAGGGGGGTCAGTGTAAGGTTAAAACCAAGTTTGTGGAGTCGCCACCCTTGTCCCACGGCCGCCATCTTGGAAAAAGGGGTTGAAATGGTTTTAACGATTTATCTCGTAATCTATTGGTCTCATAAAAAAAATTGTTAACATTTTTTGTTGCAAATTAAATTATCTACAACTTTGATTCAGCAATTTTTTGTCGCAGAACCATAAACAAAAAAGTTATGAGCAAAAATGTACAGAAATTAGACTTTTCGATATAACTTTTTTTCTAATCATTTTACGAAAAAATGATATCAGATCATTTTTGTAGATCGTGTTTTGAGGAACAACTTTTATTTGGAATATTTTTTAATTTAGTCAATAGTTAAGGTTTTACAGCGCTTCGAAGCGAGTACCATTTTTAAGTACTCATAACTATACATATATTATATGTATGTATTAATGATTTGCCATAAGTTTTTATCATCTTGTTTGTTTTTTTATGATAATCTTTTTAATTATTGATTTTGCAATATTGTCAATTAATTATTGACTCTTTTCCCCACCACCCACGAGGTAGAGTCTGGAGGCGTGTTTTTTTTTAAGTGGTATCCCCAGTAGGCATAATCCACGGTAATTTTTTAAATCACAACTAATCTGTCCTCGGTCTTTTTGATGGACCAGGCTGCGGCTCAGCATCTGGTTGGCTTTCTACATTAAATATTAGTTGGGGAACTGGAGAAGGAAGTGGTGTTAATGTCGGCGGTTCATCATCAAAATCATTTTCATTTATTAATTTTGAGAGCTCCATTACGTTGTTGCAAGTCTCTCCAAACAATGGAAGCATACTGCAGAACATTTCAGCCCTGCTTTTCGACATCCACACATCGCTCCACAGTTTCCTTTGCAAGCTCAGGGGGTGCCTGAGGTTTAGAGCTCTGCACTGGCATCAATAATTTTCCACATTTTTTCCAGCCCCAGTCTTCAGGATCATTATAATTACCAAGCCACGACTGGACCTGATGGTAGACTCGGAAACTGTGAAAGCGAGCTGTGTCTTGTGTTAGAGGAAGTGGAGATAGATTAAATGTACTTTTTGTCACTGACTTGGCGAATCGTTTATACCTTAGGCTGTCAAGAGAATTTATTAATTTTAAAAAATATAAAAAAAATAAAAATTATTTTAAAATTCAATGATTGTAAAGTTCTGTAATGGAGTGGCAAATCAATAATTAATTAATATCAATATTGCAAAATTAATAATTAAAAAGATTATCATAAAAAAAAAACAAGATGATAAAAACTTATGGCAAATCATTAATACATTCATATAATATACTAGCGACCGCCCGCAGCTTCGCTTGCGTAGACTACGAATTCTTGTTATAGGTACTATTAACGTTCGAGATGGTTTATATGTACTTTTTGCTGGAACCAATTTTGGTTCCACCCAATCAAACTTTCAATCTTCATTCCCCTTCCACCCTTTAAAAAAAACCGATACAATTTTGCATCTCCCGTTTCCCACCCTTAAAATGTGGAAATCTAAAAACCCTAAAACACGTCATTATTTGAGTCCCTCCATTCCCATCCTTAAGTTTGAAATTTCAAAAAAAGCCTTTCTTAACGTAATGCTCAGGTTATAAAATAAACCTATGTTCCAAATTTAAGCTTCCTAGACTTAGTAGTTTTGGCTGTAGTAGTTGATAGATCAGTGTGGACAAAAGACAGACAGATAGACGGACAAACAAACACTAAAAGTTGCTTATGACACTCTTGACAATCTCCTTTCACGTCTGCAAAGTTTCATTAAAATCTGTTCAGCCGTAGTGGAAATTAGCTCGAATAGATAAAATTGAATTGAATAGACACATAGACGTACAGACAAACAGACGGACAAAAAGTAGCTAATGTCACATCTCTTGACAACCTTCTTTCCCGTCTGCAAAGTTTCCTTAAAATCTGTTTAGTCGTTATGGAGATTAGCTCAAATAGACAGATACACGTACAGACAGACAGACGGACAAAAAGTAACATTTGTTAGTTTTGTCGACCTTCTTTTCATACTTGTGTTGTTTCATTAAAATTGGTTTAGACAGATGGACGTACAGACAGACATACAAAAAGTTCTGTATGTCACTTTTGACTACATCCTTTCCATATGTGTAAAGTTGCATCAAAATCGATTAAGCTGTTTTGGCCGAAACCTATTTGCTCGAATAGACAGACAGTTCGTTTTCATATATATAGCCTATAACCCTCCGCTAGATTCAGGCTATCAAAGGCAAAAAAATAATAATTTCAAATCCGACTGGTAGTTTCAGAGATTAGCGCATTCAAACAAACAAACAAACTCTTCAGCTTTATAATAAGTATTTCTATTATATAGATTAATAGATTATAAGACAATAAGAAAATAAGATAATACTGAAAACCGTATCAAAGTCTATTGCGTGGTTTGGAAGTAAAAAGTTAACGAACAGAGGCAGACACCGAATTTATTTTCTCCCGCTATAGTTTTCATATTTCGATAAAAACTGCTAAGATATTAATTTAAATTGTGTGGTGTAAAGGGCAATTATAATATGCATGAAATACTTAAGACAACTAACGTATTTAATTTGATAAGGATTAATATTACGTTTAAAAAACATCTTCGCAAATAGTACATAATGTTAGATCAAATTTGATTGTCATAAAAAAGGTTATAGTAAGTTAACCTTAAAAGATACACATATGCTGTCGCGGACTTTTGGTTAGAACTTTTAAAGGGGAACAATTCCGTAATACATGATTTTTGCTTAACATCAACCGTTTACGCAGCGCGCGCGACGGAAGCTCTCAAAAGGAATAATTTTTCCCGTTTTTGCAACATTTTTCATTGATGCTCCACTCCTATTAGTCGTAGCGTGATGCAGTATAGCCTATAGCCTTCCTGGATAAATGGACTATCCAACACAACTATAATTTTTCAATTTGAACCAGTAGTTCCTGAGATTTGCGCGTTCAAACAAACAAACAAACAAACAAACAAACTCTTCAGCTTTATAATATTAGTATAGATGTATAGTTATGAGTACTGAAAAATAGTACTCGCTTCGAAGCACTGTAAAACCTCAACTATTGACTAAATTAAAAAATAATCCAAATAAAAGTTGTTCCTCAAAACACAATCTACAAAAATGATCTGATATCATTTTTTCGTAAAATGATTAGAAAAAAAGTTATATCGAAAAATCTAATTTCTGTACATTTTTGCTCATAACTTTTTTGTTTATGGTTCTGCGACAAAAAATTGCTGTATCAAAGTTGTAGATAATTTAATTTGCAACAAAAAATCTAAACAATTTTTTTTTATGAGACCAATAGATTACGAGATAAACCGTTAAAACCATTTCAACCCCTTTTTTTAAGATGGCGGCCGTGGGACAAGGGTGGCGACCTCACAAACTTCGTTTTAACCTTACACTGACCCCCCTACATATCTAAAAAATAAAATAGCGTCCTCTAAGAAACGCAAGGTAAGGCCTAAAAAATGTAACATTTCAATGGATTACAATCACAAGCGAGCATTCTGTTTGCACCGCATGCGTAAACCGCGAAAAGCAACCCGCTCGCGCCCTTAGCTCCCACCATTATTTATTTCTATAAATAGAGGAACCACGCGAACACCCCTGTTTTGACTAACTTGCCCTTCAAATTTAACGATCATTCAGACCGCCTTCTAAAAACATTATAGTTTAAAAAAACTAAGAAACTTGCGCTTTAATACCAAATCGATCTATAAAGAAGAAAATAACTTTTAGAATAAGAATAAAGTGTTTAATGAGGAAAAATAATGTTATTGTGACAAAACGTGGGGTGCCCGATATCAGTTGTTTTAAATATTTCATTGCACTCCACGATTTTTCACAATTAGATTAATTTTCTACCTATTTTCTTTTTTAAAGTTCGATTGTCTATCAAAGTGTAATTTATAAAAAATTTTTTAACATATTATTGTTTTTCTTTTTTAGTCTCAATATTTTTAAAACTACATTCCATCAAAATTTACAAACAAAGGTGGAACTCACAATTACCTATAAAACGATGAAATGATACAAACCGACACAAAGCTTCATGTCGGTGCTAATCTAACCACTGAGGAGTTCCCTCGTAAACAAATTATCGTGGTGCATCATCAGTTTATAGTGAAAATCAGGGATAACTATCGAAATCCAACCTACATACAAAGTTTCGTGTTCGTGCTATTAACCGGTGAAGAGTATCCTTATGAGGAAACAATCCTGGCTGCAACATCAAGTTATGTTTATCATTTTAGTGTATTGTCATCGAAGTTACTTATGTATTCTGAATTTCAGCCCAATATCTTCAGTGGAAGTGGGTGACAATCGCGTTTAAAGATTCCATTAGATACAAAAAAACATACAGGTGGAACTTATAAAAGCGTATTAAAATTAAAATAATAACACCATTCCAAGAGGACACCACTTTTTAAATATGTTTTAATTTAATATTTTTATCATAAAAAATTTATTAGTTGGTCAACTCGGTAATGTATATATTATGTACATTGTATATATAGTGTAAGATTTTTATTTTAAGTTTAATAGCTTTCCGCCTTGGAAAAAAAATAATTCAAACTAATTCAATTCATAAAATATTATAAATTTACTTTCACCCACGTCTCAAGATTGATTGAGTTCAACTTTACCATACGTACAGCATTTGATCGGAGAGAAACAAAGACGTACACCCGACCTTTCAATAGCGCTCCTCGGAGCGGTCTGAAGCACGATACCGTGTGCGGTTGATTATAAACTGTCAGTGTGCTGTCAGTTCATACAAAATAGTATGGCGAAATTTCGGTGAAATTGCATATTATTGATAATTTTTTTCTGCCACTTTTCCGTTTATTATCAAAATTTCCTCTAACAGAAAAAAAGAATGAAGTATTAACAATACTCAAATGATTTTTTTATCTCAAAAAACCTTGTGATGATTGTGTAATATGTACCGAAAAATGTCAATTTTCCGAGATTTCGGCAAAAGTGGGTTACAAAATAATATTTTTTCAGTGTGAAAGAGTGTAAAATATGCAAATGTTTTCTAACACAATTGTAAATTAAGAACTGATCTTTATTTTAGAATTAGGTTTATGACCATATATCTTTCCAAACTTCCTAAAAATGTACCTAAACATGCCGTTTTTTTGTAATTGCCCCCTTAAAGGAAAACCTTTCATCATCAATGAGGGGGTTTCCCAAATTAATTATCATCAGATTTTCTAATAAGTTATACGGACCATCAACCAAGTTTACTTTCTCTATAGACGAAATGTTATCTTCGTTTCTAATACCATAGTGTAATGAACCATTGTCTTCACAATAAAATCAGCAAACATTCAATTATCAGTTTTGCCCTAAATAAAACTCGACGACTGCCTTTATTCAATTTTATCTGTTAAGTATGAAATTTCACTGCCACACAAGGTGACGAACAATTTATAATGTCCATCGAAATTCATTATTTAGAGACCTTTACTTAGAGACTCTAACTATGGAGCCGAGGGTCTAGAATTCGATTCCCGCCCGGGACAAATATTTGTGTACATGAACACGTCTACTTGTTGTTATACATATTAAAAAAAAGTATGTAAGTATATCAGTTGTCTGGTACCCCATAATACAAGCATAATACTTGCTTTCTTTGGGACTAAATAGCGCTGTGTGGGATGTCCCAGATATTATTAATTATTATTATTTATATTATTATATTTATTTTTCGTTATTATAACTTCATGCTGCTAAGATGCTACAAAGGCATAAATCTGCTACCGACAGACAAATGTATGTATAGGTGGGTACATATATATACATACACATACAATATAGGTTATCTTAAGTACAAATAAATCCGGTTTAAAAGATCCATAAACTCATGTAGGATAAAAGTCTATAACAGTTGATTCGGCGGAAAGGAGCAATTGAGCCAATGGATGGGCTACCTACGAACACATGCTACGAACGCGTACATTTGTGACGTCACACATACACGCTGATGAAACTGTCGCGCTACACGTTAATTATCCTCTAATACCCTATAATCGACTAAACTCTACTAGCCACAGAGAATCGAGTTATACCTACTATAATGCTCTGTGATACTAGCTTTCCACACGAATTTTCGTATTAGTCTAATTTGCATATTATGTGTCATGTCTTATTACTTTTTAGAGTTTCGTACCTTAAACGACAGAAAAACAGAACCTTTATGGGATCACTTTGTTGTCCGTCTGTCAATAACCGAACCACCAGCACACTAAAAGGCGCACGCTTACTAAACTCAACGAGTCAAAGCCGACTTTTGTCAACTTCATTTATTTAATTTTTTTATACGTACCTGCCACAGAGAACCGAACAGATTAGAGATGCCATGTGAGGGTATTTGTTCAGAAACATGTGTCCCAAAAAAGAATACTCACACAACAAATATAGGTAGAAACTTTCCACGTACGTAAATACTTTTGTCTCTTTATATCACTCTAGAAAACGATTAAGTCGTCCATCCCTTTCATTTATACCTTTGATATGATTTGATCTCGCATTTTAGAGTTTAGGTTATGCGATCTGTCTCAAGGAGACAGCGTAACCGCCTACATGCCAACTCTCTGCTTTTCATATTTGTGACGGATAATACACAAAGAACTTATAGGTAGACACAACGAAAACATCTAGGGCGTGGGCATGGGCCATACGCGCTTCCCATCCGTCTCTTAATAACTTTGGTTCTCGAGTTAAGCGGCTAGCATTACTACTCTATTGAACAAATTCAAAGCTCGGTGGTCAACACTTTTTTTTCAACAACGAGTAGAGATATCGAATTGAAACTAATATGGAGTCTATGGCCTCATAATACTGTAAAAAAAAAACAAAGTTTCCAAGTTAATCCCATAAAGTACATGGCGTTTTTTTACACTGATTGGCACGTTATCAAAACCTATGGGATGGGTCCTTCTCGTTGGCCTAGAATCTTGAAATATGACGAATGAAAGTCTTGTAGAATAAGGTACAAGTAAAAAGAAAATGTTTGTCTTTAATTTTTTTGTTGTTGATGTTATTCGAGAAACCCTTTTTAAATTACTTTCCTTGTAAATGTTCTGATACTAAAAATAGCAGCGATTTTATCTATTTAAAAGTGAAAGTTTCATTTAAATTGGCTTGCGTGTTCTTGAGTTATATTATAATAATAATGTATTTTGGTGGTCATGATGCCTATACGTCTTGAAATATAAGATATTAAAGTTTGTAAAATCTTTCATAAAGTTTGAGGCGAAGTATACTAATCCTATCAAAGTGTTGCCATAACATAAAAAAACTACGTTCATTGTTATTCGTTAATTATTTTACTCACGCCAGTCATGTCTTGATAATATGAATACATTCATAATATTACCTTCGACTGTAAATAATTTTATACGGATGTTTTCAAAACGTGCTATTGTTTAAGTCTTTAAATAATACCCTTTTGTTATGGAGTAGATAACTACTTAATACAGTTGAGTGGTGCGATCGATTCACGAATTTCCTGTCAAACCCTCTAACCCCTTTCCAATATCCGTTGCGAGGTCATCGCAGAAAAAAAAGAAATATCATAAAAGGTAACTAATTTCAATACGCGTGATAAGGGATCCATCAGATAAAACTGTAATTATTAAATTCAAATTGTGTTGTTGACAGAATAAATAAATTGTTCTAAGCATTATTGTCTTTTTAAAAAGGATTGTTTAAGCTTTTTAGAAATGTGATCTCCATGAGATAAATAAGGGTATTTAGAACCAAAAAAGTGTTACTTCAAAAATACAATATTTATACTATTTGTGTACATATAATATATCAGTATAATACATATGCTGTATGTATCCACCAACCCGCACTGGCGCAACGTGGTGAATTAAGCTCTAAAGCCCCCTCACCCTGAGGGGAGGCCTAAGCCCCTGCAGTAGGGCATATTGGGTTGGTGGAGTGAAAAAAATTTATGCATATAAGTCTTCGGTCAACTATTAATTTATTCGATTTTTTTTAGTGTACCAAATTCTGAAATAAAAAATATAGATCTGTGAAAACCCAACAACAGAGGACCAGTTTTGATCATGAGATAGGAAACACAAAAATCATCAATAAAAATGTACCAAGTGCGAGTCGGACTTGCACACGAAGGGTTCCGTAACACCGTACAATATTAAAAAAAAAAAATACATTTCTTGAATGGGGACCTCCTTTAATTTTTAACTTTATTTTAGTTTTATTATTGTTGTTATAGTGGCTACACACTGCATGAAAATTTCGAATGGAAACAATGATCCCACAACCACCGATCACCAAAAAAGTCGAAAAAAACACGTTTCTTGTACGGAGAGTCCCTTAAATTTTTAAATTTATTTGATTGTTTTATTGTTATTGTTGTTATAGCGGCCGTATTGTAGTACATACTCCTTGAAAATTTCAAGTATCTACCTATTACTTCAGGTTCAGGTACGGTTCAGAGGATACAACTCCGTGATAGACAGACAGACAGCGGAGCCTTAGTAATAGGATTTTCGTTGGTACTCTTGGGTACGGCACCCTAAAAAGGACTTAACTTTTATATTCACTATTATAATAAATTCCTTTAAAAAATTTATCTTATCGTAAATTATATTTAATTCGTACGCAACCCAAATCAGTCATTTAAAAACACGTGTATATATTTATTCATATATTATATTACCTTATAATTACTAAGCGAAAATCCTATTAATAAGGCTCCGTTGTCCGGAGACACAGTTTAGCATAATATATATAAACGCTTGTTTTTAAATGACTGTATTTGATTGCGTACGAATTAAATATTATTTACTTTATAAATATAAAATATTTATAACATAAAATAAATATAATACAATACATGAAACATTTTTTTTATATTTGAGAATAAATACTACACTCTGATCGCACACTGTATTTAATGTTATATACTGAGTAATTATAACCCGAGAGCGGTCGCGTGACCCATTTCTCTGTCTGTATATATTTCACAGCTTTCGGTTTAAAATGTGACGCAATGAGATATGCCGATGTGCGTTTCATATGAAAAAAACATCAGAGTTTCATAACAGGCGCCTGGTTTAGTTTCAGTCTTCCAATAAACAAAGTGAAAATATTACAGTGTCTATTATGATTATTACACACTGAAGTTAAAGGCTGGTCTCTGACCAAACTTTACATCAGTTTTTAGGGTTCTGTACCTAAAGGTTACCAACGAGGACCCTTTACTAATGCTGCGCTGTCCGTCTGTCCGTCCGTCTATCACAGGGCTCTATCGTCTAAACCGAAATTAGATAGACAGGTAGACACTTAAAGTTTTCACAGTGTCTATTCCTTTATGGCCGCTATAACAACAAATAATAAAAATATGAAGTCGTTTAAAAATAAAGTTAAAAATTAAAGGGGTTCCCATACAAAAAACGTGTTTCTTTTAGCAGTTTTGGTGATTGGTAATTATGAGATCATTGCTTGCACTTGGAAAAATGTATGAACTTAGTTTTTGTTGATCTGAATACCATATAAGTAATTTTTTGCGCCAATCGGTTAAAGTTTAATGAGGTGTAAACGTCAACGGCGTTTGTATGGAAATTTGCTACTACACACTCCTCTTAACGAGTGTAAGTACAAGACTGTGTACTATTTTTGGAAATTAATAAAAGCGCTGACGTATTTAAATATATTGGACACGTGTTACGGGGTTTAAGGTTTCAGTATCCATGTAACATTACGGGACGGATAAAGATCGAATTATTAAAAATGTGAGTGAAAAAGATGGAGGTTACATATAAATAGTGAATCTATGCTTTTATTACAAAACGCATATCAAACTGTAAGCAAGAGTAGGATCGAAATAAAAGTTTGTGACATAAGCACATTTTTTAGAAGGGTCGAATACGAGCATAAATATTTTAAGTACTTTTTAAAAATTACTGTTCAAATATTATCATAATATTTTAATATGATTTTTTCATACTTTAGTAAATAAAAAACTCTTGGTGGTTTTTTCCAATCAATTACGTAAAAGCTAACACTCTTCGTTTTATCAGCATTAGCGGTATACCATTCTCAGACTATATACTGCGTCTGTGTCTGAGTCTGTAGCCACTGTCTCAAGAAAGGCAACCACTCCGTAATAGATTTTAGACGTAGGTGTTAATAAAAGAACATAAAAAATAATATATTACAATTTTAATTATTTAAAATATAAATTTTGATGCAGAGCAATTTGACTTTGTAATGATAATTGACAGAATATGTATAAAATATAAAAAATTAATGTAATATCAACCAAAAAGGTTGAATAACAGATCTGACTAAACTATTTTTGTATGTTTGTTTCATACATATTCCGGAGAGGCCGATACAATGTATTTATTTATTTTTTAATAAACATTACAAATTAGAAATAGTTTCTATAAACTTTATATAGGTGGGTTACAATTATATGTTACAATTATATTTATTATAACTTAGTTAATTTGTTTCTATAGGTAGAACACATAGTTTATTTATTGCTCTACGTGTTATACCACAAGATGTTTTCACCTCTGCCACCCTTACCCTCTGATCAGATCCACTGAATAGCTTAATGACTCTAGCTAAAGGCCACTGAAGAGGTGTTGTATGCTCATTCTTTAAAAGAACTAGACTACCTTCTTCAATGTTAGGTTGATTCTTATGCCATTTCGGACGACTATTTAATTGTGAAATGTACTGTTTGTGCCATACATTCCAAAAATGTTGTTGCATCTGTGTGCATCGCCTCCAAAATCGCAACCTATTTGTAGGCATAGATGTGCAATCAGGTTCAGGAATGGCAGACATTGGTCTCCCTATCAGAAAATGTCCAGGGGTAAGACATGATAGGTCTGTGGGATCCCTTGAAAGTTGCGTTAACGGTCTTGAGTTAAGTATGCCTTCAATACAAATAATGACGGTATTGAATTCTTCGTAATTGAAAATATTTGGACCTATTATTCTTTTAAAGTGAAATTTTGCACTTTTTACTGCTGCTTCCCACAGACCCCCAAATGTAGGCGAATAACTTGGGATGTAATTGAATTGAATGCCTTTAGCTGTGGCGAAATCAATAACCGATGATTGGTGCTTTGGAGAATTGTTCAATTTATATAGTTCTTTTAATACGTTATCAGCACCTTTAAAAGTTTTAGCATTATCACAGTGAATTGTATTTGGGATACCTCGCCTTGAGATAAATCTTTTTAATACTGCTATAAAGCAAGGAGTAGTCATATCTGAGCAAAGTTCTAAGTGCACACATTTTGTCACAAAACATACAAAAACTACTACATAACCCTTTGAGACAAAGCTTTTACGAATGCTAGATTGCCTAATTTGAAAAGGACCACAATAATCTATCCCAACATTGCTGAAGGTTTTAGCTTCGACTACCCGATCAGAGGGTAACGAACCCATTAATTGAGAAGCTGCTTCAGCTTTGAAACGATAACATCTTACGCATTTACTTATTATCTTTTTGACTTCTCTGTTACAATTCACAATCCAATATTTTAGTGATAAATTACTGACAGTTAACTTAAGACCAGCATGCATTAGGGAAAGATGTTCGTTGCGAATAATTAAATCAGTTATGTGGCACTTTTTTGGCAATATAATAGGGTGCTTTTGAGAGTAAGGAATTGATGCATGTTGAAGTCGCCCAGAGACCCTAAGTACATTATTATTATCAATAAAGGGCGCTAAAGACTTTAAGTGCGATTTTACAGTTTGATTCTTTTTAATGCAATAAATTTCCTTATCAAAATATAAATTTTGAATGATAAATATAATTTTATTTTTAGCATCACTTAGCTCTAATGCAGATAAACAATTTTGCATTTTAATACTTTTATTTTTACAATTAAATGAAAATCTTAGTATCCAAGCCACAATTCTAACAGTTTTAGTCCATGCTGAATATTTCATAAGAAATTCAGGTATTTGTGGCACAAAAGTGGCGATATTCAAACTAGCGTTCTTATCATCTAGGTTCGTATCTATAGCACATAGAAGGTGATTACAAGTGATTGTTGTCTGAGGTATATAATTTGGTATTGCATGTTGTGGTGGACCGTTCCACCATAATGTGTTACTTTGTAATTCATCAGGGTCACAACCACGGGACAAGCAATCTGCCGGATTGGATACGCCATTAATGTGAAACCATTCACAATCACTTGTAAGAGAGTTTATTATTTGTATTCTATTATTTACATAAATGGGTAATTTTTTGTTAGATTTTAACCAACACAGTACAACCTGTGAATCTGAAAACATGTACCCATTATTGATGTTCATATTTGAATACGTAAATCTCACTTTTTGGTACAATTTTGCTAAAAGAAATGCAGCGTTTAACTCTAATTTAGGCACAGTTATCTTGCCTGATATTGGAGCTATTTTAGATTTAGCACATAACAATGTGGTGCTAGCTGAATTGTTACGGATAACTTTAACATAAATACAACAACCGTAAGCTGTGTTAGACGCATCACAATAACCATTTAATTCTATATATTGCGCATTAGAAGTTTTAATATTTCTGTTGACTGATAGCGCAGGCATGGAAACCAATTTATTATAAAAGTTAGTCCATAGCATTAATAAATGATTAGGTAATACAGAGTCCCATTCGAGATTCTCTTTCCACAATTTCTGTAAAAACTCTTTTGCTCTAACTATAATAGGTCCTGCCAGACCTAGAGGATCAAAGAACGAACCTATGACACTTAAAACAGATCGTTTGTTCCATGAAATCATACTTATACTAGGACACTTTATCTTTAACTTATCAGATTTTATATCATAAGTCAACCCAAGTGCTTTCATTGATAAATCTTCCTTGAAGAGCTCGTGCTCATCGAAGTAATGCTTATCTATCGGAATGCCAGTAAGAAGACGAGGATCATTTGCCACCCATTTATGTAGGTGAAAGTTGGCTCGCTGTAGTAAGGAGATAAACTGATCTCTTACCTCAAGAGCTTCTTCTATTGACTGACCTCCGAACAGAGCATCGTCAACGTACATGCAATTGCGTATCACGTTTACTGCCTTTGGGAACTCCTTTTCATACCTTTCAGCTAATTCAAATAAGCATCGCACTGCCAGGTAGCTCGAACTGGTGAGCCCATATGTGATGGTCTGCAACTCTAAAATTATTGTTGTATTGCTTTGATCTTTCCATAGTATGTTCTGTAGGATCCTATGTTTAGGATCTACATTAATAGCTCGATACATGTGTCTGATGTCAGTTAAAAGAACATATTCGTAATGTCTAAATAAAAGCAAAATGTCAAAAAGATCTTTTTGTAACTTAGGTCCGTTTAAGAGCACATTATTTAAACTATTGTGTTGAGAACTTGCTCGCGTATTACCATTGAAGACGACTCTAACTTTGTTAGTCTTCCTATCGTATCTTATGACAGGCAGATGCTGCATAAAATACCTTTTATTTATTTCTGAAGAAACCAAGGGTAAAACTTTTGCATGTCCCAACTCAATATATTCATTCATAAAAGAGTGATACTTTTCTTTTAGCAGCTCATCTTTGTCTAACCTCTTTTCAATAGAATTTAACGTTTTTGCAGCAATTGAGAAAGTATTACCTAAATTAAGTTGTTTTAATGGGTATTTAAGGGGCAGAGAAACCTGAAATTTTCCATTAATTAATTGTACCGAATTTTTAAATTCGGCTTCACAGGCGTCCTGCTTTGCTGTAACCTCTATTTTTGTTTCAGGGACATTTTCAGTTTCCCAAAACTTTGTTAAGAGGTGTTCAATATTATTATTATTCGAACTGTCAATTGCATGCAACATGACTAGATTGTTGACAGACGAAGATGCTTCTTGATTAATTCCTCCACAAACAATTGAACCAAATTCAGTATCTATCAAAAAAAGATTGCTGTTTAGTTTTGTTTTATTAGGAAGAATTATTTTGAAAAACACATCAGCAGACAATAAAAATGATATATCCCCGGGTACATTATACTCATTGTCAGCTAATATAACTGATTCCGGTATGGTGATATCTTGCAAGTTTATTTTGTGCTGAGGCAACTTTATTGTAATTTGGTTCACTACGGAACAAGTCACTTGACATGTATAATTGTTTTGAAGTGACAAAAAACTTACTTTGACAGCTTTTGTGGTCGTCTTATTTTGTTGACCGAATGCTGTTATATTTAAGTTACTATTAAAAGCTTTCAAATTCAATAAATTGGCAAGTTCAGATTTAATAAATGATACTTGACTACCGCTGTCCACCAATCCCCTAGCTATGACGTATGACTTACCGTCTTGGCTGAGAATTTTTGCTTTTATGGTAGGCAATAGCACAGTACTTTTGCTGAAATTGCTGAATAATGATGCTTTTGAATCATTTAAATCACTATGCAATAGAGAGTTATGTTCTTTGCTATTGCACTCGGAACATTTAAAATGAAACTTGCATTTGTGTTTATGGACATTTAAACAAATTTTGCATAAATTATTTTTTGAAGCAAAATCGTTCCTTTCCTTAATGGAGAGGGCTTCAAATTTTCCACATTGAAATAATTTATGAGAGTGATCATTGCAAAATCTGCAAGAGATTAATTGTTTGCTTGCTAGATTTGTTACTTTGTTTTTATTAGAAAAAATTGTGGAGGACTTACTTTCACTCCTTTGACTTTCTTCGAAACTGCTGGCTCGTCGCTCAATAAAGTCGAAAAATTCATGCACATTTGGCAGTTTGCTGTCATCACGTTCAGTATGATATGCTCTGCAAGAAAACTGATCAACTTTGCGAAGTAAAATTGTTAAAACCATCATATCCCATTGTTCTACAGGTTGCCCGAGGGTAGTCAATGCCCTTGCTGTTGCTGTTGACGTGAATGAGAAATTAAGTCTCTTAGGTTACTGGCAGTACCTTTTACAATAGGCTGATAATCTAATAATGCTTGTGTATGATTGTTAATTACTAAGAACTTATTGTCATATCTTTTTTTAACAAATCTAACGCTTGGCTATATGAGCTACCCACTAACGGCAAACATTCAATTAGTGACAATGGTTCCCCTTTTAAAAATTTCCTAAGATAAAACAGTTTTTGGACACATTCTAAGTTATTATTGTTATGTATAATAGCAGTAAATAGCTCAATAAAAGTTTGGTATTTCGTGTATTCTTTCCCGTCGAACACCGGAATGTCAATTTGGGGTAATTTCATCGTCGGGCCGCTCGAACTATTTGAATTCGTTGTCTCTTGCTTCGTAGATGAATTATTTTTCAATAATTTACGAAGTTCCGACATAACATTCAAACATCGATCTTCTAGGCCATCACCGATAAAATCTTCTTCCGAGCATTCGCCAGTCAAAATGCATAGTTCCAGGGTAAGCTCATCAACTGCGGATAAAACTTTGTCCAATTGTTGTAGACGAAGTCCAATAGCTTCTTTATCTAGGTACAGGTCCTTGCTCTTGTTCACGCACGAATTTTTCCGCCTTTGTAAGTTTTCCTTTGCATTGTGCTATTTGCGCTTTAAGTCTTTTTATACTATTTACATCTGTTATATTTAATTCCAGTTGTTTTTCCATTCTTGATGATAAAATAGCTCACAATACTTTGTCTTCTTTACAATAATTGACGACGAATTACACGTATAACGTTTACAGAAATTTTCGGTTTTTGACGTTATGATTTGACGTGAAAACGTGAGTCAATTTTATGTTTCGTGGAATTTTATTGTTACGTGTTTTGTTTCTAAAAATGTATTTTTCTGAAGACACGTAAATTGAATAAAAATCACACAAATACTTGAAATATTATCGCGCGAATACAATATTGGGTTTCGGCACCATTTTATGTTAATAAAAGAACATAAAAAATAATATAACACAATTTTAATTATTTAAAATATAAATTTTGATGCAGAGCAATTTGACTTTGTAATGATAGTAATGACAGAATATATATGAAATATAAAAAAATAATGTAATATCAACCAAAAAGGTTGAATAACAGATTTAACTAAACTATTTTGTATGTTTGTTTCATGTTTCATTGTGTTTTTAGTAACTTTCTTAAATTTCTTTTCTGAGACATTAACTGTCGCATTTGGGATTCGATTATATAGATCCGTGTACAGTGACCAAATATTATTTATTTACTTTCATCATCATCATCATCATCATCAGCCCATTTTTACCCCACTGCAGGGGCTTAGGCCTCCCCCAAGGTAAGGAGGGGGGGCTTGGAGCTTAAGTCCTTTATTTACTTTGCTTACCTGTAAGTTGTTGTAGAGTCAGCTTATTTTTATTTCTAGTATTGTAGTATCTTCATTTTATTAAATTATTTGTACAATAAATTTTAATTATTATGCGTTTTTACTCGATACTATATCATCTGAATCAATTTGGACCCACATGAAAGACTCTCTAGATAGAAAAACTCGGATTTAACTCTATATGTAAAGAGTAGGTACGAGTGTCAACCAAAGTCACCCAAGTGATAAAAGTAATATGAAAACAAACAGGAAGTACAGTAAATTTGCTAGTGGTTAAAAATAAAACAGTGTTTAGCCCACAATCGAGTTTTTCTGACTTAAGTACATAACTATCACTAACTCCGTGCCTCGGAGGGCACGTTGAGCAGTCGGTCCCGGACGCTGTCAATAGATGGCGATTGTTACAAACCCCAACTCGCAGTGGAGCAGCGTGGTGGATTTGAGCTCCAAGTCCTCCCCACTCCTCACCCTGGGGGAGGCCTAAGCCCCTGCAGTGGGATAAAAATAGGCTGATGAAGTGAAGTGTTTTATTTACAAGTTTTCCGCCGAAATAAACTCATTATTATGTAGCACAAAACGACTGATAAAGTCGTTGTAATACACACAAATATTATAAATATGTAATACACACAAATGACGACCGCTTAGTCTAGTGGGCAGTGACCCTGCCTGCGAAGCTGGAGGTCCCGGGTTCGAATCCCAGGTCGGATCAGTATTTATATGATGAATATTAATACTGGCACTGGGTCTTGGTTGTTATATGTATGTGGTGTCTTCGCTTGGTACCCAAAATACAAGCTAATGCTTAGTTTGGGACCTAGACGTTGTTGTGATTGTGTGTGTTATTATTATTATTATTAACATAGCCATGATGGTCGCGATACCGGAATGGTGGCTATCCCGCTTCTTGTCTAGAAGGTCGTGGTTCGAATCTCAGAAAGCGGTATGTACCGATGATTTTTTTCTGACTCAATTACAAAATTATCTTTGACTCCGTGCCTCGTTCCCGGTTGCCGTCTACAGATCGCAGTCGTTAAAATCCACCAACCTGCACTGGAGCAGGTTGGTGGATTAAGCTCCAAGCAACCTCATACCGAGGGGACGCCTAAAGCCCCTGCAGTGGGGATAATGGGCTGATATAGTATTATCAACAGAAACGTATATGTAGTTACAAAATAATTGCTAAAGCCTCGAAGACATCAATAACATTCAAGACACGGCGACAAATTCAATTTCAATTGCTAGTGCTCTTCTTTCGCTAATTCATTTTTTGGTATTATGTTAAGGAATTAATTAGCGATCAAAAACACAAGATTCGTAGTGTTAGTGTAAGCAGCATTTCCAAATTATGCAAAAAAAAAACATTCTAGTTAATTTTCAAAAGCACTTAACATATTCCAAACTTATGAAAGTACTTCCAAACTTAAATAGTTTTAATGCAACTTATATTCACACACTCTTGTTGCGCTCACTTTTTTTGGCGACAAATAGGGACTCGTTACAAAACGATAGATACCTATTACCACTCGCAGAACGCTCGTGATTTTAGAAATTGAAATTAGTTTGAGGTTAGAATACAAATTATCTGTGGTCCTTGATTTGCGAACAAAATATGAATTGGACCCCCAGGGACTAGGTGAATTAGTTCACTTCTGGAGCCACAGATTTTGACTTCTAAATTTTCGTTGTATTACTCAAAGTCATAGACTAAATTTTTAAAAAACACCTACCTTGGCGGTCTGAATTAGCGGTTGGAATTTCTTTATCCTTCTTTAGAAAGCTTCGCGACATGAAATATTTATTTATAGTACGCCTCTATGACAACATGAGTCATCGCCATTAATCGTCGAAATCCATTCACTCCTACGAAAGTATTCATTAAAATATTACCTAGATTTTTTTGCTCGAGTTCAATAAACGTAACTGTGCCTCTCAAATGTCACGGTCGAATTAAAACGACAACTTTTACTATATTAACGTAACGTGTGCTACTACGGAAACTTGGAACGTAAAGTAAAAGTTGTAGAGCAAGTGATATTATTTAAGAATTTTTTATTACATAAGTTATTTACCTGCCTCGTTCCAGTCCATTATCAGTCAGTATATCAAATATTTCAAACTATAATACTATTTAAACACTATTTACTTATTTATTATTTATTTATTTACTATTTATATAAACAGTTCTAAGTCTTTATGTCAAAGGTTAAGTAGGTGCATATACTAAAATGATAAGGTGTGCTGAAAGTCTGCCACATTTATATTTACAGACATTTCTGTCTACGGACATCTCTGTCTACGGACATCTCTGTCTACGGACATCTCTGTCTACGGACATATCTGTCTACGGACATCTCTGTCTACGGACATATCTGTCTACGGACATCTCTGTCTACGGACATATCTGTCTACGGACATCTCTGTCTACGGACATCTGTGTCTACGGACATCTGTGTCTACGGACATCTCTGTCTACACGCTACTTGCGAGACTGAGATCTTATGAAAAGGTTGCGGTGAAGCAAGTACCTGCACGTGCAGATGCGCTTGTTCGTGATTTGTCTTAGTAAATTTCTGACGGCAACTAAATTTCGTGAAAATTGTGACTTGTTGTGACTTGTGTTCTTCTTCGGATAGCCATTTTGTATAAAGTAGATATAGTATTGACATGTTGTATATGACTTAGTTAATTTTTACAATTTGATGTTGATTTGTAGTTTGTTTTAATTTTCACTGTTATATTAGGTTAGTAATATATAGGTTGTAATGATTTTTACTAACAAATGAGTCCTTGTTACTTGAATGAATTAATAATTAAATAAAATAATATCTTGCTTCGCCATCTACATTTATATAAACGCTGATGTATATTCATCAACAAAATCAATACATTTTGTTCAGTAATGTAGTTAGGATGAATTTTTCATATTTGTATTTAATATTTTTTGTAGTATGAATTAGTTAAAAAAAAATGGAAAACTATGGCCAATGGAGCAAAGGGCGGCTGTGCAGCAAAAAGAAAATTATCTAATTTTATTACAAAGCTTAAGGCTGCAATCAGTGCAGCAGATACTGTATTGTTATCAATCGAGATACTTATATAAAGTTTGTAATTTTGAAAGAAGATTTGAAATAATGCCTTTATATTTTCGCCAAATATATAATAAATAAATCGATAAGTATTGAATTTATGAAGGTTAATAATATAACGTCATTTGTGTCGACTTTCTGATTCAATGAATTCATTCAAACACGGTCAAATATAATCGATTTGTTTCAGGATTTTTTCACATCATCGTTTGCCGAAGGTGAAGATTCTTTTGAAGAAGTTTTTCCCTCCAATTTAGCAATCAACGACGAATAATCTTTCATCGATGCAGTAAATCTCCTGAAATTTGTTACAATACAACCAACCCTATAACCTTCTTTAACGTTAATTTTACAAATAGCAAATATATGGCTTTTTACTCGACCTATCTTTTTTAGGTGTATTGGTAAACCGATTGCTCTATTTCGACACTTTTGTAGTTTAAGTCAGGAAGTTCTTTCTTCGTTTATTTCGTATAGTTGGTTCACATTTTACAGCAAAACAAAGTTACTATAAGCTTCAACCGGTGTACGCTCTTACATAAAATTTGTACGTCAATCTGACACTGACAGTTCCGAAAATTCGTTTATTTCTTCACTCAACTCCGGCTTTACCGTCGCTTTTTCTTTATATTCGTATCTTTTTATTTTATAATAAAATTTTGATCATTGTTTCTGGAACGAATCTAGTGATGGCGAAATGTCAAAATCTTCGGAAAATAAAAATTCTAAATACATTATGCGACTTTTTAACAAGAGTGCAAAATTTATATGGAAAATTATAAATAACGCGACTAACTATATGAAGATTACATTTTTAAAACACAGACCAGTTTTTTTTTTGTTTGTCGGATCAGAGTACTCACTATTAAAATTATAATTTAAAGTACATCATCATCAGCCCATTTTACCCCACTGCAGGGGCTTAGGCCTCCCCCAGGGCGAGGAGGGGGTTTGGAACTTAAATCCACCACGCTACTCCACTGCGGGTTGGGGATTGTAACGACCGCCATCTATTGACAGCATCCGGGACCGACTGCTTAACGTGCTCTCCGAGGCACGGAGTCAGTGATAGTTAATGTACTTAAGTCAGAAAAACTCATTGGTATACGCCCGGATTCGAACCACGGCCCTATGGCCTTATAAATTTGAGACAGGTTCGTTGTGCTCTGGGCTATCACGACACGACAGTTAAAGTACATATTACATTAAAATTGTTTAACAAATTGGAACGCAAGTTTTTGCAAGTTTATACATACATACCGCTCATTTAATACGTTGTAAACTCTTTTTAATGTTAATACAGTAACAAATTAATTTTTGGGTTCTGTTTCTAAAGAGTACTGAAGGGAATCCTATTGCAAAGGCTCCGCTGTCCGTCCGTCCGTGTGTCACAGGGCTGTATCGTCTGAATCGTAATACACGTAAGTAGATACTTGAAATTTTCACACAGTGTGAAAAAATTAATTAAAGTTAAAGATTAAAATGGACCCTCACACCAGAAACGAATTTTTTTTGCGTTTTTGGTGATAGGTAATTGTGAGATCATTGCTAACACTTGAAATTTTCATAGTGTGTATTAATATGGCCACTATAATAATGAATAATTAAAATAAAACACACTTAAAAATTTAATGAGGTCCCAATACAATACAGAAAAATTTCTTGGTTATAAGTAACAAAAAATTTGATTAGATACTAGTTACCTAAAAATAGTGACAACATAACTACTGGTATAAGTAATCAAACTCAGTTGTATCAGCTTACCAACAAATAGTTTGCATTTTAACTAACTTTGTTTAAAAATTATCAAAGTTTTGCTATTTTCATGGTAACACAACTAGTTTTGTTATCTACTTTTTTCAGTGAAGAAACGTGTTTTTTTTTTATATTGTCCAGTGGTACAGAACTCTTCGTGTACGATTCTGACTCGGCACTTAGCCTGTTTTTAAGGTTAACTAAAGATTTACAATACAATATCATCATCGATTCCGTATACATAATTGCAACCCATTTGGTGCCATCTTTATTCAGAAAGTCACAAGTTATGTAACACGATAATGAAGTTTTTCACATGAATCGAAAGATAATTGCTTTTTCGACCGCTCCATTTACCCGTTAACACAATTAACGCGTGGTATTTACGAATTCACTCTTGAGGTGTAATGTTCACTCAGACTTTCGTAATTTTACCTTCGAGCTTTAACGTTCAGACAAAGCTTGTTTTGTTGAAGCCAACCGGTTGCCTGGCGTGTTAACTCTCGTCACATTCGATACGCATTCGTAGCTGTTGATGTTAACACAAAAAATATCTGCCATGTGAGCGTGACACGCGTGCCCTTAAATGTAATCAGATGTGCCTATTCGAACCTAAACGTTTTGCAACATTTGCAAAACTGTGTATTAGACAGTTTGCGTCAGTGTGAAACCGGCGAAGTTCGTTTCTTCATATATTACAAATAATAACTCCTTGGTCATCTAACCTCACACACACGGCCATTCAGTCCCAAATCTTGTGCAGAGTCGTATTATGGGTACTACACAATTGTTTTACGTATATATAGATATTCTACACTCAAACACGGAACAAATAGACATGTTCAATATTCATGCACACAAAATCGAAATGACCTTTGATTCTGCAGTTGTAGTCTCCAATCATTCGACCAATCGGTCAGTCATGTCTTATCCATTTGTTTATACGACCGTTTTAGCTTCAATATGCTAATTGACTATTTTTTTAATTATTTTGTATGAAGGAGTTTTCTAAAAATATCGTGATAGTGAAAGAATTTTTTTAAATAAATCATCACGAACAAAGTTATGAATGTTTAAGATGTCCTGTTAGACAGAGAGAACAATACTGCACGGCGTACCTATGTGTGATGTCAGGCCATTTAAAATAATGTTAAACATCGTTTTGCAAGAAAGAGACAGAGATAACATTTTAATAGCTTGTAATTTCCATATTATTCAACCGAATAAAATTTTGTTTATAAATTTTGTTATCTTATAAAGTCTATTTTTACATTTTCTTCATAAATATCTTTATAATAGTCAAATACCTACCGTATTCATGGTATTGTATTTAAAAGAGATCGATCTTTTATTGAAATCGGTTTACACCCATTTCCTAATAGTTAACACAGCTGAAATAGTTAAAGAATTACTTTACTCGATGTGGATATAGATGTGCATGTAAATTGGAAAGACCACATGAAAAAAATTCGAACAAAATTAACAAATTTTTCTTATGTAGGCTCTCCACGAAATGAAACAAAGCAGCGACCTAAAGCCTATGTAATGCATATGCATGTCTTACCTTAGCATAATCCTATGAGGGAATAGTACTGACGCGCCTACCATGTTTTACACTGTAAAAAGGATTGGACAGAATATTACTTCAATGTTAAAATAACCGATAACCGCACTTAAAATAACTAAAATTCTTACGTTAGAGATATGTAAAGTTAGAAATTATCCAAAGTTCTATAAAAAATGCTAAGACTTGCCAACCGATTACTCCCTGAGACCTATCTGCCAACAAATTAAACTGCCTAATATACGCCTAGAACTGCATTCATCTGGGCTCTTAGTCCATGCTACCAGAATACAGAAAACGAAAAAAAAAACCAGTCATAGGACGGCTTAAAACAATTTTTACACGATATTAATATGTTGTTATACAATTAAAGAATATATAAAAATAAAGGAAAAGTTAATTATAATGATTACAGTTAGGGATTATTTAAATTATTTTTTTTTTCAAGTACATCATCATCTCCATTCTTTTCTTTCAAATCAAATCAAATCAAATATATTTATTTCGTAGTTATGTAATATAATCTTGTAATACGTCACAAGAATGTATTTTATTACTTTGTGGAAGAACGTGACCACAAAGGCGCATTCAAAAGTGCTGGTTCCTCTCAGAAGAATGCGCAAGAAACTGAGGGACGCTCTTTTTTTAAAAAAAAAAATATTAACAATAAGCGCTTAAAGATTATTATTGAAACAAACCGATAGGCGAGCGGCTTACACCCAAGCATTTTTATTATCTAAATAGTCTGATACTTTATAATAAACTTTTGCATAAAGCTTTCGTTTTATTGTAGTTTTAAACTTGTGCTCTGCTAGGATCCGTATGGATCTAGTATGGATTTATATTTTAATTTTAATTTAATAACTTTGTACAACGTTTATTTTAGAGCTCATGTATTACTGTAAGGAAGAATAAATAATATAATGATTCCTTAATGCACATTCCACAAACATCACACTGAATAATAATGTATACGGAATTTAAAATATAAAACTAATTGAAATATAAGTTGTGAGATTCCGTAGATGATTTAAAAAAGGTCCTTAAAATTATATCACGTCCATGGACGTTGAAAAAATTCCAATGTGTGGTTATAGTTGAAATCGGTGGATTTTCGCTGTGCAATTATCATTTAACGGAAGGAAAGTGTAAAGAACGTGTCATGCGTTTAATGGAGGACACACAGAACTTATTTAGATCTCGATCTGGACTGCCTGCGGAACGAAAACAGAGTTCAGTCGCCCCACACACTTGGCAGTTTCGCTGAGAGGATTTTATTTGCATCGAAAAAGAACGCACTCGTATTATCGATCGACAAGTAACGACGCCAACGCGTCTGCACGTTTTATTTAATTTTGTTGTCTAGACTTTGGTTCAAATAGTTTTGTTGTCATATAAAAGCAAACAAGAATGTCATGGACTTTTCTTTCTTGCCTTGTCCAGTTCACCTCGTACGTACTTTGTTGTTATAGATTTACTATGTAATTATGGAATGCCCTGCAGGCAATGGTGGATTTACCAACAGGCTGAGTAGGCTGGAGAGTTTTAGGGGCGGCAAATTGGAGCCATATTATTTTTTATGTCCTACAGAAATTAAAAACATTCGTATTGTTTGTATGTATGGTACGTATGTTTGGCCTTATTTGAGTTTAAACTTGATTGTGTAAATTTAACTGTAATGCTGTAGAATTACGAAGTAAAATAATTTTTCTTTAATTATTAATCCCCAAAAAAAAAACGTTTTCTTTAGCAATCCTAACTAAATAGTTGGGTTGTAAAAATTATCTAGAAATTCACACATCGGTTCGCTTGTTTACAATCATACAAATCACGGGAAAAATGTGGTGTAATTAA
This sequence comes from Luffia ferchaultella, assembly GCA_949709985.1. NCBI lineage: Eukaryota > Metazoa > Arthropoda > Insecta > Lepidoptera > Psychidae > Luffia > Luffia ferchaultella. The sequence goes on along the minus strand of OX453241.1, from coordinate 22,460,427 downwards.
GACGACCGATATAGTGTATAAATCATAATTGTACAATTACATTAATAAAACAAAAATTAATTAATATGGGTGTGACATAGAGGAAATTTTGCCAGCAGCGAGCGTAGATTGTGAACTAGGGTATCGAATTGTAAAGGTCGCTAAATTTTATTAAATTTGAATAGCTTACTGGGGGAAAATGTTTAAATCCACCACTGCCTGTAGGTACTATAGGCTCAGTCGTTTTTTCAGCAATAGGTACTATGAAATTATCATAATATTATGAAACATATCTATCTACATACAATTTTTAATTAGGTTTAATCATTTTCAAAGCAACTCGAATTGAAACAAAAAAGTATGCATACAAAAAAAAATTAAAAGTAACTGGAGCAGCTGCTGAGACAGCAGCTCGCAGAAAATTATCCAAGCACGTAGAACTTTTGAATCGTTAATAGTTCATTCCTTTCGCCGTCGAAACGATGGATACCTCGTCCAAGGATGCCAAATTGCTTGCTAACGATTTGGGTGTCGCGCTGCGTTTGTTGACGGGATTCTTTGAGCAAGGAATACTTTGTTCAGAGGATCAGTGTCGCAATACAGCGTGACACAACGGTAAGTATCCTTGGCACCCTGCACCCGTCGTCCCTTTAAAATTTTGTCATTTATCATTATTTAAATAGTATTTTGTCATATGTATTGTGTCGTGATAGCCCACAGCGCAACGAACCTGTCTCAAAGTTATAAGGCCATAGGGCCATGGTTCGAATCCGGGCGTGTACCAATGAGTTTTTTTGACTTAAGTACATTAACTATCATTGACTCCTTGCCTCGGAGAGCACGTTAAGCAGTCGGTCCCGGACGCTGTCAATAGATGGCGGTCGTTACAATCCCCAACCCGCAGTGGAGTAGCATGGTGGATTTAAGCTCCAAACCCCCCCTCATCCTGGGGGAGGCCTAACCCCCTGCAGTGGGGTAAAATGGGCTGATGATGAAATAGTATTTTAAACTTGTAGGTATTTTTAGTTTTTTAATTAGTTTTTAATTTAGAGTATAATTTATTAATAGTTTTAAAAAAATATGTAAAGTAATACCTTTATAAACCAAATCAAACTAAACAGTTTATGTAGGTAATATACAACAAAAGTAAACGCATTAGAGATAAGAACTTTCGTTTTTTTTTTATTTAGCGACCGACGGCATGATACGATTAGCGGAAAGTATATGCGATCTTATTATCATTTACTTGTATAGAATTTTATTGCGAATGTTCATGTTAATATCGCGTATATATATATATAACATATTTCTAACATTCCACAACTTGGTTATCACGACTGAATGAAATATATCCTATATATTCTCTAGTACTCCAATTCAATACTTCATCTACAGTAAAAACACAAAACAATTTGCATAACCTTTATTGTGGCGAAGTAACAAATTAACAAAGTAAGAGTTGCGCAGTATGGTGCAGTATATACAACACGAAAATAAACTTAGGGTTGCCAATACAGCAAATAATTTAAGAAAAGGTTACAGCATAACACCCCATGGACTTACATAATAGAGTTTAATATTTTCGGTTTTATTTCAAATTGGTTTTTTATTTGCTTTTTTATGGGAGGCAGTATTTCACTAATTCAATGACCTATTCAAAATTTTAACCATCAGCCATGTTTGGAAACAATTAAATATTTTTGGGTGTTCATCACACTGAAAAAATAATACACTATGCGATGATCGCTTTGATAGTTCTTATCGCCGTGTTCGAAAAACGAATACCTACTCATAAAAACCTACCTCACCTTCACCACATACATACATTTTACTACTCGAATTAATTCGGTGAAGATATTATATCTTTGCTTGCGAATGTGTGAAAATAATCAACTGACTGTGACCTGTGACGAGAACTCACTCATCACTCAGCGACAGAACGATTACTCGGTTCTAGCCTTTGGTGAGACAGGACCGCAATGGCAACCCTGACTCAACACGTTATAAACTCACTCGCGTAAAGATCTGTTATGAGTTTCTTGCCTAACCAGTCAGTGAATTAATCGCTCGTCTCGTAAGTCGTTAACACCCACATGGTTGCAGTTCATTACGTCCGTACTCCACCTATTTCCTATACTGGCAAAGTACTTGGAACGTGTAGATTATGTGACGTTAGATGAAATGGGAAAAGGCCCTTTTTACGAATTATTTAAAATTATGTACCTATTATGTGTCTAATACCTATATATCTACCTACGTATATCATATTATCGTAGTAGTTGTAAATTTAATGGTTCAAGATCGGAATAATTTGTAAAAAGAAACCTCATCCAAGCTACCAAGTGAATTCTCGTGTACTCTATATATAGTTTCATAGAACAAAATAATCTACTGCACAAGTAACATTTCAACATATTACGTCGTTCGTCAATCCTGTTTTATGCGTATACATATACTGATAAAGTCATTCCGCGTGATTCATATGTGCATTAATTTGTTAACATAGACATACAGCGTTTATTGTAAATTACTAGGTAATAGCCACGAATACAATAGACGACGCCAACCGATTTATTAAGGCACTTTTAAGACCCTAACAAGACTTTAAAGCTCACTTTAGGCGGTACAGTTTTGTCATTGGAAATGACTTTCATTTCGTTGGAGTATAGGGGGTCATTTGGGAGTTTTGTGAGACAGGGAGATTGCGCTAAGAGTTGTCAAGATATCGGGATGAACTTGGTGTCAAAAGACGCAGCTCGGCGAGCTCTACAAGATGGCAAAAGACAATTTGGAAAAAGTTCAAGAACAAAAATGTTATCGGCAAAAAACGAAAAAAATCGCAATTTTTTTCCCCGACTTTCATTTTGGGAGCCCCATATCTTGATAACTAGGTCCGAATAAAGAAAAAATAAAAAAACGGCTCGGGGTAATTAGACGGGGGATCGATTGAGACTAAAATTGTTAGAATCGGACAACCGGAAGTAGTGGCTAAGGGTGCCCTTAGTTGGAAGTCGGATATGCGTCGGTGTTACATTTCGAACTAATTCGGTTTGTTCGATCGAAATGTCGTATAGAATGTTATATTTCGAAGTTTTAAGCTTATTCAGACATAGTTGTATTATTTTTTTCCGAAAAAAATTTATTTCGAAAAATATTATCCAAAATATGTGTGTTTACTTTATTCCGTTAGGTTCATTTTCAATGTCGTAAGAAGTTAGTGCGAAAACAGGAGATCCGTTGATTTTTTTTAGATTGATATAGTTCCAATCAAACTTTATGGCGGATCGGAATACAACGCTATAAGCGTGCTTGCGCAGGTTCAGGCATATGCCCCTCGCTCCACTGCGTCCCGCTACACAAAACTGGTTACTGCGACGCGACTTGTGCCTATGTTCACATCCGCCATAAACTTTGATTGCAATTTTACTGTTGTCGATGGTATTATAAATTATTCTAGACTCACAAAGTGTTTGTTATGTAGGTAGCAATAAATCTTCGGTAGATAGACGGCCAAAAGTAAATGAAGTTTAACACAACAAAAAAAAATTTTTTTAATACAATTTTTACTCTTATTAGTAGATATTTTTTCATCTGTATCAGAAGGTCTCACATGGAAGATACAGCGTGTATATATAAACGTGAAGTTTAAAAAAAACCGGTCAAGTACGATTCGGACTCGCATGGAGAGAGTTCCGTAGTATAGTCGTATTAACTACTCTGTTTTTTTTAATCTGATTCAAATTTGGGCTACGATTTTGATTACGACTCTTTCGTATAAATATGCTACCTTAGTTGCGACTAGATCAATTGAACTTATTAGTTCTCGATTAAATTAAGCAACACATTACATAGGCGTTCTCCCTTTACAGTATTTTATTTCCGTAAAATTTAAAAACGTAGGATTTTGGTTTAGTTTTTCTTTTAAACCATAAGTGACACTATAAAGTCCGTATTATTATTATTTTTTTAATTTAGGCTCAGTAGTTTCTACAATAAAGGAGGAAGCTCTATTTGTCGCGTAATGCACTAGGTATAGGTTGTGACAAAGAAAGACAGGAGTGTGATACTGTAAGGGTTTCGTTTTTTCTCGACTAAATATCAAAATAACCCGTTTCGTTCTATTGTGCTATGCATTGTTATTTGACCTAACCCTTATCTGAACTTTAGGAAATACAACACGGCTTACTAGTGGATGAATGTATATGTATACACTAAACGGAAAAAATGCATTGACAGAGAAAGAAAAACTGCGAGTATTATATGCGCGAGGATCGTTTTTATGGAGAATAAGAGGTCGTGTTTTTTATACCTACAGTTTGTATGTTTGGATACCAATTGTTAAAAGTCCCTTGTATATTTGAAATCTGCTGGTATTCAATGATAATTTATCCGAACTATATTTTCGTTTGAAGCCGTTTTCAAGAAAATCATCTCTGAATTTCTTTTTCCAAAAGTCACAGCTCATAATAGATCATCATCATCATCAGCCCGTGTCTCTCCACTGCAGGATATAGGCCGCTCCCAAGGCTCACCACCACCACTACACACATCCAACTACCCCTTGTATGGTGCTTCAGGTCATCTGTCCACCTGGCCGGGGGGCGTCCAATAGATGGCGTCGTAGAGGGCGTCTAATCTCATAATAGATGCTAATTAAATATTTATGGGCGCATACAGGCATCTAAAAAACGTCGCTTTCATAATCTGTATAATTTCATAATTTTTTTTAATCGTGTCTAAGGTGTTACGATACATATGTAAAGCCTTTCTATCATCAAATGTGCCCGTCTTTTTGTTCGTTTAGGAAGTTATGCCCATATACAAAATGCCGTCTGGAGTATAAAAAATTGATCGCACCGGATTTCATTACGCGTGTAAATATATATATGTATGTATATATAGGTATATACGTATAAGCTACAGTCAGCGCAGACGACATTAGGGCACAGATGAAAGTTACAAATTTTGAGGGGAAAAAATGGTTCGATTTGTTTTTTAGTTTCGATTCGCGTAACAGAGTCATATATAAGTGTTAAGAAATGATAATTTTACAAGGTTTTATATTTTTATTGCTGATGGTATTTTTTATACAGCGTTGGTTTCTAAATCTTTCTAAACGGAGAGAAAGACGAGCATATTTGATAATAAGAGGAATTTACAAAATCTTAATTAATTCTTTATCGTATAATGGTTTACTGAAGAAAACGTAAAAATGTGCATGTGAAAAATTTAAATAATTTTTTTTTTGTATTGTTAAACTGTCTTTCAACACTCGGAGACGTTGCAACTTTATCAAATAAGTTTCCCTGTAATATTTACGTAGCTAGCTAGACACGACAGTGCATTTCACAAATCTTTGAAATCACGTAAAATATTCTAAAATTAAAGATCTATGAATTTATTGACGACCGCTTAGCCTAGTGGGTAGCGACCCTGCCTGCGAAGCAGGAGGTCCCGGGTTCGAATCCCAGGTCGGGTCAGTATTTATATGATGAATATTAATACTGGCACCGGGTCTTGGTTGTTATATGTATGTGGTGTCTTCGCTTGGTACCCAAAATACAAGCTAATGCTTAGTTTGGGACCTAGACGTTGTTGTGATTGTGTGTGTTATTATTATTATTGATTAATTTTATGTCACACAAAATACAATGCAATGTAAACTAGTTAAATTATTCGGATTTAGTAAACTAGGGCGCCAGGGTGTTTTTTAATACTGAACTTTCATGCAAAGTCAAAGTGTGTAATTTCACGCGAGCGGAGCTGCGGGCGTAAAGCTAGTTTGAAAATAAAATGTAGCCCATGTTACTTGTTGATAATGTAGCTTTCTATATCGGAATACAACAACGCTATAAGCGTGCTTGTACAGGTACAGTCAGTCACATTCCCCTCGCTCCACTGCGTCCGCTACACTTAAAATTGGTTACTGCGCCTGCGACGCGACTCGTGCCTATGTTCGGATCCGCCATAAAGTTTGATTGGAACTGTACTTACCCTGATCCCCATTAAACTAACTATAATTTATAATTGAAAATCGTACCAATATGGCCTCGCTCCCGAAGCGTTAGAACTCGCATGCGTTTGTAATTGAAAAATTACTCAATAATTGTTTAATAATATAATAAGTGTTATAATTTAAATGAGCATTGTTTATCGGGATTGTAATTCGTCTCATTGTATACTTTTAAAAAGAAATAATATTATTTAAAAGTTATTGGACTCAGAAACTTTTAGATTTTAAACGTATTTAACGCGTCAAAATCTTATTCTATATCAGTCTATTACACCTCACTGCAAGGGCTAAGGCTTCACGCTTGGAGCTTAATCCACCACGCTGCTCCAGTGCAGGTTGGTGACTTTTAACGACTGCCATCTATTGATGGCAACCGGGACCAACAGTTTAACGTGCTCTCCTAGGCACGGAGTTAGTGATCGTTATGTGCGTACATAAGTCAGAAAAAACTCATCGGTACACGTCAGTTTCTGGAATTCGACCCACGACCTACTAAACAAAACGCACAGCCAACACTCGGCTATCCCGAAAATATTTTTGAAAACTTACATTAATCATAATTTTAACTCAACCGCAACACATATCATTTTATGTAGGTCGAGAAAAATTTACTTCAAGATGTTATTCTGAATATTTTAGTCACAATTTTATAAGAGCTGAAAGCCGTTTCGTTGGTTTGGTGCCACTAATTTTGCATAATAACTTAATTTTGTTTCCCTTTCGTTACTCTTTTTTTTTGCTAGTAGGTATGCATCGCTTCACGTCAAAGTCACGCCCAATGATAAGATCGTCAAGAATCGGCCACATTAGTAAAGTTTTCCGAATTCAAAAAGCTATAAGAACAAAGTAAGTTCTCCAATAACCGAAACGAAATCGGTCAGCAAGGCCTGCGCAGTCATTAGTTCAGGGAAATAACAGTATTTTGTGATTCAATATTGAGTCACGACGCACACTGTTTCATTTCACTAAAAAAATTTCCCTATGCTGTTTATCGCATAAATCGATTAAGAAATGCTTTTTAAATGCAGGAGTAAAATACCCACCTGTCTATTTAACATACTTTTTTTTTAAAAAAATAACTTGTGTGTCGTGACTTTGACGTAAAAAAAAGATTAAATAAATTCTGTAAGCGTGTTTGATCAAAATATATCTTTTTGATTAATATGGTTTGATAAAGGACCTTCAGGCGCATATTTTCCAGTTTTTATTTTTTAAAGATCACTTTTGGCTACCGAATTATTAATTTTTATTCAAATTTTTGTTTTTATTTTTTTTCTCCCAAAAACCGCAAAAGTGCGACTTGTGACTGGCACTCAAAGATTCCTCATAAATGCGTCTATCAGTGATAAAAAAATCAAGTCGCACTATGGAAGCGTTTGGGAGTTACGGATAAAGGTTATATAGTACATTTTAGGGTTGTCACTAAAGGTCAAACAATTGTAATATTTGTAATCCATAAAAAATGTAAGACTCATACAAATAATTTTCAATTACGAGTATCAGCATGCTGTCGTCAACATTATCATGTTGGAACTTCGTCAGCCACTTCTTCCAACTGCAAGTTTTCTTCATTAACCGGCTTCAGAAGTTCACGAACAGCTGCTGGCAGACAAATCCTATTGGACAATCTTTGGCGCTGTCTATAGTGTGCCATAGGCACAAACGGACCCGACGATTCAAGTGCATGGTGGAAGAGGTCAATCATAGTTTTTTTCCTGTTCATTTTCCGGCAGTGGCGTTCCCTACCTGAGCGCCAAAATTTATTGCGCGATTCAGCCGCTTGTTCTGAGAGCATACCTACAGGAAGAGAACATGATTCTACGATCTCTTTACCATGGACTAGAATTTTGTGTACCGTCACAGTCATCGACTGCCAATTAAATGCCTGGATGTACTTTTCCGCGAGCGTGCGACAGAAAATGTCAAACTTTACAGTGTCAATAGGAAATTCACAAGATATGGCTACAAAGATAGTATGCAGCCCGTCGATCAAACATGCATCTAGACCTAATATCTCTGCAAATATAGCACGGTATTTGTCTGATAGTGCTGTGCGGGCTGAATTGCCATCATTTGTGGTTCCTGCATTGGGTTTAACAACGTCTACCAACAATCCAATCCGATTTCTTATATCAGCCTGGATATGTTTTTCCGTTCTTTCACAATTTGACTTTCTCTGCTATCTTTTTTGATTCTCCATTTCCGTACTAACGAATCGTTTTTGTAACTGAAATGTAATAAAAATTCGAAAATACGTATCCATACATGAAGTGGATTGATGCCGTGTTGCATATTTTCTTTTACAGTTCGTCTTGTTTACGATGTTGCCAAATCATTGAACTGACTGGCAGTAGCTTTGCAAAATGGGCACCTTAACTGTGAAGACGTACCAGTTTAGGACTTTGCCGTTGATCACACTCAAAATTAAATTAGAAACAAACGTAATAAGTATAATGCTCTTCCGAGGTTTAGGTCGTAATTCCTATTACGACCCAAACCTCCGAAGGGCATCATAAAAACTTTGATAGAGAAGCAAATTAAACGTTTGACTCCTGTCAAACGTTTAATTTGCTTCTCTATCAAAGCTTTTTCCTTAAGAATAAGATTAGTGTCTTTTTTTCTATACTGAATGTGGAGCGGCCGACAAAATCTATACGACTGGGGTGCAGGATGGTGCCATGAAATATATTTTTGTCCATTACTATACTTAAAGGAATAAAAGTCGAGGCAAAAAGACTATTTTCGTTCACGGAAATGTCTTCGTCTGATCCTGAAAAGTGTTGTTTATATAATGCTTGGCCTGTGCTTCCATCAAAACCCCAGGACCCTTCAAATACGCATGAGACTTCTTGCTTGCCTGTTCTGTTACAATACTCGATAAAATTCTCATCACAACTTCGAACAATTCGTCGCAAAGTAAGAAGTTTATGCAACGAAACTGACGCTTCTATTTCCGAAACATCTAGCTCTTTTGCTGGGTAACATGCTTTTCTTGCTCTTATTAGTATTTCTAAGAAGGGTGGATAAGCTGAATAAACTCGACTTTTCAAATCCTGTCTTAAAAGTTTATATGTTTCCACATTCAGTCTCCTGTCGATAACGAAACCTAGAGCTTCCTCAGGTGTATAGGTTTTCGTCAACGTAGATACTTTTTTTAAAACTTTGAATCGTTTTTTTGGTGATGTCAGACAAAGTTTTATTACGTCTTCTAAATCTTTTGAAGCTTTTGGGGTTATCTTGCTTCCATCTTCTGAAGTAATCGTGGATGCAAAAGATTTTATCACTTTAGCTTGGGGTTGATCTTCCAAGGACTCCATGATTCGTTTTCTAATTTTGAGGTCTTGTTTATAATTTGTACTGGAGTCATTGGTTAATTTAGAAGATCCCAACAATAACGACGTGCCAGGCGATTCTAAGAGCGTTGGTGCGGACTGTGTGACATCCAGTGGATTTGTCTGCCAGCAGCCGTTCGTGAACTTCTGAAGCCGGTTAATGAAGGAAACTTGCAGTTGGAAGAAGTGGCTGACAAAGTTCCAATATTAGATGGATCTTCATCATCAGACGATGATGAAGATCCATCTATTGTTGACGACAGCATGCTGATACTCAAAAATGAAAATAAAATGAAATCTATTGACAGCGTCCGGGACCGACTGCTTAACGTGTTCTCCGAAGCTCGGAGTCAGTGATAGTTATGTACTTGAGTCAGAAAAACTCATTGGTACACGCCCGGATTGGAACCATGGCCCTATGACCTTATAAATTTGAGACAGGTTCGTTGCGCTTTGGGATATCATGACTATCACGACACGAAAAATTAATAACTCGGTTACCAGAAGTGATTTTCAAAAAATAAAAACTGGAAAATATGCGTCTGAAGGTCCTTCATCAAATCATATTAATCAAATATATATACATATATATTGATCACACAAGCTTACAGAATTTATTTAATCTTTTTTTTACGTCGAGGTCACGAAACACAAATTATTAAAAAAAAAAAAGTATTACAGATAGACACGTGGGTGTTTTAGTCTTGCATTTAGAATGCACTTCTTAATCGATTTATGCGATAAACAGCATAGGGATTTTTTTAGTAAAATGGAACAGTGTGTGCTGTCGTCAACATTCGAACTTCAGACGATGATGAAGATCCATCTAATGTTGGAATTTCGTTGTCCACCTATCCCAACTGCAAGTTTTCTGCATTAACGGGCTTCAGAAGTTCACGAACAGCTTCTGGCAGGCAAATCCCATTGGACAATCTTTGACGTTGTCTGTGGTGTGTCATAGACACAAACGGTTCCGCCAATTCCAGTGGAGGGTGGAAAAGGTCAATCATATTTTTTTCCTGTTCTTTTTCCGGCAGGGGTGTTTCTTATCTGCGCCAAAATTTATTGCGCGATTGAGCTGCTTTCTCCGAGAGCATACCGACAGGAAGAGAACGTGATTTTATGATCTCTTCACCGTGCACTAGAATTTAGTGTACGGTCACAGTCATCGGATGCCAATTAAATTACTGGATGTACTTTTCCGCGAGCGTGAGGCAGAAAATGCCAAAATTTACTGTGTCAATAGAAAATTAATAAAAAAAAAACTAATAAAAGTTAAAAAAAACTTCTAAAGTAATTAACGAAGTAAACGATGAAAGGGTAGATATTACAAAATAGAAGCCGCTTAGTGATAAAATTTTGTCGACACTCTAATTGTAAATAACTAATATGCAATTGTAAATTTTTTTTAAATAAATAAATGTAAATAAGTAAATAACAATAAAAATAAAATAAGTAAACAATATAGAATTTTGTAGTAAAGGACAAAATTGAATTAATTTAAACAAAAATAAAAGGTCATGTTGAGTGACACCCCTAACACCATATTTTGAAATTCGATTACTCGTAAACGCTTCCATAGTGCGACTTGAGTTTTTTATCAATGATAGACGCATTTATGAGGAATCTTTGAGTGCCAGTCACAAGTCGCACTTTTGCGGTTTTTGGGAGAAAAAAAATAAAAACAAAAATTTGAATAAAAATTAATAATTCGGTAACCAAAAGTGATCTTCGAAAAAGAAAAACTGGAAAATATGCGCCTGAAGGTCCTTTTTCAAACCATATTAATCAAAAAGATATATTTTGATCAGACACGCTTACAGAATTTATTTAATCTTTTTTTTACGTCGAGGTCACGAAACACAAATTATTTTTTTTTAAAAAAAGTATGTCTAATGGACACGTGGGTGTTTTACTCTTACATTTAAAATGGATTTCTTAGTCGATTTATGCGATATACAGCATAGGGAAATTTTTTTAGTGAAATGAAACAGTGTGCGACGTGGTCACGACCTACTCTTAAAAATAACTACAGTAGTAGCATCCTGGCTGGATATCATAATTAAATTGGTATAATGATAGGAGGCAATTTAAAAAAATGATTTATTTATATTAAAAAAAAGTTACCAAGACTAGTATCACTGAAGTTGTACAATGATCTTACTTAAAATATATATATATAATCCTTACTAATATTATAAACGCGAAAGTTTATATGTATGTTTGTTGCTCTTTCACGCAAAAACTACTAAACGGATTTTAATGTAACTTTACAATAATATAGATTATACATCAGAATAACACATATTACTAGTTTTCCGCCCGCGGCTCCGCTTGCGTGGACTACACAGTAGTACACAGATTTTAAAAATTCGTTCACCTATAGAAAGCTACATTATCAAGAAGTAACATGGGCTACATTTTATTTTTAAACTAGCCATAAAGTTTGAGGCGAACTATACTTACCTATGAAATTCATAGCATATTTGTAAACAAATATTTATTTATTTTTATATTTCAATACTTTCAAATAATATTTCATAAGGAATATAATTCAAATAAACAGATCCGAATAGATGTACTTATATTATGTTCATGAAATGTATCATGATATTCACACTAAAAATGCATAATTAGTTTAGATGGGCAAGTTTTCTTTGCAGAAATAAATTAATCTTCCATCAGTCCATTAATGTCCCACTGCAGGGGCTTAGGCCTTTCCAAGGGTAAGGGGGATTGGAGCTTAATCCACCACGCTGCTCCAGTGCGGGTTTGTGGGCATTAAGTTGATGGCACCCGGGAGCGACAGCTTAACGTGCTCTCTGAGGCACGGCGTCAGTGATAGTTATGTACTCAATTTAAAAAAAAACTCATTTGTACACGCCCGGATTCGAACCACAGCCGCCTGGCCGTATGACCTTCTAAACCAGAAAGCTGCGCTGAGGCTATCACGACATTTATCTTATCTTAATTGTAATCTAATGAATACGAAAAAAATATTTAGATATGTTTTATTTGTTTGTGGATATTTTTGGTATAAATACAGTGAAATACTTTTGATAAGGTTTATCTTAGATTTTTATCGAAAAAAAACGGTTAGAATATACGTTATCTATATTGTTCGGAAATTTGGAATCCGTAACTGTCAGTATTAATTTGATTGCCGTTGGATGAACATGGATGAACAGTTCCCAACCTGCAATGGAGCAGCGTGGTGGACTTGAGCTCCAAGCCCCCCTCCTCACTCTGGGGGAGGCCTAAGCCCCTGCAGTGGGGTAAAAATGGGCTGTTGATGATGATGATGAACATGGTTAGTTGCAGAACTATATCATTTTAAAAAAGAATTGTTAATCCTCACTGTTTCCAATTTGTTGGGAATGAACCTATTTAATGGATAGTGACACATATGCAATAACTTCAACACTGAACCGAGATTCAAGTATGTGACACGCCATATTGTATATTATGACAATACTTACTTTCTTCCTAGATGAACAGTCCGCCCACTAGTTCATTATTCCACTCACTTCCCACACATTTTCTATTCTACCGCTACTTAGTTGTTCACCCTATTTGTTGTCGATACTCTTTGTATTTTTATCTATATATATATATAGCTATAGTCTGGGACGTTGCCTGTGTTGACACACTTCGTGCTTCCCATGTTGTCGCCTGCCAGAAAGTAGCTGGTGCTGGTGCAGTCGGCCGTGCGTTTGAAACGCTCTAAATGTAAGGGCATAATAGACGAACATAAATTTTTAGTGTTCGCCGTGGCAACGATGGGTCCATGGCCCAAGGATGCTGTTGCGTTGTCGCTGAAATTGGTGCGGGTGACCCTATGAGCAAAGAATATTTGGTTCATAAGATCAGCCTAGCCATTCAGAACGGCTTGGCACTTTGCGCTCTTCATCGATAATTTTTTTATAAGTAAAAGAATTATCTAAATAATTGTAAAATTTATTGTCTCATAATAGAAAAAAAAATATAATAAATATATAACAACATGAGAAGAATATGTAGAACAACTTACACAAATAAAAAAAAAACATAGTACATAGTAACATAGAATAATAAAGGATAAAATAGTTTTTTTTTTAAATAATCGATTAGGGGATTTTGCCACACAAAAAATGTTAGAACTAAGTTTTCTTCAAAAAATAATTTCTCTTCTCTATTTCTATTCTCAAAAGCCATTCGGGTGTTCTAAGGTGTGTAATAAATAACCGAAAACGTGCGTTAATTTGCTTATCCGATCTTAACAATCAATGGTTAATTGTTTTCTATCAAGTGAATTTCCAGCACTAATAGCACAAGGGTTAAAACAATGGGTGTGCCTGGTATTGGTTTTATTCGATTCTATAATACTATCAAAACATTTGTTGTAACCTAAAATCTAGTTTCAACGTAGTACTATAGAACGCGCATAGCAAGCTGCCAAGTGTGGTCATTTATTTATCACTTGCGACACAGTCCAGTCCATACTCGGTAATATGCAACGGGTTTAAATCACATTTTCTGTCGCAATTTTATCTCAGTGCTGCGTAATTGATCCACGGACTGAGGCGCCTTGGCACCTTATTTGTGATGTAGTTAACCATAATGAGAGAATTGCCTGCAATTTCAAGTCTAGCAGCCTATTAAAATGTACACAAAGGAAGTTCCACGTAGGTAGGTATACTCGGAATGTAATAATGTCAAATAATTTCTGAAAGATATTTATTAATGAAAAATTATTACACAGTAATTTGAAAAACTAAAAGTAAACTATTAAAAAAAACTACTGCAAAACCACCAGTTACTTACCAAAAAGAGAAAAACAAAAAGTACAAATTGACTAGAAACCCTCTTCTGCGTTTACCTTCTAACCACTTACACTCTAGCTAACTGGTGCAAGATGGCGAGTTTCAGTCCATGAGGTCCCCGAGCGCCGGTCTTCACCCCCGCGAGTTTGACTTTTTTGATACTGTGAACTAACATTTATGACTATTAAAACCAAACGCTGCTGTCAAATTTATTTACTCTATGGAGAAAAACAAGCTGTATTTTATAGAATTTCGTATCAACTACAGAGAATCGAGAGGTTAGAGATGCCAAATGAAGGTATTTGTTCAGAGACATGTGTCCCAAAAATAATTACTCACACAGCGAAAATAAATAAAAATATTACGCATACATAAATTTTCGTCTCAAAATTATATCATTTTAGAAAGCGATCATGTCGTTCATCCCTTTCACTCACATCTTTGGTATGATTTGATGTCTCATTTCAGAGTTTAGGTCACGAAATCTGTCGTATGCTGCTGCCAGACGTATTCAGTCTCGAAGTGTGGCACGCGAGTTTGAGCTTTCGTTCTAAGTTTGATCACACATTTGAAGTTTATCATGCGTTGTCGGTTTCTGCATCATCTTTGCGTGACCTGCCACACTTGCGCTAAGTTTAGATGCGCGTGCGTCGCTGAATGTTGATCGGAGCGGTTGTATTTTTCAATAATATATGACTATAATCAACTAGTGTCGTGATAGCCCGAGCACAGTGAACCAGTTTCAAATCTATAAGGTCATGTGGCCGTGGTTCGAATCCGGGAGTTGAGACCAATGATTTTTTTCTGATTTAAGTACATTAACAACTCGTATCACTGACTCCGTGCCTATAAGAGAGCACGTTAAGCAATCGGCCCCGGTTGCTTTCAATAGATGGCGGTCTTTACACTTCGCCAACCCGCATTGGAGCAGCGTGGTGGATTTAAGCTCCAAGCCCCCTCATCTTGAGGATGGCCTAAGCCCTTGCAGTGGGTTTAGGCCATCCTGGGGGCTGATGTAATGGAATGGATGGAATCAACTATCAAGTCTGACAGGCGCACAAATGCATCAAATATGTGTGAAAAGTTTGATAAAAGTTATGTATAAACGAATCGTGTCATAAATCAAATGAATATATTATATTAGCCACTTAGTAACGTAACATGGAATACAAAAATGTTGTGTAAAATTATATCAAAACTCCCGTACATTTCTAATGTTTTCGGAGTAAGCTAGAATGAACTAACCACGTAAATTTTCCTTTATTTTCAGAATCAAAGATGTGTAATGGTTCCTCCGGACGACTGGTGTTCAGGTGACATCGAGTCACCACCGATATCGGCCGACAAAGTGATATCTATCAACGGATCCCTCGTCGAATACAGTTACGTAGAAATGACGGCAACGATCGGGCACCGTGCTGCCAAATATATCACTTATGAATCTAAAGAGAAATTAAAGGTAAGCTTTGATATATAATTTATGTAATTTGCACTCATAAATTTATCTTCCTGACAATATATTTATTAATAGATATAATAACATCATAATTACTATAACGTTTATGTACTTATAAAAATTATGTAACCTGGATTATAATTTTTTTTTTGTGAATTTAAACAACATAGTTATACATGGGGCATCCCACATATCGCCATCTAGTCCCAAAGTAAGCAAGTATTATGCTTGTATTATGAGGCACCAGACAATTGGTATACACACTT
Organism: Luffia ferchaultella; assembly: GCA_949709985.1. NCBI lineage: Eukaryota > Metazoa > Arthropoda > Insecta > Lepidoptera > Psychidae > Luffia > Luffia ferchaultella. The sequence goes on along the minus strand of OX453241.1, from coordinate 22,444,579 downwards.
AAATATTCTTTATAATATATACATATACAGATAATTTTATACCCTGATACAAATATTAAAAAAAGGTCGTTGATAAGAATGCTGGCTTCCTATTAATTAAGTGAACAATATTATTAATTTGTTTATTATTCACATTATAAATAAATTAAATTTTTGAACCCTCACGCTTCCAACGCTGCGCTGTAATCAAAATAAGAAGCAATGGCAGCTAGCGTACAGCCGTAAGTTGTTACATTTATACACTAACGGGTTTGTAACTAATACTGTCAAGCAGGAAAAAAAGTTGACACTTTATTTTGGTTACACTAGTCGAGTGACAGTGCCTCTATGAAACATTAAAAAAATTGCACAATGTCTCTATTTCCCATAGTTTAGATGTGCATTAGACACTGTCATCATACGGTTAATTCGAGTGCCCCATTATGCCCTAAAGAACAGTTTTTGATAATAAGATTTTAATGTTATTTTAATTGTTATTGCGTAGAAAATGCATTATACTTATTATTTAAAACGGGGCATGTAGAACGAGGTTGAAAAGACTTATAAACTGCTAACTATAATGATATAATATTTAAATCTCAACAAGTTAGTAACAGTATAGTTTATATAGGACATAAGTGGGGATCGAAATATGAAATTATATCATGGCCGTCGAGAGAATGCGTTTCTGACACATGAAATTTATAGCTATAACATCATGTTTGTTGTGAGTTGACATAATAATATATTTTTTAATTTCATTTTGTGTTATTCGTGCCTGTAAACGATAATAATATTTGAACACGGGCATTGTCCAACGGTAAAAACTCACATCAACTATCCGATTACGTCATGTCAGGAACGCATTCTCTCGACGACCATGATATACTGTTTCAATTAAAAAATAAAATTAGAAATTACGAAGAAAAAAAGTCGTATTTAATCAAAATAATTACCCATATTCTCTATGTATTTCTGCCATCTAATAAGGATACCATGAATGCTTTTGTGACAGAAGCTACAAAAACCATAAATACCATTTCTACTGCTTCTCGGAAAGTAAATTTATTTTTCCATGGAAAATAGTCGGTGGTGCTAAGTCCAGAGTGGCGGAAGGTTTCTACATATAAGTCCTGTAGCGTTGAAACGGTTTCTTGTACGGTATTAGGTGTAGCGTTATTGTACGTTATAATGATGAAGATCGGTTTACCAGTCGATGTTGTTATTCGACCTGTTTCACCATCCTTGTTCAAAGATCGTGTTTCTATAGGCGTCAGCTCTTTTTGATGCAACGAATGTGAAGAATCTAGTGGATAACATCAAAACTGAACCACTAAATAGTCACAATAATCTTACTATAGGTTAGCTCTTTTTTTGGGTTGTATTCTGGTATCTGACCTTTGTTGAGCCTTTGGGTTTGCGGTCATAAATCCTCTTATTTGTCGATTATTATTACTATGTCGATTATTTATTATTACTATATCGATTATTTCTTATTACTATGTTGATTAATTATTGCAAGGCAATCTTCGACGTGTGCGCTTTCGTGCAGGTCATTCAATTTATGGGGTTTGTGCCATATACTAGTTGTTTTATTTTACCGATTTGAAGTAAATTGGTCAATATTGTGGGATCAGAATTAGCAACATGGTTTGGAGTTAGCGTAAACTTCAAACCATGTTGCTAATTCTGCAGTAGATTGACACCGATCAGCTTCAACCATTGCTTCCATTTCTTCATTATTGACTACCTTTTGGTTCATATTGCAAGTCAAAACCAGTGCAAAGGCGACTATATAAACCAAACCACATAGAGTATTCATTAGTCATGTTTCATCCAAACTCAGCGTCGATATTAAAAGCTGTAAAAATTATTGGAATTGTTTTATTGACTTTGAATTTAGACCACAGTGGCATTTATTTGAAAAAAAAGTTCCAAATTAATAAATTTCATCATGCAGGTTGTATGTTAATTTAAAATGGTCAGTAGCGAAAACGGCAATTTTACATTCAAACCCGGAAATTTTAAATGGTTATTCAAATACGATTTTTAGATCTTATTTAATTTATTGGCACCAATGAGATAATACGAAAACATAAATTGTAAAATTTAATATTGTTTGTATGTCACTGTTTGTTTCAAAATAAAATAAAATAAAAAAATGAAATATTCGAATTTTACGCATGCTGGTATGCACAAAATCCTAGTATTAAATGCAAAATTCAAACAGACAAATTCATCTAGGTATGATTTTTTATACTGCGTCAATTAGCAAACCGCATCTATTATTATAATCTTTGTAACCCATGATTTCTTAAATAAGTTTTCCCCACCACGCTAAGAAAAATATGTGTAAAGAGTACGCATAAATTTCCTTTACCATATTAGTAACCATAGCAACAGTAACTTGTTAGAAATTAAAAATCATTTACCATTCTCTGTTCTTTGGAATATGTATATAATATATCAATTGTCTAGTACCCCTAATACAAGCTATGCCTACTTTGCGATTAGGTGGCTTTGTGTTAGATGTCCCGGGTATTATGATTAATGTACGCTCTAATTTTACAATGTAATTAATAATCAATTTTTATACACATGAATGTCATTACACACATTCCTTTATTAGATGGGAAATTGAGGCCGGAACTAGGCAATGTGCCTGTGTAACAGGTGATCAGGATTCCTGTTCTAAATAAAAGTGTTTAATAAATGCAAATACTAAATAAATATATTCTATTTATATGTAACAATAATAAAAAATATTTTAAACAAATTACAATAGATTTCATGATAAACTGATGCAATACTTAATGAATACATTCATTAAATACAATAATGTGCATCTGTAATAAACCTGTATCTCAGGCAACGGCGCTCTTTCTCTTATATGTCGACAAGTGTGGAAATATATGGTTATAAGTGCTGTTCGATGAAATATGACATGTTATTTGTTTTATTTCTTAACAGGTTGACTACAATATAATAAATTCGACTCAAAACAAAGCCTTCGTCCTGGAACATGACGTGACCTGCGACGATGCAAACTGTAAAATACGCGTAGACGCAATGCCAGATGAAAACTTTTGCTCTGAGAGGAGCGACGAAGACGAATCCGTGAACGTGAAACTTACTATCGATGGTATCGAAGAATCGATCCATTTGAAATACCACGTGCCTTGCGCTTGTCAATGTAGTAAAGAAATCGAAAGGAAATCGACGACCTGCAAAATCAGAGGCGATTTAGTATGCGGAGCTTGTACTTGCGAGAACGGATGGTGAGAAATTAATTATTACCTTAATGAAATGCCAGTGTATTGTTTCCTTTAAAATGTGATTCGTACATTCTTCGTACATTAGGAAATTTTAAACATTGAAAACCTACTGAAACTTACTGAAATCTTATTGGTATTGACTTATTAAACGTCCCTGCACCAAAAAAAAGTTTCTTATTTTTTGTTTGTTTGTTTGTTTGTTTGTTTAATTAACGCAATTAATTTTAAAAAAACATTGAACAGATTTTGATGTAACTTAAAAAATTAAGACATACAACTTTTTATCGTAAGTTCATGTTCCATATACTTTGGGATATTGATATACTATTATATGGATGCGGCATTACCATAGTTGCACACTTTGAGTTATATAATAAATCGTCACGTAACCCTTAAGTTCCAGTAGTATCTTTCATAGCCATTCTTTCTTTTTGTTTGACTGTTTGGCCCATACCTAGCTATGGTGACAACCAGTCTACATGTACGTAGAATGTGTCTTCTATCTATCTATGCTTTTGGATAAGGAGGACCTCAAATTTTCACCAAAGCTAAATTACCTTTCGTCTTCGCGTTGCGTGTTTTTTTAATTAAGTGAATTACAATTTGTTTACTTTTACAATCATTAAAAAAAATGCTGCCTACGATTGCTTCGTTCAAATAGAAATTACAATTTAAAGTAAAACCTAAAATTTGTAGAAAATAAGGTTTTTCAACAAACACTTCGAAACTATTGAAAGAACCATTATAGAAATCAGTAGTAAAAAAAACCCTATTTTGCACAAATTTTAGGTTTTTGTACAAACGCTTCGAAACTGTTGAAATAATCAATAATGTCAATTGAAAACATTAAAGAAAAATATATTTTATAGTCGCATGTACTATTTTATCAACTGAAACGTAGGAAGGTGATCATGAAAAAATTAAATTAATTTCTTTGTATGGTGGCTCCATCTATTATTAAATAACCATACTAGAGAGGCGTCGTCCCCTCTTAAGTAACGGGTGCTAATTTTATGTCGATAGCATTTACAGTTTTCAAGAGCTGGAAGACAACAACTGAATAATAAAATAGAGTTTCATTAATCAAACCTTTATGTACAAAGCTCTGAAATTACTACGAATATATATACATTACCGAATTATACTGCACTGAAAATTAACTAACATCTGATCCTAGGCATGTAATTTAAGCTGTAGTTAAAAAATAAGGTCAAATGCCCCTTGCGTAACGAATTACTGAGACAACGTCGTTGTCTGCGTTCGTGATTACGATTGCCTTAATAACACTGCTCGATGCACTTTGCGTTCGATACAAGGATGCATGTCTGTGATGTCTAATTTTTATTCATTTCTTCACTTTCCGTTCATTAGTTTTGGATGAGGTCAGAACTTACATTAAAAATACATTGTTCTCCAAGTCGTTATCACCGTTTGACCTTAGGCCTGATCGCCTTCACTATTTTGCGCAAAACTTGACACAAAAGCTATCTATCAAAATGCAACGTCATAGGCTATTGTAAAAAAAGCTTGTAAAACTGTATACATATTAGAGCTTAACAAGACATCAGTTAGATTGGAATAATAAAGATATGGTCCTTGGTATCCTACGACCATAGTCTTTTCATTCATTTATCGTTCATATCAGTGAATCATGCCTCATTGCAGGGGCTTAGGCTTCCCCTCGCGATAAAGGTGCTTGAAATTTAATTCACCACGCTGCTCCAGTGCGAGTTAGTGGATTTTAACAACTGCACAGAGTGTCAGTGATAACAAGGACAACATTCCCGTTCCTGGGATTTGAACCACGATCTTCCAAACAAGAAACGGGCACGCCCCCACGTCGGCTATCACGTCCTATCGTTATCTAAATGAAAATCCCACTTATGTTGTCTCGAATTTTAGAGTGTATTCTCATTTCAGGGAAGGCGAATTTTGCGAAACAAAAAAACCAGAACGAGGTGATAATCCTTGCACTAGTTATTGGAACAATAAGGTTGGTTGATTGACTATTCCAGATTTCAGACTTCTTTCTCATATTTTAAACTTTGAATTATGGATAAATAACCGGTCGATTACAAGCCAAACCATCACATTATCAGTATGTATTTTTTAATGTAAATCAAATTCAGGTTAGAACTTGAATCCGACCCTTTCGTATAAGAAGACGAATATAGTAACCGGGACAGCAATTAAAATACCTACTTATATGTTTGTATCGACAGAAACAAGAACATTTATTAAAGTCTCCTTTTAAATTATTTTTCATCCAAAATTAAACTTCATAAATGAGAATTCCTTTATTTCACCAAATTTTCTTTAAAGCATAAGTCAAGGTATACATTTCTTTTTTTTTTTTTCAAGATCATAGGTTCAGTAGTTTCGGAGATAGACAAGAGAATAGTAAATTTTCGTATATTTTCGTTAATATTTTTTAAACCACAACTGGACAGACAAACACCATAGTGGTCCTACAAGGGTTCCTGTTTTCTTATTGGATACACAAAATCCTAAACACAATATGAATACTTCAAAATAAACAATCTTCATTACTTATACCGACAAATACAATATACAAATGTAAACACAACGACTTTAAATGTTTTATTTTTTAATTAGGAATGTTCGGGCAACGGTTACTGTGACTACAGAAATTGCGTTTGCCACAAAGATGTCGTCGGTCACCAGTATATGAGTCCAGACGAATTTTGCGCTGATATTTGTTTGACAACTAGCCGGAAATACGACAGTTGTTTACATAATCTTGCCTATGGAGCTAAAGAATGTCCCGACGATTCCGAACTACGCTATAAAAGATTAAACGAGACCTTGTTAAACGAAAAAGATGAAGACAACAGAATGATTTGGATAAAATGTACAGAAACAATCGACGGCTGTGAAATGGAGTATGCTACTATGAAAGAAGGAGATTGGGCAGATGCCCAACAGAACATCATGGTGATAAAATCCTGTAACCCCGAAGTCGGCGCATTTGGTGGCACGACTAATAGTAAGTATTGTGCTTTGGAATGAATATGATTATGTTATGAATTAAGTAAATATAATACTTAATCCATCAAACCGCGCTGGAGCAGCGCGGTGGATTAAGCTCCAAACCCTCTCACTCTGAGGAGAAGCCCCTACAGTGGGGAGTAATGGGCTGGTGGAATGGAATGGAAAAATATGAATAATCCGTTGAGTGTATAAGCAAGTACACGTGTAATTGTAGGCATTTTTAATCATAATATTATCATTGTTTACCTTCAACGTTCCAATTATGGTTAGACAATTTACGTAAAGCTGTGATTAAATTTTATTATGGTTCGTAATAAGATAATTTCTTTCCAAGATAAGTTTGTATTATACTAAAATACCACTTAGGTATGTTCACACTACGTTATACCTGTTTAGGCAGACAATAAATACTACACCAAGACAATAACCTATCTAGTTTTGAAAACCTGAAAAATTAATTAGATTGGAACTTGTGTCTTGTTCTTCCTCATTTGGTTACATTAACGCAAAAGTTCCAATAACATTTGTAACCAGACGACCCTCAGCGCGCTATTTACGAAATATAAATAATTATCTTCCGCCCTTATTTACACAGTTGTCTTTGAGTCAGTTGTGTTTGTTTTCGTGACAAGTAGCAGGTCACTGATTATGTTATTGTTTTGGTATATCACTTGTTTTATGTATATGCTACGCTAGCTTACTGCCCCTGGTTTTGATGGATTTGTTTTCCGATAGGGTTGATTCATTATATAATATTCTGCATGTTCAGCAAAAATCTTCTCGAAATACGTTTCCCTTGTCGGTAATCATTTATTAATTTTTATTGGTAGCAAGAAAATTAATGATGAAAATCGTTTTACTTTGTAAGTAATGAAATGCGATATTCGTCAAACTGTCCTGGGGTTAGTTTTTATTATTTTTTTCTGGGTGATTACGGAATAATTTTATTTACATTTGTATGCTTGTTATTAATTTTCTGTAATTAATTTTAACTTTAAACGGTTTACTCGCTGACGACCACGTAAAAGATTTATATGGCGAAATTACGAGCGTTTTCTTCGTATAAAATGAAACGCACGCATGCGTAGGGTGACCATAAAATCTGTTATTTATCATAAAGAAATGTTTGTTCGAAACTGGTCTTAGTTTTTATAAGTAAAAAATTTAGTAATGAAAAACTTATTTTTTAATTTCATTAAAGAATAAAATATTCCAATCTATGCACTGTAATAAAATAAAGGTGTACATTAGTTAGTATACCTATATCATTGACGAATTTAGCTTTGGACCTGTGAATGCTAAGCCCAGGACAAATACAAATTTTTAAGGGTCTATCAATTTGGTTTTCAATAAACAAAAACAAGCGCCATACCGGAATGGACCTAAGGTTCAAAATCACTTAATCAGCTCTTGAATGTGATTGTTTTATCTATAGATTCAAATAATAACAATATAACTTTTTCCTCAGTTTATGTACCCGTGATTCTGGGTATTTTGGGCGTCGTGTTAGCGGGTGTCGCAGTGGCGGGTTACGTAGCCTGGAAGAATAGACCACCGCCTCTGCCGCTAACAGATAATGCTGGGTACACAAACATAAACGCGGAAGACTGTGTTGGTGAGAACCCTTTGTACAAACCCCCGACTTCATCGTTCAAAAACCCGACATATGGGAAATGGTAGTGAATGGTGAGTATCCATTTTTTTTCCAACTAAATATGAGACAACATATACGCACACGTAATACAAACTCTTAACTTTCTGTCACTGAACAACTAATGAAGCACTGCAATGGCGGCTACGTAACTATGTGGAAGTGAAACTTCACAGCGCACATAGCAACCTGACTTACTAAAGCTGCATCATCCATACATCATCGATACATATACCTATACTGTATTCTACAATGAATATGCAATCTTGATTTAAGTACTTACATTGTAAAGTTGTGGTTTGTTTTTTTTTCATGTGTTTGTAAGCAAGGCGCGTAAAAAACGGAAACTGATACTGCCTTTAAAAAGAAGGAAAGTAATTCACAATAATTGTTGTTTATTTGGAAAATACAATTCAACTAAACCTACTAACCAAATGCATACACGTAACCTAATGGATTTAAAATTTATTTCATTACACTTAAGTTAGCGTTATTGACTCGCAGCCTGAAATTTTATGTTTGTATTAATAACCCAAGGGTACTGAGCATGTTTCAGTGAAAGTCAGAGAAAAAGCGGATAATCGATTAATTGAGTGTATGTATGTCTGTGTGTTTGTGTGCGTGCGTGCGTGTGTGTGCGTGCGTGTGTGTGTGTGTGTGTGTGTGTGTGTTTACAAAAAAAACCGTAACTGTTGTTTTTGGTTTCTAAATGTACCTACATACCTGCTCGTATAATTTCGTAATATGGAAGTAGGTACAGGAGCACAGAGTAAGCGAATAGAATAGAGTCGTTACATAATTCATACAATATTATTATGTAGGTATATACGTCTAGTATCAGTATAACGTCAACAACTTGTTGTTCACTGATTTATAATACCAATAAATTATTAAATCGCCTATAAGTTATCTCACAACTACTTTGAACCAACAACAAATAATAATTGTGGAAGTTTTATATACATATTTATATGAATAGATTAATTTGTTTAAATATCGTATATTTATAGCGTACTGATTTACAATTTTAAACCCATGTGTGTACTTAAACTTTTACGTACTTGTGCGTGTGACTCAACAGACCACATAATCGCGCTACGCCATGCTACCCTTAAAGATACACACCGTCTCTGTTATTATAACCGAACTGTTAGGTTATATTCTTAACTACGTTTTTCAACGCCAACTCTCTATCCAGACACTATATAAACAAAGGTGAAATCGTATGAATAACGTTAATAAATCAAATCAATGGCGGGAGGGAAAAAACTACCTAAATAAACCAACTGAGTATATATACCTACTATATTTTATTAGTGATATGGGGTCAGTGACGTCATTTCTTTGAGAGAGAGTGTCTGCGTCTTTGTTTGGATAATTCATTCATACAGGAAAACCGATATGTTATTTTGTGCTCACTTATGTCATATAATATAGGAACTCATTAACGAACCTTTTATTAAAGAAAAATAGACGGTAATTCAATCGCAATTAGGTCGAAATTAGTAATACTGGAAATACCTAGCGTACATAAAATAAAATATATAATAGATTAATTAAATTAAATTAAAATGAAATAAAATAAATTAAAATTTATTTAAGTTGAAACAGATATTTTTTTTTTTTTTTCTTGCCGAATTAAACAGAAAAAAATTCAAGTCCGTGACGCTATAGGTGGAAGATCAACTTTTTTTTGGAATTTGTTTCTGCCGTCTCTGTCACTCACGAATGAGTCAAAATCTGTCAAGATAAAGGGATTAAATTGCGACGCAAAATTGAAATAGCGGCTTCAAAAAAAAACACGAACGCCTTATCGTATACATAATAACCTGAACTGTTTTTACGTATTTTTGTCTATTTTGTACTCAACTCAAACGCTACATTAGTAGGTTTATTTTTACTGTTTTATCCCAAAAATATCAGCGTAGGTATATGATTTCATCGACTGTACGATGGCTCGACTCGACACGACTCAACGACGCGGATGGCTTGTAGTGGCGGCGAGGAACCAGCGCGTTTATTGCAAATTTAATTTAAAAGGAACCGATTTACTTGGAAAGACTAACCGTATCTAAAATTAAACCAACCTCTATAGTAGTGGTGCCTTGAAATGCAATCAGATGTGCCTATTCAAACATAAACGCTTCTATTTTTTTAATAGCGATGCAATACCTTTGCATATCTTATAATCAGATACTAATTTGCGTTGGTTTTAACCAGCGACATTATTTCCAGAAATATATCAATATGACATTTCAAGCTTATTCTAAATACATTGGTTTAAACGCATCAATTTGAATTATTCACCCACTATGATATTTAAATCGTGTCGTGATAGCCCAGAGCGCAACGAACCTGTCTCAAATTTATAAGGCCATAGGGCCATGGTTCGAATCCGGGCGTGTACCAATGAGTTTTTCTGACTTAAGTACATTAACTATCAGTGATTCCGTGCCTCGGAGAGCAAGTTAAGCAGTCGGTCCCGGACGCTGTCAATAGATGGCGGGCGTTACAATCCCCAGCCCGCAGTGAAGTAGCGTGGTGGATTTAAGCTCCAAACCCCCTCCTCACCGTGAGGGAGGCCTAAGCCCCTGCAGTGGGGTAAAATGGGCTGATGATGATAATATTTAAAAAAAAAGATACCTACAGTAGCGAATACACTTTCATTAATGTCTAGACAGAGAGTCGGCGTCAAAAAATTTAGGTAAAAATATCACCTAACACAGAGATGGTATGTACGTGGTTAGTAATGGCATAATAACTATGGCTAGTAGCAAGAGTATGTGGTCTGTCGAGTCACACACACAAGTATGTAAAAGTTTGCTTGTCATTCTTGTTGATATTGTATTAAGCGAATACATAGCATTGTGTGATTTTTGTAATCTTAATTTTATTGTATTAATATGATAAAATGACATAAAGTAATAAACCACGTACTTATTGTGGACGGAAGCGTTGTACGTGACTTTTGGAATGGAATAATTTATTTACAGCTATAGTTCTTGTAAATCACACATCGAGAGGAAATTATCGGAGCAACACGCGTTTTCTTAGAACGTAACTTCAACCGCAAACGCTTGTTTTTGCGCAGTTTCCGTTCTACTATGTTTCACAAATGAAAATAGAAACATTGTTGGGGGTTATGATTGGCAACAAAAAAAAATTGATTATAACATACAGTGTTTATCTGAAATGGGACAGTATGGGCATATATTAAACCGCTATAGAGATACGAAAAAAATTTATTTAGAAACTTTGACTCTTTTTGATTAAAATGAAAGAATGTTTAGTTCTTTGGTCATCTTTCTTTTATTTTTTAGATAAGTCGTTAAATTCATGAATTTTTTTTACACCGATCGACTTCTTTTTAGTTAGACATCCTGACTGCAGTGACAATGAGGGTAGCGGGTTCGATTCCCGCCCGTGTGCATGAATTATTTGTTCCGTGTCTGGGTCTAAAAAGTAAATAATTATACACGTATGTATATATTACTATAAAAAAGAATATTTAAGTATGTATACCAGTTGTCTAGTACCCCATAATACAAGCATAATACTTGCTTACTTTGGGACTAGATGGCGGTGTGTGGCTATTAGAACCAAAAAATCCGAGCACGGGCATTTTATTAAATTTTGAAAAACTGTTAGTTAGTATGTTATGTGATTAAGTATATAAGCACAAAAATTTAGTTAATTAAAAAAAATAAAAGTCAGCTAAGTTTGTTCATGCCTGGAGTTTTAAATATCTAAAAATATTTTTTGCAGTCCATGCAGGCACTAAAGTTGATTGTATGAAAATTGTAAAATATTTAGGAACGACAGGAGTCTCAAGGAAACACAACCTTTTCGGTACAGCTTTATTACGAGACTGTTGTTTCGCACTACCCTCAACATAAAAGTGTGCCGCGGCCGCTATATACATATATCACATCCTCAAAGTTTTCCCCCCATTTTCAAAGTTAAGCACTTGTCGCTATTCGCAACGATAAGTGTTAAATATTATTCATAATATTCGAGACTAATTTTCAGTTCAGGAACCGTAAATATTTTCAGAATGAAAAGAATAAACCGATCAGCCGTTTCCGAGATTAGCTCTTACAAACAGTCAGACCGATAGACCAAAAGTAAAGCGTACGTCACTTCTGACAACGTCTTATTCATGTGTGAGAGGTTTCATTAAAATCGGTTCAGCCGTTTCGGAGATTAGCTCGAACAGACATACACTACGGTTTTATGGACGTCAATATCTTACTTATATAATTACAACATAAATATATAATACAAGTTAGTTACGTCAATCACAATTATTTGTTGAAAGGCGTTAAAAATAAAGAGGCTTCTCCCGGCGGCATGAGACGGTGTGCGGCCGCCGGCGGATCACCCCTCACGAGATAACGATAACACATTATCAAAGTCGCGCCTTTGTAACAATCAATTATTGTCTGAATGTGTGAATTGGTGAATGTGGTGTCTTCGCAAAAATATTTATATATGTATATATAGGTATTACAAAGAATATTTAAGTATGTATATCAGTTGTCTAGTAACCCATAACACAAGCATAATACTTGCTTACTTTGGGACTAGATGACGCTGTGTGGGAAGTCCCATGTATTATTATTTATTAATTCTATTATTCTCTGTAAATGACATACTTTAATTTTATTATAGTTAAACGCAAAATACTTGACTACGGAAATCCGTAGCAAAGTCTTCCAAAATGAAAATGATAATACTGCCTCATAAAGATACTGAATATCAAAGCCATTTTCGAGTCGTTAAAACTTTCCGTTACTATTGCAATCAGACTAGTTTGTCAACCGATTACTTTTCATCGTTTCTCGTATCCCGGAAGTTTATTAACTAACATCGACTAGAATATAAATGCAAACTAGACGTAGTTACGTAGGCAAGGTCCAAATTATTATTACTCTATGTAGATAAGTATCATAGATAGGTAATTAAAATTAATGAAAAGTAATCGACAAAATACGACGCATCGAAAGCAAAATAAACTCATGAACTATGTACGTATAGGTTGCGTGTTAGTCTTGTTTCAAATTCAATATAAATCACAGCGAATTGCATCAAAAGAGATAACGTAAACTTATATCGCATAAATAAAAACTGACAGCTATACTTTGATTAGACCCATGATGACTTCCGTGTCTGGTACAATCGAGTGCGGACATCGAAGTCATTGTGGTTCTAATCAAAGTATAACTGTCAGTGAAACCATATTTTGAAATAATTGATTTACTGTCAGCGTGTAGTTTTGATTTCCCACTAACGAAGCCATATAACTGGTCTGGTCTGGCTCCACCGGTGAGCACTTGAAATTGATATTCAGCCTGAAGTCACTTCTCTATACCGACGAAAGCCATTCAACGACTAATCGTGTTTTATGTATATTTTATAGAGACCGTTAAACTGCTTTTCAAATTAATGTATTGGAACGTTTGGGTATGTCTTTGACAAGGGTCAATAAAATACATAGATGATTATCTTTTTAATGATCCAAACCGAATCGACATGTCGTAACTTATATTTTAATAATTCGAAAATGTGTTGGTTCGTTTTTCCTCTGTTCGCATCCTAACGCAGCAACTAAACTAATTGTGTCTTTTGTATGGACTATGGAAATTATAGACACGGTTAACGTGGGCTACCTTTTAGTCCTATTATAAAAATTAAACAATCGAAACTGCTTGAATAATTCGCAATGAATTAAGAAATCCTCCTTAGTAAAATATTTATTTATTGAAATGTCGAATTGTCTTTAGTATAAAAAGTAAAACTAAAAGTATTTACAAATTCAAAAATACTATGTAAATTATGATAGATGACAAAATTTTAAAGAGACGATGAGTTCAGGGTACCAAGGATGCTTGCCGCGTTGCCGCGCTGTATTGCGACACTGATCCTCTGAACAAAGTATTCCTTGCTCAAAGGATCCCCTGTCAACAGACACAGCGCGACACCCAAATCGTGGACAAATGATTTGGTATCCTTGGACCAGGGACCCATCGTCTCGACAGCAAAAGGGATGAAATGATGAAATCCTCCTATTTTACATTGGAATAACTGGAAAGCATCTCATTTCAACGGGAAAATAGAATAAAAGACGAGCGATGATGCGATTATAGTAACTTTTCTATAAATACATGCAAGTGAATAACACAAAAACTCCCTATTTTATAGAGGAATATGTGAAAGGATAGATTAGTTTTATTTTTCACCCTTAACTTTTTAATTGTTTACCATTACTTATGAGTACTTATATTAATATCATCCATTTTAAAATAACTATTTTTTCCGAATAATCAGGTCAGGTCGATGAACGACCTCCTCGTCATCCCAGCGGGCATTCCAGAAAGATAGGTAGCGTCACCAAAAACGTGTAAAATGTATTCAATCGCAAAAATATTAAGGATAATTAAATTTTAAATATAACGCCGAAATACCGAGACAAAAGCATTTTCAGGAGCGGAGAGGTCATGTCTCTTTCGCTTAATACAGAAGAAAACCCAGATAAATAACACCAGCTCGGATTGGTTGGTGAATATACCTAGCAGCGACCTCGAAAGGATAGTTCACAGCCTTCTGTATACATCAACCGGATACCATCCTAAGAGATCCTCTAATAAACTTCATTGGAAATCATCGAATTAAAAAAAAAAGTAGCGGTAGTAGTCCGACTTCTACCCACCTCGATTTTTTTTAAATAACATATGCGGTTCTGGTGGGCATAAAGATCATTTATATATATCCAATTATCCAGGACTATCTCGTGGACTCGACCAAAACTATGGCAGATGTCATTTCCTAAAATATTTTAGTCATGTCACATACATACATACATACATATATATGTGTCACATACATACAATACATACATACATACATACTTAAGCACTTCATTAGGAATGTCGTATATTTACATTCAACATTTAGGCATTTAGACATTTAGGCTTTATCTTCGTTCAAACAAAAACAGCGGTTATTACATAGCGGGCAATGTGTATTTAGGAGAACATCTTGTTTATTACAGAAGGTATTCCCAGATAACCTATGGCAGTAGGAAAATGGGTGCCTTGTCATGATTAATATAAAGAGCGGCTGTGCCATGTGGAGTTGGACGTCATTTGAGTCACACAATGGCCACTTGTGCGCGAAATAGCATCAACCGTAATATGAAATGACGAAAGATCGCGTGATCTGATCGCCTTTACCGGGAATTTCATTGGCAGTGCGAATTTACAATTGGAATAACATGTATGCGCGTAATAATATACAGAGATCACAGAAACCATCGATAAACGTTCGTAGATACTGTTGGAGAAACTCTTAGCCTAGTGGGTAGCGACCCTGCCTACGAAGCTGGAGGTCCCGGGTTCGAATCCCAGGTCGGGTCAGTATTTATATGATGAATATTGATACCGGTACCGGGTCTTGGTTGTTATATGTATGTGGTGTCTTCGCTTGGTACCCAAAACAAAAGCTAATGCTTACTTTGGGGCCTAGACGTTGTTGTAATGTATACGTTATTGTTATATTATATTACCGAACTAAATAACCCACACAAATGTCGTTACCAATAGCACCCCATTAAACCTTAACCGATTGGCGCAAAAAAATATATATGGTATATACTCAGATCAGCAAAAGCTAGGCTTTATACGTCTTTAATTTTTAAATAGCTTGATACTTACATCATTTGCAAAAAAAAAAAACTAAAATGCGAGGGATTTTTTTCCAAATTGTTTTATTTTCCATTTTTCTGGCCTTAAGGTTCAAGCTATCTCTATATTTATCAAAAACCGTTCCGTAGTTTAGCCGTGAGCACGTAAGACAGATAGATAGACACTTTCGCTTTTCGCTTATCATATTATGACATATGAATTTTAATAGATAAAAGTTTCATCTAAATTGAACGTCATTAGTATTGTAAGCTACATGTACAAGAAGATAACGATTAGATAAAGAGAGCATACCTACCTACTATCTTCAAAAAAGCTGTTAATCTCCACATCACGTAATAATATACTTATTACGTTTTATCATTAACGCGTGTTTCAAGTTATAGCAATCACGTAAATGAAACGTAGCACAGAATCGTGAAAAAATATATGCAAGTAGGTAATAATAGCACGATACAGTTTGAAGAACATACCTACCTGCACCTGCATATTTCAAATAACTTTCGTTGTTTAATATTTTATTGTTCATTCGCGAACACATGCGTCGCGAATCCGGTATGACAAAGGAGCTACCGAAAGTAATTTATTACTATACGTAGTACTTAATAGTAACAACAAATATTGGCATGCGACGGTAACACCTTTGAGTCATAACGCGTCACGGTGACTTATATGACTCATGCAGTTTTTTTTTCCACAGGTACGACCTCTGATTCATCTCGCGGATGGATCCGATGGGATGCCGATACGTACGGAACCGCATCGCTTCTGTGATATTGTGCTACTGAGTGAATCTATTTACTAGCTCAGAGTTTTCGTACTTTTTGTGCGATTATTGTGACTAAAAGTAAACACGTCAAACGAATGAATTTCTTTGAGTATTTATAGCTGTGATATTACACGCCTGATGTTTTAAACCAAAGTGAATTTTGTGCATTTTTTTTACAACTGTATGGCTATGGATTCAAAAACATCTTTTTATTCATCATCACAATTAAAAAAAAAACAGGTCTTTCAGACTTTTTTATGGACATTATTCACTTAGGTTAAATAACCGATAATTGGAGAATCCAAATAGGCATCGGTTACTGATATAACAACAATACCACGTAATTAGTACATTGTTATACAAAATATATTAAACCGTTTTGGTTTTGGACGCGTGGGACCACTAAATAATGTTTCCAACAAAGAGAAAGTGACTTGAAAGCTAGTTTTATGTGAATGCGTGGGTTTGAGTCTTATGTGGGCCGAAAACCGGAGCTTTTGGCATTTAATTATACGTTTCACGTGGGATACGCCATGAACTTTTTTTTCTTATACCAGGTATCTTTAAGATATGATTTGTAACTAGTAATTACTAGTTAAAGGTAATATTTTTTGTTAGTACTTATATATTATTAGCATTAATTTTTATATGTAAAACTTTATGAAAGGATAGGTACATTTTAAACGAAAACAATATTGTATAGATTATTATTAATTTTCTTGCATTACAGATGAATCAAATATTTTTTCAAGTTTGCTATTCGATAATAGAGGACGCTGATAAATTAAATTTTTATAAATTTTCTTTTGGACTCCAAAATCATAATCATTATGGAATGAGCACATATTAAATAAGAACAAATTCCTTATAGTTCATTACATACAACTTTGTTGTTTGTGTAGGTACACTTTGTTAGCTGTGTATAAATTAAATTGTATCTAATTTAAATTCTAATGAATCACAAACATTGGAGTTAGTTCCACGTTAGTTCATCACATAGGTATGACTGAATTAATTTTATTCTAGAAAGTTACCAGAAATAATTTATTTGTACTTTTTATCGTGAACAAAATCGAATTATACACTAGGATACCATTTATCGTTAATATGCTGACCAAACTAGTGCTGCTTCCTGAGGCTTCAAAATAATTGTTTGATTTTATAGGAAATGGATAAAATTATAATTTTATCCTGTGTAGAGATTACTTTATCGATACTTAGTGGTCATAGCTTTTATGTTTATAGGCAAAAACATTCCCCTGGTACGAAATGTTTTGCAATAATGTAAATATGGGTATAGACTATGATAAGGACTGCCGTTTTATAAATAAATGGTTGGTTCTTTTAAATTATATTAGTTCTTATTTATATATAACTAGTGACCCTTCCTGGGTAATTTTCTGGTTGTAATTATACACCGCATAGTGTAACTATTAAGTTTTTTAACAGTTGAATGTATATATGCTTTTAGTATTAACTTTTTCTGTTTTTACAAAGGAACTGTTTGGAGGTTCTTTCTGTTTCTTTCGTTGTGCATAATAAATTCAGCGGGAAGATTTGTACTAATTTCCAATGTCACACTTGTTGAACCAAAGTATTTTGTTTTGTTCTTTACATTTCTGTCATGTGCATTTTATACTTCTTGTTGGCTAGTGGATCAATAATGTGTTTTTTATATACATTTTATATAAAATTTTAATATTCTTACCTTTTTATAACTACTCTATAACGTAATATGTTCGTGTAAAACTAGTCAATAAATGTATTATAAAAATATTTGAATGTTTCAATATTTTACAGAAATAATTATTACTATATATATCACTGAAAGATGGGCTTTTTCCATTCCAATCCCTTCCACCAGCCGATTATGCCCCACTGCAGGGGCTTAGGCCTCCCCCCAGGGTGAGGGGGCTTGGAGGTCCATGACAATTCGGTAAGCCGTTATTGGCAGAGGGCCACTCCAATTCCTGGCCATCAGATATGTTGAAGCGCAATAAGTAATCATATATGGACTTTTTACTTACGACTTACTTTACGACTGACCGGTTGGCCGAGTAGTTAAGTGCGGAGCCGAGAGTCGCGGGTTCGATTAGCATAATACTTGCTTACTTTGAGACTAGATGGCGCTGTGTGGGATGTTCCAGATATTATTATTACAACTTAATGATAGCGAACTTCGTACGGCCTCAGAACTCAAAACAGTTTAAAACGTACATGTATTTTAGCCTCCTCCCCCCCCCCCCCCCCCCTCACCCGGAATCCATAATCCTTATCTACGAACCTGCTTTTACGTGATATCTATGTAAAGTGAAAAACCATGTCATAAGCCTCCCAACCGTTTTATAGAAACATATCTATTGCAATTCCCCTGGTGGTCCATGACCGCACATCTTATTGAAGAGCACTTAAATATCTATATAAGGCAAGAACCGCTTACAGAACCAGCCGTTTTGGAGAAACGTATTTATTGCAGCGCCCCTGATGGCTCATAGCCACAATCCTTATCTAAGAACCTATCACCTCTTAGGTGATATCTATGTAACACAAAAAACCACGTGAAGATCCTCCCAACTGTTTTAAAGAAACATATCTATCGCAGTGCGCCCTGGTGAATCATGACCGCAAACCTTATCTAAGAACATGCTCTTAGGTGATATGTTTATAAGCAGTTTTTGAGAAACATATTTATTGTAACGCCCCCTGTTGGCTCAAAGCCGCAATCCTTATGTATCTATGTACACCAAAAAACCACGTCAAGATCCTTAGAGCTGTTTTAGAAAAACATATTTATCGCAGTGCCCCCGATGGCCCACCAACCAACTAAGAACATGCTCTTAGATAATATGTTTGACGCAAAAAACCGCGTAGAGCTCCTCCCTGTCGTTTTTGAGATATGTAGCAGTATGTATGTAGATTTTGTATTGCAGCGCCCCCTGGTGGCTCATAGCCGCAATCCTTATCTAAGAACCTGCTCTTAGGTGATATCTATGTAACATAAAAAACTGCGTCATGATCGTCCCAGCCGTTATGAACATACATATCTATTGCAGCGCCCCCTGGGAACCCATAACTGCACAACTTATTTATCTATTCGCAGGTAATACTTATATAATGCAAAAAACCTAATCAAAATTAGTCCAGTTGTTTCGAAGATACACATTTACTGCAGCGCTGCACCCCTGGTGCTTAATAACCATAAAACCTATTTAGAAACCTATTTTGGAATGTTATCTATCTAAATACATAATTTCATATAAATCATTAGAGCCGTTTCCAAGATAGCCTATAATAAACCTATTTTGGAATGTTATCTATCTAAATACATAATTTCATATAAATCATTAGAGCCGTTTCCAAGATAGCCTATAATAGAGTAAATAAATTGATTTTTCAGTGTACCCTGTTTGACAGGTACGAACAGTTTATGGGAAAATGAAGGTGTCGTTTTTACTATATTGTTGTTTTGCCTTGCAATTTGTTCACATTTTTTTCACCTTTTAAACCTTCCTTGGACTTCCAGAATATTCCAAAACTAAAATTAGCCAAATCGGTTCAGCTGTTTTTTAGTTTTCGCGAGACGTAAAAAGCTTCATTTCATTTTAATTTATATTTTATATGAGTAATATTTCAAAATTTTATAAAAATAATCAAGAGGTCTTAATTTTGAAAAAAATCGTAAGCAACCTCATAATCACTTTAAAATGGTTGTTCAATGAGATACCAATCGAGAAGATTGTACAATAACATTTTTGCTATTACGTTCCACATAGGAGAAGCTTTTTGCAATAATTTCATTTAAACTTTTAATAGTACATATCTAGTTATGTACTGAAGTTATGTAGCAATAGTAGATATGCGAAACCATGCCAAATTCCAGTTTCATAGCGCCAATACTTTGCAAGTATGTAAATACCTGTGACATGTGAGAAACTGTTAGTGGTTAATTGTTCACGAATAAATTTGACATATTTGATACCCAGTTAATTGTATTTTTTTCATTAAAATAACAAAATAGATTTGGCCAGAGTTCTTTTTTATTCACAAAATAGATACTATTATAGATGTTTCACCTTTTTAAAATTGTAGTCATAATCTTGTTCACATTAAACAGTTCAGGTGAAGAAACAGCGTTTAGTCGTTTTTAGAGCTGTGATTTACTTTGGTTTGATTTTTAAAAAGTGGCACAATACACAGACACAAATATTTTATCTAATCCTACATACGAGATATCAATTAAATCGGTTCAGCCAGTTTAAAATGGAAGTTCGACTATGGATGTTCTTAATGGGTTCTGTATGAGGTTCTGTCACTAATTTGAATGAAATTAGTTTGAGATTTTTTATTGTTATAACTGAACGAAAAACTTCAATTGCCAAAAGAGTTATGCAGATGCATTTGAGCATATTTATAATTTATATTTCATACATAAAGAAATGCATATAAACGAGGGTCAGTCACTCAACCATCGATTTCTGTTAGTAATTCGTTCCCGCTTATGTTATTCGACTACCTGTAGCGTGATTCCACGCAGGCAAAAGCCAGTAAATATATTTACAACTTAAAGAAAGCCGGCCTTCAGTGCCCACCCTTAGGCTTTCTATGGCAAAATTCTCTGGTTGACCATTTACAAATAGAAAAACAGTGGGTTTGCAGTAGCTGGGTTCAGAAGAGCGGATTTCTGTCAGCGCAACGGATTTTTTTTTTAACTAAATTCCCTGCGTACTACACCGCGGTGGAACGTTTAATTCATACAAAAAAAATCCGTCGCATCACCAGAAATCGACTCCGTAACACACTAGTGAGAAAGCACGTTTACCCAGATTTTGTGACCCATCACAAGTGCCTACCCTCCACTTGCGTCCTTACATATCTAAAGTGTGATAAAATAAAACAAACACTTCCAAAATTAAATAACTTCTTTTATTTCAGAGTCAAATTTGTTTCCTACATAAACGTGTTAGAAAGACAGACGCTGCAACATTTAATTGACCATCACGTGAATGGTGCGAGCGCCGTGTGGAGGCTGGCTGTGGACTGGCATCCGCTGTCATTCAATATCTACAGAATAATACTACCTGCTCCGATACAGACTTCCATAATATAATTTTTTTTTCTTTATTCAATCGTCTATGTAAAAATATTATGATCACAATACTGTTGAACCTATAAGGGTACGCACAAACGGGCCACTCGCCACAGTCGCCACAGCCAGAAGTGGTCGGTTAACCGCGACGGCCACCGACCACGTACCCACAAAATGAAAATTGAAATCCACAGCTGGTCGCTGGCCACTTGTGACTGTGACGAGTGGTCCGTTTGCGGGAAGCCTGAAACGCGAGGGGGCAGCGACGCTACGGCCCCGGCCTCGATCCCGGGCCGTCCTAATTGCCCCAGCTACGCTCCAATACCAAGAACACCTAATCGTAATCAATAATCAACAATTATCTCCCGCCGCTACGTACGTAAACTACACTCTGCTTGTTAGATCAAAGTGGAAAAATAATTTTCATTTTTGACTCTCCCCGTCGAAACCAATGATGTTTTATTATTATAGGTACCTACTAAAGTACGAAGGAAGTCAGTTGTTCTATAGCATTGTAAAAGCGCTAAAAGTGCTGAATTTTGCCGACACGATAACGTCACTTTACATTTAAGTGACAATGCAAATGTTTTGAATATAAGAGACCATAAAAATTTAAACACATCGTTTAATGCGTGAGATATTCGACAAAGGTGGTCAGTTCACCAATTGTCGCCGGATGTAAATTTTCACGCGCTTACAAAACCTTTTATTGACTCATATAACGCATTATAGATTTATAGACTTGGCGCTAGTTCATGGGATGTTATGTTGTATAATATATATAATATAATATATAATATAACAATAAACTTTCTTAGATTTGCAGTAACAATATTAACGTTAGATGAACCTATGACTTGCATTGTGTACTTTATGCTAATAAGTTATCTGTTCAACAAGTTGGATGACTCAAGCAAAAGTATTAGTTACAACTAGTGTCTCTTTCACTTTATCAGTTAATGCCGAAACGCACTAAGGAGAAAATCTTCCAATTAGGACGTCTTAAAGAGTTTAGTGTTTCCACGTTGCGTCGCATCTACGGCAAATAAAACATCATCGGTCGAAACCAAGATATAACATCGGCCGCGTTCGCCTCGCGCGACTCAACATAATTCAAGGCAAACACCGTACGCGGCACGAGGGTCGGACGCGCGATTCAATTTCGAGTACCGCAGATGAATGAAATAGAAAGACAGCGCGGCGCGAATACGTTGCCAGTGCATCGTGAAATGGTGCAAAACGAATTTTCTACGTTACAATAAAGGTCCGATAGAATTACTCATTAAAATAACTTATTTGTCAAATCATCTAAGATTACTCGCATATTTAAAGTACGACATTATGGTAGTCCCGAGAGAACGCGTTCCTAACTTCCTAGTGATGGGGCGCGTTTTGTTTATGATTTATATGTATTAAATAACTCATATTATAAATATGTATGAACTATACTGAAATCGATAATATTAGTACCATCGACATACAAGTAAAAATAACAAATAAAAAAAAAAACACAATCAGACCCACTATTCGAAATCTATCTTAATATAATAGTTCACTTCCTGTTAAATTATCGATTCGATATCATCATCGATGTTAACATTAAAATCATCGCGATAACCTATTTTTCTCACTACGTCGCTACCACAAAGTTCAAAATTGTGGTTGCGTATTCTGAAATATCTCTCAGTATTTACGATAGGTACTTGATCGACCGATCGACTTAAAATGTCGTGATAGCTCGAACGCAGCAAACCTGTTTCAAATCTATAAGGCGAATCCGAGCGTGTACCGATGAGTTTTTTCTGACTTAAGTACATTAACTATCACTGACTTCGTGCTTCGGAGAGCACGTTAAGCAGTTGGTCCCGGCTGCTGTCAATAGATGGCGGTCGTTATAATTCGCCAACCCGCATTGGAGCAGCGTGGTGGATTAAAGCTCCAAGCCCCTCATCTTGAGTGGAGGCCTGAGCTCCTGCGGTGGGGTACAAAAAGGGCTGATGGAATGGAATGGAGAATGGAACTGATCGACGCTACGAACGCGTTCTCTCCTCGGGTCTAATATAACACGACGTTGCTTGGCACTCTGTCTTTCCTTTCTTTTTTGTCTGAAATGGAAACAAAATTATCTCAGCATGCGCTCGACTCTCGGCCGCGAAGTGATGGGTAATCCGAAAGACAAAATCTACTCTCCGTATGCTTATAAGAACACTTCATAAAACAGCTTTATATTTTATACTACACAATTTACACGGTTTAGTAATTAGGTTTACATTTTTTTTACATAGCAATTATAATTGGTTTGTAGTCTTTATATAACATATATATCTATATATACTCCCAACCGCTAAATATTGTCGCGTCTCAAGCACGTCGCGGGCGGGCGGTCCCCCCCCCCTCTACCCGCCTACACAACAATAACACGCTACTTACAATGGTAAAATCAAAAATTTACAATTACGAGTTACAATACTTCTCCCGCATACCTCTATTAATGTTTAAAGTATTTTTTTCAATTTCGATTTTCTCAACAAAGCATCACCAAAATACGCATTATTTTTTTTTTTTTTCAAATTCTTAATTTTACAAAACCTAATCGTAGTAAGTTTATAAATATATAGCAGTGGACAGTTTTCGAACGGACACGTCGTTATTGAAACTTGGGACACGTGAATTGTGTTAACACGGAATTTTTCACAACAAACCCATAAATGCCGGGATACCGATGTCTTTTCTTTGGAATGAAATGAAATTACAAAAAAAAAAAATTTTTTTTTTTTTTCATACCCCACTAGTAGGTTATAACTAAAGTGACACAGACATGTTAGAATTTTCTTGCACGTTAATGACGAGGGTGACGCATCATATGACGTCAGATTTCATACTATCCATCGATATAGTTTCTAAGCCAAATAATTTTATAAAATTACCTATGGCAAAAAAATTGGCGAAGTATAGCGACAACGTCACAAACAACTAACTCACAATACTTTTATAACTCAAACGAACTTTCGATACGATCACCTCGGAGGACTAAAGTAAAACTTTTAATTATACAATATAATTACACACAGAGAAAATTTTTGGAACAAACTAATAATAAAAAAACAACACAACTCTGAAAACAAGCCAATCACTACTTAACAAAATAGTTATAATTCTAAAAGCCTTTATAATTATGTATAGCGTGATGTGCATTAAGTGTATTTAATTGATGTTTTACAAATAAAATATGATATATTTTTTTAATTATAATGGGCTTGGAGCAAAATTGTTAACACAGTTTATATATATATATATTTTAATATACACCTTCTTCTTAAAATAAAAAAGTTTCATTCTGTAAATTTCTTAGTAATTTTTTCTAACTTTTGATTAATATGATATCCCTGTGACGTCATTTGGACAGACGTTTTCAATTTGATTTATCTTAGACTAGATAAAGTCATAATATTTTTATTGATTCATTAGAATTACGATTTCAGTCGACATAGTGAACTTACCTCAATATTTTTTATTTAGTTTTAGCTTTTGTTTTTTACTGTGTTTTTTTGTTTTAAACCGCTTATTGTAGAACCATATTCCTTTCTATTTCAATAAGAGCGCAAATTTAAAATTTTGGTCCTAGCCCAATTACATATTATCAAAATATGCATCCCATAATGTACAATGACAGGGTGTGAAATTAAACATTCTTGACACGCAGCACCCTATATATTTTATAAAGGCCGTATGTACATAAACACGAAACCGTGTACGGAAACAGAATTATATATATTTACACAAAATAATGTTCATAAAATATTGTAAGATTTAACCATCATAAGTAATCATTACATTTATTTATTACACTATGGCATTGCAACTTTGTGACTCGATTGCGACTACATTCCTCAACGTTCGTTACATTGTAGTTTAATTTCGAGTCTATTAATAAAACTGTTATTTCAATCATACATTTATCAGGAAAGACGTGAAGCAGATCGCTACAGAAATTTGGTTCCACAACTTCAACGTAGAATTTTATCGTATATTTATTTGCAAGAAGTGTAATGATATCCTCAGATTAAGAAATTCCTTAGCGTATAGATATATACCTTGTCACGGACCAAATACTGAGCCGGCGAAATACGAAACAATGAAACAGAAAGAGATAGCACGATTACATTCAACCTTTTTTAAGAGCGGGTCATTCGGCTTCGGTTACAGTCTATGTATCTCAGGAATGTTGCATCACATAGATGCAAAATTCGCAGAACAAGTACAAGTATATGGTAACACATCTACACGCTGGTAAACATAAATCTATGAATATAACGCAAAGTTGAAGTTGTGATAGCGTCTAAAGAATTTGTAAAGAATGCATTGTCATAGTATCATATACGACATGGAACAGTAGTAATCGTATCCGATGGAATGAAAAATTACGCAATTTCACATGTAACCCATCGTTGTACGATAAAAAAAAATTACACAATCAAAACGTTGAAAATTCAGCCGCAGGTAACAAAAAGCAAATAACAAAACGCAGATGGCGCCAGTGACTGAAAGCTCGGCGACCTTCATTCGGTGACAGGGATCACACTTCAGGACGTACCGATGCGAGTCACCCTCGTTTATGATAGATCTCTGAAAATATAAGTTTTCTTACACATACTACCACACATAATTGAAAATCTTTCATAAGGAAGTAAAGCTCTTAAAACTATTAAAAATTATGGTACAACTATGAAATTAATTTGAAACAACCATAAAACGAAAAGATATTACTGGCCGAAATCAAAGGCTTTTTTATTTCTCTAAGAAACGCAACTATATATCAAAATATTTTGTGTAACACTTAAAAATTTACCAGGTAAAATCGTTAAGGATCCAATCTCGGAGTGGAAGATAATAAGCTAATGAACTGTATATTGGCACATATCTTTCTTTTAACATTTTAAACACTAGCTCAATAGACACATATATTTTCATGTAAACATCTTGAGATATTCAAGGCCAAAAGTCAATCTTGTGGAGCAGAAACTTATGGACAATTTATGTCTCTTTTTTTCAACACCAACCTTAGTTTAGATATTGCGCAGAGAGTGAGAACGCGTGTAACTATTTTAAAAATAAAATTTATATAAAAGAGTGTTCTACATAGATCACAACAATGAAAGAATTCTAAAATGTAAAACATTATTGATAAGGTTATGAATGTTTAAAATATCCTGCTAGATAGAGACGGTAATAGCGCACGGCGTAGCTACCTATGTTTAACGTCAGGCACTGCCTTCTATAATTACAAGCCATGCTATTAGATTTGGCAACGCCGTCGTATTATCTGTAGTAGTAGTCCGATTTACTTCATCAGTTAACAAGATGTCATGATTTAATAATTGAAAATATAGGATTTAAATAACTAAATATGAAATTGTAGATAGTATTTAGTAGAAAATATAAATAAGAGTACATATTATATGATACTAGCACCTGCCCGCGACTTCATTCGCGTGTTATGAGTGGATTTTATGAATAGAATAGAATGATTGTTTATTATATCTCATTTCGGTTGGTGTTATTATCGTTTTGTGCATTTATCACAGGCTACCTATATCTCGCAAGCTAGTTTTATTTTGTAATGTTCTACGGGGATGTACCGTTCCTTTGCTGTTTCTTCCTCTTCCTGGGTTCTACGTAATCAACTCGCCGGACCTGCTGGTGGCTAACATGTGGTTAAAGTAACCATGACAGGTATAAGTATAGTTCCCCGGGATCCTCCAAACTCCATATCCTCGAACTTACTCGAAAAATGATAAAAATTTACTGTAATTTCCAATTGCCAAGATTGTGACGTGAAATGAAAAACGATTATGATGAAAATTTCAATTTACCTTGCTAATTACGAATAAATACGGTGCAACAAGTAGTTTTTAACACTGACGTCAAACTGACTTATTATTTTCAATGAATATCTCTGTTTCACAACGTTTAAATGGAAGAAAATGCCAACTAATAGCCTGACTGATACCAAGGCTCGGACTACACGCAACGTTGCCAAATTTCAATAGCACGGCTTGTAATTATAGAAGGCAGTGACTAACTTCATCTAAATAGTTCAAAAATGATCAAGCATTGAGACGTGCTTACACGTTATAATGGCCGCAAACAAAAAGGGCATTGTAACTCGACTTTTCCACGTCCTCAGTCCACATCAGACAGCCTTACTTACAACTGTAAAACATCATATTCAAATTACTCAAGAGTGCGGGGATCGTCCATTGTTTGCAAATAATAGAAACATATATCACCTTTAAAAATAAAATTTGAATTTAATTTTACACGAATATTTGTGACATTTGAGCTAGCGTTTAAAATTTCAAAATAAACTTATGCGAAATTTCAGCCTTGCCTTTTAATGCCTTATTAAAGTGTGTTATAAGATTCCAAGTCGCTTAATAATTGACTAACCTCATCCAGTGGTGTGAGTTGTGGTGTGCGGGCGGCGAAGGTTGATGGGACTGTGTCGCCACCCTTTGCACCACCTGTAAGCGATACAAACACAGGAATCAGAATAGTTATGGCATGTGTTATAGGCGCAGAATGCGTGCCCTCACGATCTCGACCCCCCATCACTAGATCTGTTTTCAGAGTTCGGTTAAAAACAGAAAACGATTAGTTTAATTTCTTAGCAGTTCTTTGTAAGGCGCTAAAATATGCAAAGTTTTGAAATGAAAGACACTCTTGATAAGCGCAATGTCAGATAGCTGTGAGATAGATATGAGCGACATCCTATTGGTAGGATTGTTAAATAGCCTTTTTAGGGTTCCGCACCCAAAAAAAAACCAACGGGAACCCTATTACTAAGGCTCCGTTGTTCGTCTGTCACAGGGTTGTATCGTCTAAACCGTAATAGATAGACACTTGAAATTTTCAGTGTGTCTATGGCCGCTATAAAAATAAAATAAAGTTAAAAATTAAAAGGGGTCTCCATACACGAGACTTTTTATGTTGCAAAGTGGTACGGAATCCGTAGTGTCGTTATAGCCCGAGCGCAGCGAACCCGTTTCAAATTTACAAGGCTGTGAGGCCGTGGTTCGAATCCGGGCGTGCACCAATGAGTTTTCCTGACTTAAGTTCATAACTATCAGTGACTCCGTGCCTCGGAGAGCACGTTAAACAGTCGGTCCCGGTTGCTGTTAGTAAATGACGGTCGTTACAATCCGCCAACCCACATTGGAGCAGCGTGGTGGATTTAAGTTCCAAGCCCTTTTACCCTGGGGGAGGCCTAAGCTCATGCAGTGGAGTATGATTGGCTGATGGAATGGAATGGAACGGAATCCTTAGTGTGCGAGTCTGACTCGCACTTGGCCGGTTTTTCATATTATGAAGATGTACTGAAATGGTAACCAGCACACATTGGTGGACGACTGCTAGAAATAAGCTGAATACATAAAACTGCTGAAAACTAATTAACCTGTTGCACAAAAGCGCGCGTCACGTGCGGCGCTGCACGCTCTGCCTGCTCGAAAGCCCGTCGCAGCTCCTCAATGGCGGCCGTGCTGCCGGAGCCGTGTTTTCGTGATAACTGAAAAAAAGGCAATACATATTAGTGCTATTTATATATATACGTTATTAGATTAGACATTATTATTTTAGACATCAACAGTCGACGGTAGTTCTGACTCATTTATAACAGATTACGTGTTATTGTAGGCTTGGCGTGACAATTAACCTCAACAAGTTAATGTCAGTGTCATAAGTAGAACACAGGAGTACAATCAAATTTGGAAATACGTTCGGGAATTGAAAAATAAATCAGGGTTATTTTAAACCCCAACAGGAACTCGATAATATGTTCTATTGGAAACAAATTAAATCAATGAAACATGGTATTTATTAAATCTATGTCCAAATACAACGCTTGATTTCGTATGTACTGTTATTTGGACAGACTCTACATTACTTAACAGTTTTTTTTTTTTTAAATCAATTATCAAATTACATTTAAATTAGATGGATCTTACAATAATCGGAATAGAGTGAATATATGGCATACCTCATTCAATAGCGGATAAATGAGCTGTTGCAGATATGGATGTCGTCTCACTTTGGTTTCTTCGATGTTGGTCCCTCGGTGGTCGAGAGGCGAAGCCTGCAATTCAACATTACACTTATATAACACCAAAAAACATTTACTACTGGCGTTACATTTTCAAATATGTTTCTAATACGTTAGTACTCAATGTGCGTATTTCAAAATTATCACACTTAATTACAATGTGTTCAATTTTAAGATACTGTGTGACTTCTTCCCGATCCTCTTCCCGATAGCATTCGCACTTTTTTATCCCCTGATCAACATATTTCCTTTAACTTGAATTTTATATTATTTAACTAAATTGTTTGTGAAAAAGAGAATGACAGCTATGCTATTTTGGGGCTAAAATAACGATCAAACAGAATTTTTTTGGCGATTATATCAGCATTCAAAAACGGAAATTGTCAATGGGAAAGTGGAAAAGCAACAAAGTTTTCCATTGTTCCCTCTATTATGCGACTTTTGCAATTGCCCTATGATTTTCACAAATAACCGTTTTTTTCTAAGTTATCCTACGACATTATAATGTATATCAAAATACGCACTGATTTGTTATAAACTACGCTGTCCCTGTTCGAAGGCTGATGTTCCGTGTTTTTAGGCTCGCGGTCTGAGGGGCGCTCCTTGCCGCCGCCACTGCCTCCGCGTTGCTCCACTACTGTGCTGTGGACGTTTGATGTTTGTCTGGGCTGCAAATAATTACATTTAATTATAAAAAAAACTTGTAACAAACAAATATGTAAAGACTAGCCGATTGACACACAAATGGTCATCATATATTGTACATCATCATCATCATCAGCCCGTGTCCGACGGATGGATGTCAACGAACACATTCTACCGAGACAAGACCGGTAACCGTAGAGGGTGCGACTCTTGAAGTTGTGCAAGACTGTGTCTATCTAGGCCAGACTGTCCAGCAATCCAGCTAGGATACTTTCGGGAAGTTCCATCGTCTATTCTATTCGCCACTACCACAATGTCAGAAAACCAAGGTCTGCGACCAATGCATCCTGCCTACAATGACATACGGTGCCGAAACATGGACTCTCACGGCACGATTGGTCCACAAATTCAAAATCGCTCAGCGCGCTATGGAACGGACCATGCTCGATATTTCTTTGATTGACAAAATCAGGAATACTGAAATCCGTCAAAGAACTAAAATTTGTCGACATAGCCAAAGTGATTTGCAAGCTGAAATAGCAATGGGCCGGTCACATTTGCCGTAGAATCGATAACCGATGGAGTAGACGAGTTCTAGAATGGTGGCCACGTACCGCAAAGCGAAGCGTTGGACGTCCCCCGACCAGGTGGACTGATGACCTAGCACCATACCGGGGGTAATTCGCTGCGAAAGGCGGAGGACGGTGTGTGGTGTCTAGCCTTGGGAGTGGCCTATATCTTGCAGTGGAGAGATACGGGCTGATGATATATTGTACAGCTTAGCATAAATGGATCACAAAATGTTCCCTTTTTATATAAATTGACCGAGTTCGACTGACATGTTGGCCGAGTGGTTAGAGACCTTAACTGCGAAGCCAAAGAATGCAGGATCGATTTCCGTCCGGGACAAATAGATATTTGTGTGCAGGAACATGTCTTTGTTCCGTGTTTCGGTGTAAAAGTATCTATATATGTATGTATTATAAAGAATATCTAATATATAAAATTCTCGTGTCACAGTTTTCGTTGCCATACTCCTCCAAAACGGCTTGACCGATTTCGATGAAATTTTTTGTGCTTATCCGGTATCTATGAGAATCGGCCAACATCTATTTTTCATCCCCCTAAATGTCAGGGGTAGTCCACCCCTAAATTTTTTTTTTTATTTTTTAGACAAAATTTTTAATTTCTATTTTTTTATGATACAACATACAAAAATACATACAATCCTTAATTTTCACTATTCTACGATCAACCCTTATTTTTTAATAGGGGGGGATAACTTACTCTCAATTAAATGTTAGGCTCAACAGCCTAACATTTAATTGAAACTTATTACATAGTAACATTAGTATCAAGACAGTTTATTCCTGCTGTAATTAGTGTTACCAGTGCTTGATTTTTTAAATTTTCCGCGCTTTTTCTGGATCAACACTCATTTGCCAGCATTTGTGTCGCGGGAACGAAAACGGGGAAGGGATGAATGGGAATGAGTTAAGATTGGGATAAAAAGTTATTCTTGATGAGAATGGAAACGAAAACGAAACGACACCAGGGCCAAGAACGGAAACAATAAAGTTGGTATTTTTGCGATGGGAACATGGGAAATACGGGAAAGGATGAACGGGAATGAGAAGACTGAGATAAAAAAAGTGATTTTCATGATGAACGAATACTACCCGTGCGAAGCCGGGACGGGCCGCTAGTTTAAGTATATATATCAGTTGTCTAATACCCCACAAAAAAAAAAGTTTTTTTCCTACTTTGGAACTAGATGCGATATGTCGGATAGCAAAGGGATTATTAATTTTTTTATATTTTTTTTGGATCTGTGTTTGTAGCAAAGTATTGGTGACACAAAATTTCGTGACACATTTTATCACGGAGTTTGTGCTTATCTTTTTTTCATAATCTCCATAATGATTTTGGAGTCAAAACTAAATCATTCTATGGATCTGATATTCGATGGATACTGATTTTAAACATGCCGATTCACATCGATCACTTTTTGCCTGGCCAAAGTAGTGCTCATAGGAAGTATTCGACACATAGCGACAGTCGAGCATTGCATATCCAATACACCAGGTGGCAAAACCGACGAATATAACCTGACGTGTTTGAAATCAGTGTTAGTCTGTAAAAGAAGAGCGTAAATTCCTCACCGGCTGTTTATCGGCCTGCTGGTTATTGTTGAGAGGCGGCGGCTTTGGAGCGTGGTTGTCATTAAGCGGTGGCTCGTCGCGCTCGCGCTCGCGTTCGCGTCCGCTCAACGCGCCGTTCTGCTTAGGCGTGGTAGGCGATGTTACTAGAGACACTGTAAAAAATATTAAATATATATATATATATTCCGTCAGTCCTATTTATACCCCACTGCAGGGGCTTAGGCTTCTCCTCGAGATGAGGGGGCTTGGAGCTTAAATCCACGACGCTGTTTCAATACGGGTTGGCGGATTGTAACGACCGCCATCTATTGACAGCAACCGGGACCGACTGCTTAACATGCTCTCCGAGGCACGGATATACATTGATATATATACACATTGCCGTAATATATATTTTTTGTGTTTCAAAAGAATACGTTACTATTAAAAGAACAAAATCTTCCCGAAGAGTTATTCACAATAAAACTGTTGTACTTAAGAAAATCCGGAGGTCAAAATTTTCATACAATCGACCGCAGTAATATATTTATTTTAAATTGGCCAACCCGATTCAAATTACATTACGTATCTGTGTTGCTACCGTGCAACCACAATAAACAAAATTAGATGATAGACATAAAAAGCTTTCCATTCTTTAACGACTAAAACAACGGTACTTTGAGCCGAATTGAGGGGGTGAGTAGACAAAGGTGTTATCTGAGAAAACAAAATAAATCGACTTTTTGCATGGAATTACTGCGCAAATTTTGATTCGTGTAAAAAATAAAGACCAATAGCAAAGGTATTCACTGACAAACATGCATACATTTCAGGCTTGCAAATATGGTAGGAGCAACATAAAAACATTCATAACTCATTTCGAACTTTTTGTTAGTTAACACCTTTGTCCACTTACGCTTTCAATTGTTTCATGAGAAAAACAAAAACAACTTTGAAAACGACACAAATCTCGATAGTAATGTCCATACTTGTTCGAAAACAAACGAAAAATGGTGTTTAATTGATACATACCATTTTCGCTTTTCCGAAAAGAATTTGTAATCGATGCGAAGTGGCATCTGCCTAGGCTCGAAACGAGAAACATATATCGAAAATCTGACTCGCTAATTTCTGAAACTTTCGGTCATCTACGACCACGATCACGACGATTATACACGCCGGGTTTTGCGCACAGTCGATCGGAACAAACAAAATCATCGCCGAAATTAGCAATTTTCAAACCCATCAGGTTGTCTGTACGGACGAGCACAACTATGTGCAATTTTCTGATACACGTGCTCATGAGTCTAACTGTATAACTGCGTGCATACATAACCTAGTGTATGACCGCTTTTAAGGAATACGCAAACTATATCAAATCCTATAATCCCAAACAAAATTTTTACACTCACCAGCTTCCTGCGGGTGCCGTCTCAGTTTCCGGTCGCTATCAGGAGACGGTATGGCAGGAGTCAGCGGCGATAGTTCGGGAGCGACGATGGAGCTCCTGGAGCCTGCCGCTGCACCGCGCACCGTCATTATCCAAGGCTCGTCAGCCTCTCCGTCTGGTCGACTGGATTCCTCACTAGGGTAGAGATGTTAATCAACAATTTTATATCATCACTTTTATAGATACCTGTTATTTAATTTATGTAAAAGTCATGACACTTCATGCTTACATATCTATAATCTATAACAAGTATTTACAGTATAAATAGGAATGTCTCCTTTGCGACTTAGACAGCTCACTTCCTGCATTGCTCTTTGACATGTCAATTCCTTAGATAGCATGACAATCATGCAGGATGGAGCGTCTCGTCCTTTGAAATGATAAGAGAACGTAAGAAAAACAGACTCAGTGATTAGACAGACCATATGTCATTATCATTGTTTCAAACAAACATTTTCTCAAATTAAACATGAAATGTAATTTTAGAATCTTTATTATTTTTTACCACTACGAATTACGTAACACAAAATTCAATTTCACAGCGAATACTATAAATCAAAAACTAGTGTAAGTATAATTTTTAGTCGATTTTGTTTTCATATACTTAATTATAATTGTAAAATAACATTCAGCTGAAAATTATGGCCGATCCGAACATAGCGTTACGTCATCATCGTCGTCTATGTATGATTGCAGTAGGAAATGAGAGTTAGCGGGTGTGAGTGGGGATACTGTATTGTTACAAACTTGCTTTTGCCTCATGTCAAAATTGTCGTTTGGATCGACCTGAACTAAGATGAACAAACATTTGCGAATAAATTCATTACTGAAATACAACTACTTAACATGTTCGATCACATTAAAATTTGAGGGCAGGCGTATTCTAACCAGTGGTTAGCGTATAACTCAGATTGCTAAAGGGTCGCCCACGTGAGTTTTTCAGACAACTTTTCAACTCCCTCCACCCCTGTGATACTTTAATACATCGATTTTATTTTCATTTTTTATTTTATTTTTTTATTTATAAAAGCACAGTACGATAAACGATCGCCGACGCGGAGGTAACTAGCACAATATTTTACGTTGAAAGAGGTCAACGACCGTTGTGATTACGCATGTTGTACTAGTAGGATTTCGCGAAAATTGACATTATTCGAACCTCCTCCCCTCTATTTGAGCTTCACGTGATGGACGACCTCTAATGTCGTAGCGTAATACTAAATCAATATTAAGGACTTTGAGCGATCTGCTATTAAAACTTCCATTGCAATAGACCCAATAGTTCCGCGCTAACGACGCATAATCGGTCAGTCACGAGGTCACCTGGTCGTGCATGAATACACTAAATCGAGTTACGTGTCGAATACACTCGGAACTAATTAGATAAATTACTCATTGTTTATAACTAGTCAATGTCATAGAAAAACTTACGAGTCTGAGTTTTCCGATTCGGTCTCGCTCTCCTCGCTTCTTTGAGCTTTCCACTTTTTATACCTATCTATTAGATCCATTAGATATGAATTCTTTTTAGCCTTTCGTATGAACTGAAATTTTAACAACTCCTTCGCTGTCGGCCTCTGAAATCATATAATATTTTGGGATAGAATTACCACAATTAATTAAAATAATAGCTGTTCCAATCTACCATTTAATTTTACTGTAAAATATCTAAATTAGGAACAATATTTTATACTCTATAAAATATTATTCTTAATTTAGATATGTTACAGTAAAATTACAATTATTTTTACAGCTTATTTCATCCCCCTAACTATAAATACCAGCTAAGTGACGAGCAACTGTTTGCATAAATTTTTGTATAATATTAGCTCTTAACCTATGAAGTTGCCGTTCTTCAGTATTGGCTATTTCAAACAAAAAAAAAATTTGATTGGCTGTGAATTCTAAATTCAAATTAATTTTGTTTTAAAACATGACATTCTTTTTACCAAGTCAATCTTTTGTTTATTAGCGTTGTGTTTTCATTACATTTGAATATTTTTCGTCATAATAGACATTTTAAAAATTCGTGTATTTATGGAATATGAGTTCCGTCGTGGCACTAATACGGCACAAACGGCACGTAACATCAACAACGTTTACGGAGAGAACTTAACAAACGAACGCACAACCTGTTATTGGTTTGCCCGCTTCCGTTCTGGAAATTATAACTTGAATAATGAACCTCGTGGTCGTCGGACACTTTCGTCAACAATGATGAATTTAAGGCGATTGTGGAAGCTGATGATGCTCAAACTATACTTGAACTAGCAGCCGCTTTTGATATTAGCATCAAAACAATATTGGACCATTTGCGACAAATTGGCAAAGTAAAATAGCTCGATAGATGGGTGCCCTCACGAACTTTACGATCGCCAGCGCAACGTACGCGTCGAGACCTGCTTCGCGTTGCTCAACAGACACAGAAATGAAGGAATTTTGAACCGGATCGTTACCTGTGATGAAAAATGGATTATGTTCGACAATCGAAAGCGCTCAGCAAATTGGTTAGATCCCGGTTCAACACGAAAGCAATGTGTTAAACGAAAAATAACCCATAAAAAGGTGATGGTCACTGTTTGATGGTCTAGTGCCGGTGTCATTTATCACAGCTTTCTACAAAATGGCATGAGCATTACTGCAGATGTGCACTGTGAAGAACTGAAGACAATTATGGAGAAGCTCGCACGTCTGCGACCAGCTTTGGTCAATTAGTTGTCCCCGCTGCTCCTTCACGACAACGCGCGACCCTATACTGCACAACAAACAGTCTCCAAGCTGCTAGAGTTGGGGTTGGAGTTCTCCCTCATCCACCATACTCACCAGACCTTGCACCTACAGACTATTACTTTTTCAAAATTTGGACAACTTTTTAATGGGAAAAAAATTTAATTCCCGAGGGTCAGTACAAAATGCGTTTGAAGAGTTTGTTGCCTCCCGTCCACTTGATTTTTAAATAACGGGCATCAATAAACTGCCATTGCGTTAGCAAAGATGCATCGATTGCACAGGTGATTACTTTGAATAACAGAAATAAAGATGTTTGAAAAAAAAATACTTTAACTTATTTCATACAAAACGGCAATTTCATAGGTGAAGACCTAATATTAAATCGGTATTACTTTAGATTAGTAACTGTCACTCAGCAGGTGTTTGCAGTAAGAGGGGCGAATTGAATCATAGATACTTTATACACAATCCAGACTAATGAAATGTTTATGTACTCTTTAGAACAAGTCCGAAAAAAAAAATCCACTCACATTTTCGGGATCCTTATTCAGGCAGGCCTCGACGAACTCTTTGAATGGCTTTGAATAGCTCCCCGTTAGCTGAGGGGGGTTATTTTTGGGTATAAGGAAAAGCACTCGCATCGGATGCAGTTCAGAATTAGGGGGTTCTCCTTTCGCTAATTCTATAGCCGTTATGCCCAGTGACCAGATATCCGCTTTGCTGTCGTAGCAGGACTGCTTTATCACTTCTGGCGCCATCCAAAAAGGTGTACCAACGAACGTGTTTCGTTTGCTCGTCGTGTTTGTCAGTTGACCGGCGACGCCTGGAATTATTTTTTTAAGTTGTTGTATAGATATGATTTTAAATTATAAGTCGAGAACAATTGTACAGATAAAAAAGTTAACAATAAATATAAATAACCACATATATAATTAAAATAGGAAAGTATTGTCTAAAATCTAAATAGTCCCTACCCTTGAAGTTAAGGGTACAATACAAAATAATGGCATGTTTAGCTACACCTGTAGAAACTTTGGAAAGGTCTATCGTTATGAACCTAATACTGAAATAAAAAATAGTTCTTAATTTACAACCGCGTAAGAAATATTTGCATATTTTTAACTCTTTCACTTCATTCTTTCATACTGTAAAGGAAATTTTGATAATAAACGAAAAAGTGGCATTAAAAAAGTTACCAAATATATGCAATTTTACCAAAATTTCGTCATAGGGGAGACTGGCCTTGAAAGAGCCACTTTGAAACAACAGCAAAAAGAAAATATTTTAAAACAACAAAATGAAATTATAAGTTTACTAATTTATCTTTTATTCTTCTATAAATGTTACAATACAGGCAAAACTCCATAAATCGACGACTTTAATAGTCAAATCGCAATTTTAAAAAATTATCAATTTTGGCTCTTTCATGACACGTAGGTTTTGAAAAGGCTACCAAATGTTATGAAAGAGCCATATACTTTTAATAAAGGTAGCACATTGTAAAAACTAAATAATATACTCTCAAATTAGATTTTATCATATTACTGGACAAATAATAATATATGCAATTAAGATTCTTCTTGAAAAAATAAAATCTAAACAGTATTTATTAAATAGCGCATCATTTATTACTACTAATATTATTCTTATTTTATGTCGAATCTAAGTGTTTTATCAAAAGAATATTATTATAATTAAAATTGAAAGAAACAAATTCTATTGATTAAAACATTAAAAGCTTTTATTACAAAAAAAAATGAGGGAACGTTTTATGCCGCATAAATCATCTGCACAGCCAGAACTACTTAGCACATGTACCAAATTTGTACACATATACTATTACTTTCCTTATAGACGACATAATTATTATTATCCTTATTAGCTTTGATATTCTTTCTTGCCATGTTTTTTACTATTTGTGACCATACTTCATCAGCATCAGAAAGAGACGATTATATTTAAACTGCTGTCATTATTTTTAGATTTATTATTACTATTAAGAAGTTTAAAATTTTTCTTAGTAACCATAGTTTTAAAGTTTACAGAGCTATTTTTTTCATATATTGGTTCTTTTGTAAAACTTCATTCACGGCTTGTTCAATTGTAGTGAATTAGGATCATTTACGAGTTTTTCGACATTTATTTGTTGACATTTTGATTTTCTGTAAAAAATAAGACCATAAAATAATAGTCTACAATTAGTTGTCTTTGTATCAATGCAAGAATTAATTAGTATTGAAGGAGCCGGTGATGAAAGAGCCGGCTTTTTCATTACATTACCGCCCGGCTCTTTCATAACATTTCGTCGTGACAATCAAAATCTCAAAATGCACTGCGAAATTAAATATGACTTACAAATATATTTATACCATTTAAAGATTAGACACATGCATAAACCTTTAGCGTAGTAACAATTACGTTTCTTTGTTACATTGAAACTATAAAAAACAAATAAATAAAGTAGTTTAACTTACTTTTCATGACCGAAATTTTAAATACGTTACAACTCTGCTGTTTGATTACACTGAACTGTCAAATTTTTGTGGGTGATCTGTATCTAATGTTGCTATTTATAAATTTAAAAAAGTACAATATTGGTTCAGAAAGTACCGTAATAATAATAATGGCTCTTTCAAAACATAGCTCTTTCAACCCCAGTCTCCCCTACTTATTTGTATGAACTGATTGAGTTATAATCAAGTGCAGCGAGTAGCACTAGCGAGAGGTTAGGTGAATCTCTCTGCTTCTTTTCCCGCCAAGTAACTACCTAATGTACGTGTGGTAATATTGAATTCAACTCAACCAACTCAACCCAATCTTGAGACATAGCCATAAGTACTTTATAATATTGTTATCTACTGAATTAGTTTAAATTATTATTGTTACTAGATAAATATCTTTCAAGTCCGAAATAAAAATTTAAAATAGTGACGATAAAAATTAAATTGATAATTATCTAGATTAGTTATTTATAGGTAATAGCGCCAAGTATGTGTGCATGGTGCAGATGCGCGTGTAGTGCTAAGCAAGCTATTGTGTAAAAACCTATTCTCGAGCGCTCATCGCCATCGCCTTATGTAATTACGCCCTTAAACGAGTTGTAATGTTTATTTTCAAAGAGAATTAAAAAAATCTTTTTCATTGAAATCGGAAATGGGGAGGAAAATAAACAAATGACAAATACTGTATTTCATTAATTCATTCATATTTCAACCTTATTGTCCCTTGCTGAGCAGACTTTTCCCAATGAACACCCCTTCAAGCCCTTAAGGAGATAGTCCTTCGATCCGCTGCTTCGAATTGGCATCACTATCTCCGTTTCAATCCCTCTTTTCTGACCTACTCCAGAGTGACAGAGATGACTAAAACGAATTCTTAAAAATACCTATAAAATACCCGTCGAAACAACTTGCGGACCGTGACTGTTTTAACCCCCGAAATGTGTATGAATTGGAACAAAAATTTGCAGGATCATTAAGAAAGGATGTCCCTAGGGCGGTACGTTTTTTTTTTTTTTTTAATTCGCATTAATATCGAATTTATGGCTGATTATTTTCAAAAACAAAGAACCGACGGAAATCATGTTTTTCAGGAATTTATTCTAAAACAATTACTTAAACAAGATATCAAAAAAAAACATACCGCCCTGTGATAGTATTTCTCCTATTACATATATTTTTTTGTAAATATTGATACAGAAATACAGCTAGGATTAGACACGGACCGAACCTTCTTTTTGTATGAAAAGGCTACCCCCTTAAAGGCTGGCTTGCACGTTGCATACGTCAAGTGTTTTACCAAAGCGCATTGGTAGATACGTTCGAACACTGCAATTTCGCAGAATAGTTTAGTTGAAATGCACGGGACGGAACAGCATTATTAAATGAAAATCAGTGTTTCTACTTTGATAAAATAATAAAATCTCACTAAGAGCCAAGACCAAAATGTAAACCTACTAACCAAAATCTGCTAATTTGACATCGCCCATTTCACTAAGAAGCACATTGGCCGCTTTGATGTCCCGATGCAGCTTTCGCTCCGAATGCAGATAGTCGAGGCCACGGAGCACTTCACGCAGTATCACCGCTATATGCATCTCCTCGAAATTACCCGCCTTCATCAGGTCTAAGGCAGAGCCACCACCGAGATATTCCATTATTATCCATAGCTTTGTGCCCTGAAATAGAAATGTTTAAGGGTTAATATTTAAAAAATGAGCAAGTCTTGTACATTTCAGGGTAGAAATGTATTTTCACATCATGTACATAATGCGTTCGCGCCTGTTTTCTAGGGAAGTAAATATTAGTGCACTTGGTATGATCTTAACATAGTTATTACTTTATTAGTTATGGTCTTTACATAGTAATACACTTACAAATAGAACTGTTTTGGGAATAACACAAACATTATTTACATATGAATACGGCACAATCACTTAAAAGTTATAACATAAAAATTGCTGCGGTGATACACAGAACGTGCATTAAATTCTCAATGACCAAGGAGTTTTTTTGTTTATAAAAGCGTAAGTCGAATAAATATTACAAGCCCGCCGACATTATCACTTCTGTGACGATGCAGGTAACAGCTCCCAAGCAGGCACCGGACCAGCATAGTGGGTTTAAACACAATTTTGAGGAGGGGTTGTATTCCAGCAGTAGGGGCTTGAAACCCCCATGGTGATAATAATGAAATAAAAAGAACAATGAAGGTTATAATTTTAATTTTATTTACTACTATACGTATAATTGATTGTACCCATGTATCAAATAATTTACTTCATAAAATAAGCACCTGTGCCTGATATAGGTATAAGAAATCATAGTATATGAACCACGGTGTCATACTAATTTACATAAGAAGACAAAGTGTGAAAAAAAATTATAATTACATCATCTTGTTTCTAATCGATTTCTTAGAAAGTTGATACCGGTCCAACGAGTAGTATGTATAGAAAGTGATGTTAAAAAATTGCGTGTTGAGACCAATTATAACGAATAACCGCAACGATTGAAAAAAGTTAACAGTGAAATACCTACGTAATTGTTTTTTTTTTTTTATTAAGATCATTTTCATACGAATTATCTTGAGTAAGTTCATGTTTACTTCAGAGAAATTTTTATTGTATCGCCGACTTATCGACTGATTTGATTTGATTTGACTTAAAAATAACTGAGTTAAAAATAATTTCACACTACATCGATAAATATGACTCGAGTAATATTAGCTCGGTGAAAATGACCTACTAATATAGTATCAACATAGTAATTATAAAACTATTTCAAGAAAAAAACGCGAAATAGAAAATTATTTGTGAATCGCATGGTATAACAACTATATACAAAAAAAAACAATACCTATGGCTACTAAACTTTTTTGGTCAATAATCCATCGTTTATCTACATGGTCTTATTATAACGATAAAATTATTCCTCATATATACCCTCTATTTGGTTAGACAAACAGTGGGTGCGACGTATACGCGCAGCATGGCCGCGTGACGTGATGGCGCAAGCATCGCGGAAGACTACAATGGGTTCAACAGAGCGGTGTTCCTGCCCGACCTATTCACGCTTCATCAGGCCAATGAGATAGACAATGCTGGAGTATATCTAATTTTTAATATACATATACGTTATATTATTTATATGGGCCTATCAATCTATTGTGTTTTCATTATTCAAAATTTGATTTTTTTTTATTCAAGATAACTTGTACTATACACAATTGTTGCAAGTCAAGATGAACAAAAAAATAATTATTTTTCTTTAAAAGTCCGAAGTAGTAATTGCAAGCACATGCTTGCCACTAGTATTTTATATGTATTATGGAAGTCAGAGTCAGCCCCCTTTAGAGAAATCTTCTATGTTTTTACATAAAAATAAATTTTCGCAAGTGTACTGCAGACACCGTAAGAATGTTACTTTAAAATTTGCCCTTAGAATATTTCTAGAATTTAATTTATATTTGGCTTGAATAGCTCGTTTTAGCAAAACGAATATTTTTGAATGCCAGTTGATTTTTCTCAAAGCAGGATGCCATACAACATTATGCTTTGAAAAGTAAACCAGCTTCGTTTGCAAATTCGTTGTTCTTCTTGTTTGCCTAAGTACAAAAAAAATTTAGAGTTCAGTTTACCAGCCACACGAATAACATGTGGACCCCACTATAATTTGACATCAATGGTGATGATGCCCAAAAAAATGTTTCTGTTAATTTAATATGAAATATAAAAACCTTTAGGTCTGTCTCAAAATTCATCAACTTCGTTGTTAGGCACTATTCTTAAACATTTTGCGTGTTAGCGTTTTATTGTGTGTTAGCAATTTCAGAGGACAGAAATAATTTTTTTTTTGTGAATCCCTCCTCACAAAAGAAGTGTCGTAACCAATAACACTATTTCTACCACTTTTCCTACTGAAATTAACACCAACTTTTCAGATTCTGTTACAGAGATAAGATTCTATCAATTTACTTGCACCGCCAACTGTATAATAACGTTTTGATTTAAGCATAAGAATCTCATGAACAACACAATCATCTATCTACCTGAGTTGACCCCTATAGCATTTTAAGACTTTTTCCAAGCACCAAAAAATTGTTTTAATAATAAAACTTTACCATCGGTTGTGAATTTTCCTTTAGTGAAACCTAATTGTTTTATATGTAGAATACTGTGGAATAGATATCGATCAATAATATAATTTGTTGCGGAAAATGTGGCAA
Source organism: Luffia ferchaultella (assembly GCA_949709985.1). NCBI lineage: Eukaryota > Metazoa > Arthropoda > Insecta > Lepidoptera > Psychidae > Luffia > Luffia ferchaultella. The sequence continues at coordinate 22,401,314 of OX453241.1, read as the reverse complement.
AAGTGAAAAATTTAGTAAGGAAGAAGTAAACGAAATAGTTCATCAATAGTTGGGTATATCGAAGGTGGTGGAATGAAAAGACGTGTGAAATATTAGACTTTTTAAAATATGAGTAAGGTAAAAAGGCAAAAATTATTTCGAGAATAACAACTTGTGATAAGAGCTGAAACCGACAATGGGGTCCCGAAAATAAAACAATAACCATCACGGTGAAAATTTAAGAAGGGATAGCCTCGTCCGTAGTTTAAGAATCGTCTAACGGCAAATAAACTAATGGCAATTATAAATTGGGATTAAAAAAAATTACGCTGATTGGTTATATCAACGACAAGAGTCTATTTAAAAAAAAAAAGAAGAAGAAGCAAACTCCGTAGAGGCATATTGATTTTATACAACAATACGTCTGGGCATATTACTCAAACGCCAGAATGAGCCATGAGCAAAAACGGCTTTGTAAAAATACACCACTTTCAGCTCCGATTTAACACCCTGCAATGATTTCGTGATGAAGAAAGAATTAAGACGACGACAATTTTTAATAAATAATGAGATGATAGCAGATCTAATCGAACATTTTGACAAGAAACCGAAAGAATATTTTCTTTTAATGCTTAATGTCTCTTTTTGAGAAATGTGATAAGCGGATTTCAGTTTCAGAGGACTACATTGAAAAATTAAAAATGTGTCCATGCTTGCCTTTTGTTTCATAGTTAGGTAGCTGTGATAATTATTAATTAAGGGAGTTAATCTTTTTTAATGCCCTAAGGAACGGCCCGAACGTGAAAATTTAAACGTAGACATGTATTCATTTTAAATTAGCTGAACCGATTCAATCGATATCTCGTATGTGGGGTTGGTTACGATGTATATGTGTCTATGTCTGCACCGTATCCGTTTTTGAAAATCAGAATCAAAAGAAAATGAAAACCAAAGAAATTTTACAATTTGACTGACCAGTTGGGCGAGTGGTTAGAGACCTTAACTGCAGAGCCGAGGGTCGCGGGTTCGATTCCTGTCCGGAACAAAAATTTGTGTGCATGTGAATGTGTCTGAATGTGTCTATTTGTTCCGTGTCTGGGTGTATAAGTATTTATAGAGGTAAATATTATAAAAAAAAGAATATTTAAGTGTATATGTATCAGTTGTCTAGTACCCCATAATACCAGCACAATACTTGCTTACTTTGGGACTAGATGGCGCTGTGTAGAATGTACCAGATATTATTATTATTATTTTCAACAATTAAAAGGCGGTATTTTCGGTCGTATTGATTGAAAAAAAACAACGACCTTTATGGCGGAAAACGCAAGATTTTCTATGTAGTATTATATTATTTATATCTATAGAGGATCTTGCATCCCACGCTTTTTCTTTTTCTATACTATTGCTTAAAACATTGAACTAACATTCTCGACATCTTGATGTTGGTACAATTTATGTTAAATTCTACAAACGTTTTACATTATAATCCTCTATTTAGTTCAGCTAAGGAATACAATAAGCCCCCCCAGCTTATATTATTAGAAAGACAAGTTAATATTAATTTTAGCCGGGCTGACGTACCGAATGGATGATAAAATTTCATTATGTTAATTAAGAAAAAGAGGTTTTAGACTCGAGTTCAAGTTTTCTTATTTAGGAAACAGAGGTAGTCTTTGCATAAAAAATTGTATTCCAAAACGATCAACTCTTGCATAAAAATGGCCAGAAAGTGTTTGAAAATGGATGAATCGATTCAAATGACATAATGTATTACGTAGGATGCGAGATGCATACAATATGTTTCTACCTGTATCCTGCCCTTTTTTCAAACATAATCAAAAGAAAATTACAGCCATATAAAGTTCAAAAAAAAACTATACCTAAGCTTAGTTAAAAAATCCTATTAAAATTCAGTATAAAACAAATTTGATTACGCTTTTCATCGCTGAGCTGCCTGAAGTTACCTTACGTTAAAGAAATAAAAATATTTCTGATTTCAACTTAATGAAGTTGGAAAACGACAGCGACAAGCGAAATGAGAAAGAATATTTTTTAGACATTAATAAACTTCGTGTAGTCCTGTATTTTAATTTATACGTTTAATGATAATGTATTTTAAAAAAAATGGTACAATCGTAACTATATAAAAGATTGATCTGGTTATGTATTGATGCTGTGTTGTAGTTCCAAAAAAAATGCTATATAAGTCTTATTATTCGCATGAAAATTTATATACAAAACAGTCTGAATGTAGGTAATTATTATTCACATCAAACTTTTTTTAGATGCAGACAATTAAACTGCAGCGGACAATGCACTCTTAATAGCCAGTACATTAACCTCGTATTTATTATTCTAGACTGGCAGTGTCTGGTGTGCAAGGGATCGAAGTTGGAGTTCATTCATCGGACGAGTAACATGAGGTGGCGCGTTGCCGTGGTAACGGGGAGCGTCGACGTCACGCGGGGCGAAATAGGGGGGGATAGGGGTTAAGTCACCGCCTACCTCCTTCTGAAGAAACCCGCCTTAATAATTTCCCGGACGATTGGATCTAGGTACCGTACTGTAAACAACAGTAGTACGGCCAATCTAAGTTTACCCTAAGAGTTGAGCCTTGCCAGTTAGTTCCTAACGGAGGAAACGCCAGATTTAACAGCGCGACGGCTTTGTGCTTATTTCAGTTTCGTTATATAACACTTTATCTAGTTAACCTTTTACCTAGTCATCAATCATTATTAATTAATTGTCTCTGTTAATTAAATAAGTCGTGACCTTCGATCTGACCAAATATGGTTAAGGAGTAGCGAATAGGTTAAATTAATTAAAACGCCAAGTATACATGCAGCCTTCGGATAGTTAGACACTTCTAAATTTCCAATCGTATGATAATTTTTGTGAACGGCAGAAGATTACCAATTTTAAAATTGAACCTTATTGGCTCGGCGTAAAGTTTAAACTTATATAACATAATTTTACGACTACAGACGGAATTCTCATTTCCGGCGCACCAAATCAAATACGTTCAATTACGAATATAGAAAAAAATGCAATCATACAGACTATATTTTCAAGATTTTACATGTACCATCATGACTATCATAGACAATTGTTCATATAGGTTATCATTATTCCTAGTTGTCATTATTGTGTATTTATCAATTTGAAAGCAAACTGTTGTTGAAATCTAAACACATTTGTAACGAGATCATCGATCAATAATGTTTACATTATACAATGACAAACAACAATAAACGAAATAACAGCATTGTCTAGCAATTGAACTGTCAATCGACTAGCCATAAAACGAGAAAAAATAATCGATGTCAATGGGACGGAAAAATAGGAGGAAAGACGACCAAATGAAATTGCTAAAATAAAGCTGTTTCCGACGGGGCCCAAAGGCGTATAAAAACGTCTCGAGAGAGTGAAAGCCAACAAAATCCCACATAACAGTTGGAATTAGTCGAAATGTTTCGTAGCAACCTAGTACCTAATACACTGTTTGCGTATTCGAAAATTCATTTCGGTTTCTTATCGCGTCTGTTATTTCTACTGCAGTTACAAGGAAAAACCTTGACATTTTTCAAAACTGAGTCAAATCACGATTGGTAATTCTAGGCATACCGGAAAACATTGCAAAACTCTATTTAACCTATGCTCTACACATTAACCCATTTAGGTTAGACTAAAAGTCACGAGCCATTTAATTGACAGAGACAATTGACTGATAATGATTGATGACAAGTAAAAAGATAAAATTTTTGTAATATATCAAAAAAATACAATAGTAGGTACATGATTACGTCACCGCATTTGATATTATGACACAAGTTGTCATTGCAAATTGTGACTTGATTCGTAAATAAAACTTTAACTAAACAAAATTTATTTTAATGACATTTCATAAATAAACTCTGATATTTCGTATTGTAATTAACATTATTTTATATTTTCAATTTGCTAAATACTATGACAAGTGTCAAAAAAATGTGACAGTGATATTGAAAGGAGAGTGAAAGCAGGAAATCAAGTAAATGGAGCTTTGCGCTCTTTTGTAGGCAGCCAGAGTATTTCTCGAAAAGCTAGATTGGCTGTTCATAGGGGAGTTCTTGCGCCGACCTTGATGTATGGAAGTGAGTGTTGGGTATGGCAGAAGAAGCATAAAATAAAATTAATGCAGTAGAGATGAGATCATTGAGAAGTATATGCGGGGTTAGATTGAGAGACAGAATAAGGAATAGTGTGATAAGAGAACGGTGTGATATGGAAGAAGATGTAGTGACGAAAATTGAAAAAGGAATGCTGCGATGGCTTGGTCATTTGGAGAGGATGGATGAAAGAAGGTGAAAGGTAGGGTCGGAATGGGTCGCCCTAGACGAACTTACAGGAATCAGATTAGGGACATACTAGAAAAGAGTCAAGTCCAGAGTACCCGGAGTATCCGGAGTGTCCGGAGAGCGTGTATGAGAAGAGTGATGAGTGTTGATGAAGCGAAAGAAGTATGCCAGGATCGCACTATGTGGAATTCTGTAGTCTCTGCCTACCCCAATGGGAAGCAGGCGTGAGTATATGTATGTATTTATGTATGTAAATGCTATGAAACCTCAGCCAGTAACGTTATTACCTTATTTCTTATATTTCGAAGTTTTTCGCCTGGCCTGACGTTACATCCAATACATAACATCGACGACCGCTTAGCCTAGTGGGTAGCGACCCTGCCTACGAAGCTGGAGGCCCTGGGTTCGATTCCCAGGTCGGGTCAGTATTTATATGATGAATATCGATACTGGTACTGGGTCTTGGTTGTTATATGAGTGTGGTGACTTCGCTTGGTACCCAAAACACAAGCTAATATGCTTAGCTTGGGGCCTAGACGTTGTTGTCATGTATACGTTATTATTATTACGCATTTGCCTATTTTTATTTTTTCTCGTTTAAAAAGATGATAGTTAAAACTACAACGTAATAATAAAATAAACTAATAAACTGTTATTCAATATATATTTTTTATAACCATAATTTTATATTATACTAGCGGCCCGTCCCGGCTTTGCACGGGTGGTATTCGTTTCTCATAAGAATCACGTTTTTATCTCAGTCTTATCTCATTCCCGTTTTCGTTCCCATCGCATAAACATTTTATCGTTTCCGTTCCTGGCCCTGGTTTCATTTCCTTTTCGTTTCCATTCTCATCAAGAATAACTTTTTTATTTCAGTCTTAACTCTTTCCCGTTCTTCCCTTTCCCGTTTTCGTTCCCGCGGCACAAATATTTTATCGTTTCAATTTCTGTCAGTCTCAATTAAATAAATTACACTTTCGCGAAATAATATTTATATAAGCAATTATTAAATTACTAAAATGGCTATTAAAAAATAAGGGTTGATCGTAGAAGAGTGAAAATTGAGGATTGTATGTATTTTTGTATGTTGTATCATAAAAAAATAAAAATTAAAAATTTTGTCTAAAAAATTAAAAAAAAAATTTAGGGGTGGACTACCCCTAACATTTAGGGGGATGAAAAATAGATGTTGGCCGATTCTCATAGATACCGGATAAGCACAAAAAATTTCATCGAAATCGGTCAAGCCGTTTCGGAGGAGTATGGCAACGAAAACTGTGATTACTAAAATGGCTATTAAAAAATAAGGGTTGATCGTAGAAGGGTGAAAATTGAGGATTGTATGTATTTTTGTATGTTGTATCATAAAAAAATAGAAATTAAAAATTTTGTCTAAAAAAAAAAATTAGGGGTGGACTACCCCTAACATTTAGGGGGATGAAAAATAGATGTTGGCCGATTCTCATAGATACCGGATAAGCACAAAAAATTTCATCGAAATCGGTCAAGCCGTTTCGGAGGAGTATGGCAACGAAAACTGTGATTACTAAAATGGCTATTAAAAAATAAGGGTTGATCGTAGAAGGGTGAAAATTGAGGATTGTATGTATTTTTGTATGTTGTATCATAAAAAAATAGAAATTAAAAATTTTGTCTAAAAAAAAAAAAATTTAGGGGTGGATTACCCCTAACATTTAGGGAGATGAAAAATAGATGTTGGCCGATTCTCATAGATACCGGATAAGCACAAAAAATTTCATCGAAATCAGTCAAGCCGTTTCGGAGGAGTATGGCAACGAAAACTGTGACACGAGAATTTTATATATTAGATGTTTTAATTAATAAAATAACTAAGTTAATAAAATTACTCATAATTTTTTTTTGTTAACCATTACATTACAATACATTATATGCATAACAAAATATCAAAATTAATATAAAATAAAAATAACTTGAATATGATTTTTTTAACAGAAATTTTAAATTACATCTCGAAATCCTTTGTTGTCATAGTTGTGCATGCAAATACTAAATTAATTTTTAATTTAAATTTTCCTTCTGCGTAATACTGCGCCATTATCCGTATATGCTGAACGTACGCGTCGCGAGTCAAACACGACCGAATAGTTGTTGCAACTCCCCACCAAGTGCCTGGATTAGTTGGGCGACATTACATAGCAAAGTTGGGGACGTCTTTCCATTTGTCATTAGGAGAAAGCGCCGGCGCGCCAAGTAATCCGCTACATTACGCGACATTATCCCGAAGGACATCTGAGTGGTCTACACAAATAAAGGGAAGTTACTTCAAGCAGAGGAATGATATTTCTTTAGTACAAACAGGAAAAGTTGAGAACAGTTGTTTTAAATTATTTTATATGGAAATATTTTCTAAATATATAATAACAGTGAAATAATTTAAACAAATTAATAAAAAAGTTATGAATGCCTAAAATGTCCTGTTAAACAGAGAGGACAATACCGCACGTTGTGACGTAGGGCCATTTAAAATTATTTTAACTTTTTTGGAACATATAGATAATAATACTCTTCAACTGAATATAATTTAAATAAATAAGTCAACATATTATATCAGTAAAAATTTCAATGACTATCTAAATAATTTTATTATTTCGCTACGGCGGTGTATTAAAAGTTAAAGCGGTAAACTTATTGTTACGCAATGGTGACACAAAAGGTCTACGTTTCGTACAGTAAATAACAAATATTAAACAAGCTCGTTTCAGCCTCGAGATAAAGAGCAGAGCGAGGCCGAGAGTAAACACAGCCAGAGTGCCCTATACGAACGGCGCCTGGCACTCGAGCACTCGCAACCGAATGGGATGGTAGAACAAGGCAAGATAATAACTGATACATAAATTATTCATGCATCGAGATTCGCTCGTATATATCGCGCACGCGTTCCAAAGATTTGATGATAGCCGCGAAATAGCCTCGTTTGAGTGCTACACGGAATTGCATATCAGCGGAGATGCGATATGTCGAGTCTTTGAAAGACGGATGGGAAAATATTGATGCGATAGAACCAAGTCAAAGGATAAATAAAATTGAAGTGACGAAAGAACTACATAGAGCGAAATTGTGTGATGGAAGGGTGAGTAAAGGGGCACCCTAGAAAAACGTATGTCGTGTCGACCACATTGATGAAATCTTAAAGAACCGACGAGCCAGCACAACACGATGGATGAATATCGATAAAACGACTCGTTACCTCTCGTTTTAACCTAGAGATGACCACATACCTTTCTTGTTTCAAACGAAAGAATACGTACATCAGCTCACACTTGTTTCCCAGAGTGATAGACGTGTGTAGAGACCAAAGATTTTCAGTAAATCAGGTCTGATCTCTCTCGTTTCAAAGGAGAATGGTATGAGAACCATACTTAGTAGAGATGCATTTGTCTCTGTGCACGCCTATATACCGTTCTGGCAAACAAACGCAAGCTTATGTACGTATGTATGCTGCGTTGTATATGTATTTGTGTATTTATGTTTGTATATATGTATGCATATCGAGTTGAAACAATAAACTACTTCGCATTTGCATTTCTCTGAAAGGCGGATCGCATTCTATAGTTAGATACCACATCGACAATGAACGAATTTAAAAAGCTTTCATCTAAAGTTTATTGTGTGTGGTGGCGAGCCTTGGGAGAGGCCTATATCCTGCAGTAGAGAGAGACACGGGCTGATGATGATGATGACGATGAAACTTTATTCTCGACTTGCAGTTACAGTTATCATAGAGGATATAAAAGTTATTTCCGTACAGGAAAATATCCTTGGAACGTGAAGGCAACTACTATATAATGGATCAAAGGGAGGTCAGAATATATTATTAAGCTATAAACGGCGAATGACCGAACTTAATAAGGCCGTTTCGAGCTTTTCAGGGGGTGGGTGACGTCAAAGAGGAAACAATGTAGGTGGCGATATTCGAGGTGCCAAGACGTGTCTCGAAACGATTTGGCCAATAACACACGGTAACTCGATGTCTAAAACGCACAACTTCCGACAACCATCCGACAAATTGCTCCAAGTTCGGCGTCACACTGAACAATACAATTATATCTTTCCATCATTTCCTGTTGACGGATTTTGATAAACCTTTTTTTAAAATATTCTTTATGATTTTAGCAGTATTAATAGACCACTAGGGGTGCTGCCGTGGATATTTTTCTTTAAAACGACTGGGTTGGTTTTAATGCAGTTTTTTGCATTACATAGATATTACCTTAGAGCAGGTCCTTAGATGGGTTTTACTTAGATTAGGTTTTACATTCTTAGGTTATAAACTACCAGAGGGCGCTGCAATAGATATATTTCTCCAAAACGGCTAGGACGATTTTAATGCGGTTATTCGCCTTGAATAGGTGTCACCTCAGAATAAGTTCACAGATTACTCATATGATAAGGGTTCCGTTTAACAGAACCCTAGAAATAATAGTTACAATTAAAAACGACCAAAGTAAGCCTAAAAGGGGGTCGTCCCATTCATTTTTATTTGTTTTTTTTATTTTCGTGGGGACATTCGCCTTATTAACACGTCTGTGAAAATTTTAACCTGCTATTATAGTTCATAAGGCACAGTTTTTTAAAGGTAAGACAGACGATCAGACAAACAAACAAACAAACAAACGGTGTAGGCTTAGTAATAGGGTCCTACTGGCACAATTCGGGTACGGAACCCTAAAAAAAATTTTGCACTATTAACTATACACTCTGGAATTTTAGACACAAAATTGATGTGCTTTGTTTACGTGACGTTATCTCGTACAAACTTATCGACATTCATAAAAAAAAGTATTTTTATGTAAAAAAAAAATGATACACAGAAAGCGAAGTGTAAAATGGGCTAAATGAACATGCCCTGTTCCGCGGCTGTATAAAATCCCCGCGAGGGCCGTAACGTGTTACGTGTAACGCGTCGTGGGTAGGCCCTTTTCGCATAAAGGCCCTAACCACGTAACTGGGCTGTATAAAAAAACTAATCAAGACTATGTTATTTGTCGACGAATCGCCGCCACTGCGAAACCGCCACTCTCGGTTTTTCAAATATACTGAAAGTAGGTACGAGAGTACCTACCCATTCATATACGTGGTTCGATACTGACAAAAAAGTATTAATTTTAGGTTCGGTTATAATTATTGTATCATTGTAAGATAGATATTGAAAACCTTAAGTCTTAGACAAACTTATATCTACACCATAAACTTATCTACCACACATAGATACTGTTTGTCCTAAATGAATCCCATTTTCAGGACATTTTCACGGAATTCCAGAACCACTATTATAAATAAGTTAGGATAAATGTATTAAAAATTACATTATATTCCCAGATTAATTGCAAAAAAAAAATATTGTTACTTGGCCCAGCGGACACTGATTTTTCTCAATAATTTTTCTAAATAAGTACTTTTATATCATTTATTTCGTATCCGAGTGTCCGGATTTGCTGGAAATGTGTTTATATATCTGTACGTATAATAAAACTGTAATAGTAGCGTGTCTGTAAAGCAAAGGGTTAGGCCTCCCCCAAGGCGGGGGGGGGGGGGGCTTGGCTTTTAAATCCACCACGTTGCTCCACTGCGAGTTGGGGATTGTAAGGACCGCCACATATTGACAGCACCCGGGACCGACTGTTTAACGTGCTCTCCGAGGCACGGAGTCAGTGATAGTTATGTAACTTAAGTCAGAAAAACTCACTGGTACACGGTCAGATTCGAACCATGGCCCTATGGCCTTATAAATTTGAGACAGGTTCGTATCGCTTTGTGCTATCACGGCACTACACCATACACAAACATACACTACACCAAGATGTAATTACATAATTTCATGCAAGAAATGGTATAAACGATCATTAATCACATTTCGACTGCCTATATATATACGTTTCCGTCGTAAACATTTCCAGACTAAACACAGGTAATAATCGTAACAATTCGTTACCGGCCCTCTGGCTTCGCTCCCTCGAGTTACACTAAAATCTCGTTTTTATTACTTATCGCTGTTTCGATGCCTCACGTACGCGTCATTGCATCGTTTCCTCTTTCTAATGTATAATATGCCCATATTTTATTTATTTATATATATATATATTTTAATATAGATACTGTATGTACAAAATTTAATTACGCGAACAACCAAAAATTAAACGTCGTGGAAAGTCAAGTGGTGGGTCGGTGGTTTCATATATAGTATAATATTTCGCTTGGTACCGACTTTCAATAAGCATTTTTACTTCCTATTACTTCATTTGCCACCATAGATAAGAATCGATCGATATAAAAAGCACTAACTAATCAACAAATCAACCCACCTCCCTGATCATACATTTCTGACATGTTTGCACGACATAGATAAAGACAAACAATAATCCGTTTGACAGTTAAGGAACAGAGCAGGTGGCTTCAATACACATAGAACCTAAACATACCATTTTTTAAACACGATTCGTTGGCTATTCACAAACGCATGTAAGTTAAATATATACGAGTGAGTAAAAATATATAGCCAACAAATAAATACAGAAGATAAATTATCACATAAATTGAATCATTGCTCTAAGTGCGTCTCGGTTAAATTATATGAGCGAAAAGTCAACGCGAATTGAAATATGAAACTGAGACTTGAAACTCCGACGTTCCTCGAACTGGCGCAATTGAAATAAGCGCTATTGATAAGAATTGGTGACACCAATTTATTGTAATCTACAGAAATAAGATATTTTGTATAGTGGAAAGGTTCCCTGAGAGCTTTTGTATTTCATGTCAATTAAATATCTTGTGGCAAAAGAATGTTATTTTTCCTTTTTTTTTACTTTTATTCGCTGGTAGAATACAAACAAAAACCACCACTGTTTATATAGAGACGCCATAATACATACTAAAATCGGAAAACGTGTGTAATGCTCTATTTATAATTTTAATTCAATACATTAACAGTTCCTTGTTTTCTACCTATAAAGGTGTTAGTTATCGTTAGCTAGAAACAATGAAATAGATATACTATCGTATTACGCTCTAACCACTTCTTCCGAGTACATCGGTCGGGTTGCAAATCATATTTAAAACTTTCAATGGCTTCTTTAACAGTGGAAGCGCGCAAGAGTCAAACGAAACCGCTAAGCTTTTTTTAATCAAGGAAGTCGAACAAGCGACTACGTCATCTCCTTTAACTCCGCGGTTCGGTTGTTTCGGTTAGCGGACATTGTCTAGCTGGTCGTGAATATTTTATATGTTTCACGGTTCACTCACGAAAGACCGGCGGCTGCGGTCTACGCCGGGAGCGTCGTCTTTCCTTCGTGACATAATTGAAACGGGCCGTAAACCTTTCCGGACACTTTAGTGCCGCAACTCGTAAAGATCGCATAGGCGTGAACAGATGTTATCTGCCTTTCGTAACAAAGTTGGCGACACTTAAAAGTGTACGTTACACAAAAGATAATTTCCAAGGAATGTGTGATGAAAGACACGGACAAACACACGAGCATACACACCTACACGAGCCTTTTCGCTTTTAATGCCGTCATTAAAATTTGTTATTGATTATTTCGGTTCGAATCCGGGCGTGTACCAATGAGTTTTTCTGACTTAAGTACATTAACTATCACTGACTCCGTGCCTCGGAGAGCACGTTAAGCAGTCGGTCCCGGACGCTGTCAATAGATGGCGGTCGTTAGAATCCCCTACCCGCAGTGGAGTAGCGTGGTGGATTTAAGCTCCAAAACCCCCTTCGCCCTGGGGGAGGCCTAAGCCCCTGCGGTGGGGTAAAATGGGCTGATGATGATGATGATGATGAATATTTGATAAAGCAAACGAGCGAAGTTACATTATGCGACACGTAATGAACTGAACGCGGTCGGTTTGACGGGTGCAAATCATAAATTGCGGACGTACCTACAGTTTGGTCGCGCACCGCGGGAAATGAACGATTGATTAACGGCCCGGCAAGCAGCCCTGTGACCGCCAGAGAGATAAACGAGCAAATAACACTCGAGTTCATAATAATTTTATGACGAACAACACATTTCAAGTGCTTTATGGTGGCTATACAAATATACAAATCAAATAACGCGGTAACAACATAGAGCTTCGAATGAAAAAAAAGTATAGAATCATTATTTGTACTAAAACGGTGAACTCATGCGGCACCACGATTTATACAGCAGAATAACTAATCAAATTAGAGATTTTTTTATGATTTCATAATTACTTCCAACATGAATTTTCATTTCTACAGAATCATTAGTTTTATTGATAACTATTTAATTAAGAAAACGAAGATGTTCGCGTGATATAATTCAATAAAAAAGATGATTGAAACTCAAAAAACGAGCTGAATAATTTTTTTCTTAGGTTTAGAGCAGAATTAATTATCATTTGAAATTTCCGTTGGTTAATACTTAAACAATGATACACAATAATTTTTTTCTGTCTGTATCACTTCTAATACCTACTAAGCATAAAATTTGCTGACCACAATTTGGGCGCTCATTTGCGCTTATATACTTTTATCATTCAGCTTAAATATTTTTATCCACACAAGCAGCATAATAATCGGAAATACATTTTTGAATATTTTTCTAGCCGCCGTTTTCATAACCGCTTCACTTCATTCTTGTAAAACCGTATTAAAAGATAAGCTGTGTCGCAATTGATACGATGCAAGAGTTACGCGATGTGTGACTTATAAACTGACGCAGAAAAGAAAAGCGATTCGTCTCGGAACCCCACGAGTGCGGGAAATCCGTCTGAAAATGAACGCCTCAATAACCGCCCCGTAATAAAGCCACAGCCTCCATATCCTGTTTACACCACAGTATAAAATATATATTGATTTTGGTTGTAATGTGGAAACCCCGTAGAAAGCAGCTTTACGATCACACATGAAAAATTTACACACCCATACAAGAATATTTACATTAAACAAGTGCTAAAAAATCCGCAATATCCGTATCCAATAAAAAATTAACCTACCATGTGTGGGCGTTTACAACTTCCTATATCTGAAACGGCTAGAAAATAGATAATATTGTGCAACATATAATATTTGTTTTTTGTTGATATAACTTTGGCGTGTTATTTGGAATAGGTAAAAGTGAGTCGTCGACTGCAACGTACTCAAACGTGAGCACAGCACTCGTTTCCGTAATCGGTCAGTTACGACAGATTAATATATTCCTTAAGCCAATGTAAATTTTTATTATATTGGCATCTGGATTTTAGATATTGTTACAAGCACGTTCTCGATATCGATAATAGAAACTTTCTCATCGCATTTTTATGCTAGAAAGTTTCACGCCACACAAATCCCGATTAACTTACATTTGATGAGAGTTTTTAGGAATGCACTAGAACGCTTTAACCTCTAGCATATAATCGTACCTGATTTAAATCTGTCAATATCAGGATAGAGGAAATAAAGTCAAGACGACAGAAGAGTGATAAAGTCAAGAAAAAAAATATGTCGAAGCAAGGTATAAAAATGTTATGTAAAAATTTGTAAATTATTTCATTGTAATATTGTTGTATCGAGCGAAACAGACAAGTGGAGGACTTGCCGTTAGTTTTACTGATACACACGAAATTCGCGAAGCCGTAACAATATCAAACGAAACTAATCATGCAATTACGTTTCTACACGTAGGTACTTCTTGAGTACCTACCTATATAACAAGTAGTTTCACAAACATGGCTCTACTTTTAGATCGTCAATTAAAAAAAATTTTTTTCAAAAGCGTAAGTTCATTATATTTACACTATTTGTTCACATATCTTGACTTAAACGTAATCAATTTTTTTAACATCTTATAAAGTTTCACAATGGAAACGCGTCATTCCACGCTAGAAACAATACACAAGGTCCTTGACACCACCATCGTAGGGACCAACCCGCATACTTTTACTATTGCGAGCCAAGCTATATTACAGCTAAGCTAAAAACGATTGCGCCCTCGTCACAATAGGCCAACTCCCACGTAGTAACGTAGTTAGCCGCAGCATTACCCTATTATATCACATTTGAAAGAGTCTTTAATTTCGTGAAGCTATAATACCATTGAATGGCTCACTTCGTCAGACAGCGCACCACGGTCGCTTTCTAACGCACCGTTGTCATCAAGACAATAAAAAACAAATTTTATGCCTACACGTTTTTATTGCGACGGGCCGTGTGATGATCGCAAAGAATCCGACTAAATTTTCATTTATTGTTTCGTTTATTTGCATTGGAATACTTTTTCCTGGTGTGCGTGTGTGTGGTAACCCTAGTCTATATTATAGCAGTCCTATTCCTTTAACCGAAAACAGGACATTCTATAAACGCAAATCAGCAAGTTTGAATTTCTGAGGTGACTACGTTTAGTTTCGCAATACGACAACTTGGGTATTGCGCCATTTAATAATAAACGAGCAACATTGACAAGTCTACACACGTGGCACTGAATCACGACAAGCGCTAGTATCTCTATAGTGTATTAAGTATGGAAGTAACTACGTTCCTAAAGTTAAGACGTTAATGAAATTACGCCATTCCTCTACTAGCCGTTGATACAAAGAAAAAAAAATATAGCAACTGGAACTATAATTTAGTAACTGGGACTAGAATTCCCAGTTTCCTATTTGTGACCACCGAACAGATAGTCATGCGTACTATATTAGGTACCTACTATAGCGAAAATATGAATTTTGTGTATTTAACGAGAAATTTATTTAATTTAACAAAATGTTCCATTCGAGTCACCAAAATATTGATATATTTATTTACTATTTTTTAATAAATTTAAGTTAATGTTTCAATAACGAGTTATGAAGAATTCTTAACTTAATGTTATAGTAAATATAACAATATTCTGGTAACTCGTATGGAACACTTTGTTAAATTAAATAAAATTCTCGTTAAATATACAAAATTCACGTTTACAATTTTTTTTTATTCATTACAAATTAAATCGTCGCTATAACATTCCTTTCTTGCCAAAGTTACAAAATTATATTATAAAACACTATTTTTTCCTGCTACTGAACGTTTTGGTAGTATATTTTTTTCAATGTGGTTTTACGTAGTTAAGTCGTCATTGCTAATAAAAGAGTTGAAGTAACTGACCATTACAATAATAAATTCCGATAGTCTCGGTAGATAGATTAATACATCTTTTAGGGATGAAACGGAGCCTTATTGCTGTCACTCTGCAGTCTGTCTATCTGTCTGTATGTCTGTGAATATTTTGCGTGAAATGTTGTCTTGAGGATATTTTGCGTGAAATGTTAATTCGAAACTGAATCAGAAATTCAATGAAATATTTTTTTAGGCGGTTTATTAATGTTTCTCTAAAGTGTAGCCGAAAAAAATAAATATTATTCGTACCCTAATAAAAATATTAAGGGCCGTCAAAGTTGTAAGTTTTAGACCCTTTTTGTTAAGGGTGTCCTCTAATCATCAATTGGATGCTCTAATTTATCAACCTCTTTTCCAAATAAAGTCTAAATACGAGAGTAAACATAATACAGAGAATGGTCAAACAATTAGAAAATTATTTTAATTGTGCACTTGTGACTATTTCAGCATGTTACGCCACAAATATAAATTTCATAAATAACTTGCTATTCATAGTTTAATTAATGTATTAGAGGTCAACTATAAAAACTAAACTGGATAGGAATTTGGAATTTCTGTTCTGAACTCGCGATGCGCAAGTCCACAACATACACTTGTCCGATTTTTATATGATTTTCAAATCCTATCCCTACTGTCACATAACTACGCAATGTTTTGTGAACCTGAAAGGTGTAGAAAAGGTGTACACGTGGCCGTGTACACGTATTTTTATTGTTTTAACAGTCAAGCTTAGAAGCCTTCATTGGAATATATTCCATAAGAATAAAAATATTATAGAATAAAATAAGTACGCGAAGATTCCAAAAATATACTTCGAGCTGTCATTTTCAATATATTTCCCTAAGTATTTCTTGCCTCTATTGTATAATACGCATTTGTGGCAATATTGCTGTGATCTATTCCCGTAAAATATATTGTTCACAAATAAAGACGAAAGAGACGAAACTACGTAATGCAACCGTAACTTAATAAAATCAATTATTTTATACTTTGACATTACTTACTTTTTTGATTTAAAAAATCTAGAAATAAATAAACAAAACAAAGCGCATTTAAATGTAAGAGATTGTAAAATCTACCTCCAATACTACATTATAAAGAATTAATTATATTATTTAAAACTATTATTATAAATTAGTAATTTCACCAAAAGTAAACATTTTACAAAGCATCATACATATATCGACAAACGATTCAGATACATTTCTTTCATTTTCATACGTTCTTTGGTCATCTATACTAAGTTCCTAGAAACTCAATCACTTAGAGTGCTCGGTTTGATTCATAATGAATAAACATTGGATATCAACACAACCCAGAAATATGTTAAGTGCGATCATTTGTCATGATTGTCTTCGTTACAACAATTGACCGGGTAGGTATATATTAAAATCCCAACACAGAACATAGAGTATAAGATGAAGAAATTTAATAATTTCATTTCAAAGTCCCGGAACCTTAATCGAAGTTATCCATGCACGAGGTCATCCACTGTGAAAACTGTGGCATTGATAATTGAACAGGGATTAAACGTAGTCCCTCGTGAACGGCTCAACCGAGAAACAAGTTTCACAACACCGATGAAAACTTGATTAAGTTCTCCCGACTAATCTTGTTTACGTAGCTCCTTGATGTTCGCGAGTGCACAAGGCCTTGCGGTGGAAAAAGAAATGAGTAAAAGTTGAAAATGAATATGGGTATTATAAAATCCAATTAGAGCTTTCGTGACAAAGGAAGAAGACCGTACGAGGGAGTAACCTTTTTTGTTCCATGGAAGCCGCAACAGTCTGTTTCATGTTCGTTTCCTACTGAAATTCCCGTTCGGATATATTCAATCATGACCTTTCAGTTCGATTTAGTTGCGGACTATCGTTTTTTATCTATTCATTATCACGTATTTCCAGACATGGAAACAAATTTCAAAACGAAAAACAAATTAACTAGCGATATCGTCTTGGAATAAGGCTTTTAATATTTTATTCAAACAATTTATTTAACGCTCTTCGATGTAGCATTTTAAGCTTTAGATACATATTTTAGGTAAATATCTTTCGCGTCTATTTTAATATTAAAATCCCAATTAATCCATGAAAATTATTAATAATAAACAATCCAAGCAAAATAAATTCGCAAAGTAAAAAATAACTACGTATAATAGGTACCATACCATAACCCATAAATCCCCCACTGCAGGGGCTTAGCTTTAGGCTTAGGCCGCCCTTCGGGATGAGGGACTTAGGCCTCCCCTCGGGATGAGGGGGCTTGGATCTTAATCCACCGCTCTGCTCCAATGCTAGTTTGTGGATTGTAACGACTGCCATGTATTGACGGCAACCAATGACAACATGTGACGGTAAAGTGACGGCAAGCAATTGACGGAATCAAACCACTCGATTTGATAATCTATATATTAATACGTGAAGAAAAAACTTTGTACCCTTTTTAAAGCATATTACGTTTACAGCCGAATGTGAGATTTGACATAGTTAAAGCTTACATGTAAAAGGAGTGCCAAAAGCTAAAATCAATATATACCTAATATGTGTTACAAATACCGTCAACCATACGAGTTTAATAGCCTGTCGTTTGATGCAATTTCAATTGACTTACTCTCTCCTATTTATTATTGTAGATTTGAAAAATGTCAGTACGGTCGAACTTTAACCATTAGGCGACTACCAGTTGAATTTTAAAATTAAGTATCACTTTCTACGATCGTATGCATATAAAACGAGGTCGTATGTCAAATAATTTTCATCCTTCAAGATAAAACACGGTATCTACTACTGCAAAATTATGTTTTCTATGTAACGTACCTGAACCAAAACGAGCATTGTCGGTTTGCAACATTCTTTAAGTAATAGCCGGTAACCCTGTAAGTACGGTAATATACCGTTCGAAAATGGCGTCGAGATCGCATGTCTTTATTATATAACAGAACAGTTAAATGCGTCATGTCTTGTAAGATACGATTATGATATAGATACACGACATAAATAACAAGAGATCAGTAATACGTCTTGGAAAAAAAAGAAGTAGCGAAACGCGCCTCGTGCACACTTAAAAAGACATCCTCCAGAAATCTTAAGAGCGATTACTGAAGATGTTACAATGTACTTGTCGAGGTGGAATTAAAATGGCGTTGAAACTCGAACATTTTCCTCATCAAAAGAGTTAAGACATTCTGGGATGCTATATGCCATGAGAAAAGTAACTAAGTAACGATGGTAAAATTGCCACAGTTTTTTTAACTTTTTGACTTGTCATCAATCATTATCAATCAATTGTCTGTGTCATTTAAATAGCTCGTGACTTTCAATCTGACCAAATGTTACCCACATTAATTGTTAATTTGTTAACTAGTCTATTGTAGATGTATGTAGAAGGTATCTACTTAAATTACTTTCCTGTCAAATTCCAATAAACTTTATTTCGCATACCAATGTGTCAGGCAATTTAAAAAAAAAAGAAATTAAACATTATATATAGATATGCAATATAAATAGAAATATATAGTGTGATTATACATATTGTTACGAATTTTATTATGAATAAAACTACATTCGTATGAAGATAGTGGGCCTGAACAGTCCCTTGACTGTATTTCTAAACATTTCTCTGAATTTCTGCAGTGGAAATTACTTGTTCGTTACGCTGTGGTAGTTATAGTTAATTTATAAGTACGCAGTTCATTCATTTGCACAACAGATCATCCGACAGATGCAGACCGTCCGTGCTGTGGTCACGGCGAAAATTAAAAATGAACGATTCAAAGCAGAAAACAAATAAAAAAAATATATCGTATAACTTTTTTAATCTATCAACAAGTAAATAAAGATTGTTTGCACCGGGATTCGATACTAAAAACCGAGATTTACTGATTCCTTCATTCACAGGTCTCAATTTAAGATCCTCTGCAGATAATTATCAATTAATAATTAACTAAACAAATATGAGGACAAAGTATGTAATGTATTATTAGAAGCGATTGTGTAAAACTTCCTCCTTTTCAACATAATCTGTTTCGGGTATATATCAAAAAAAGGATACATACGCGTAGAAATATCAAAAGGAAAAATGAAATCTTCAAGCTATTATTTCGACGCTACGAATTCATATAGAAATTTAGAGACGAAATAAACGAGTTATCAATGTCAAGTGTCGTGAAGATAATGTAGAGACGTAGTGATTAGTTACAATTATTTTAAAACTCTAATTTGAACCTCTAACTTGAATTTCGAAAATATTACATAATTCTGTTTTTTGCCGATAGTCGAGAGCGGGCCTTAAACAGAAGTGTAATTTAAACATTATGAGTATTTAGTATCAGTACTGTATAGGATATATAAATTGTCATATCATATCATAAAATGTGAGGAATACGAGGAGGAAAAATACGAATCAGCATAATTACGTTACAAGAATAGAACAAGCACCCTAAATTAGAAAGAAAGAAGAAAGAAAGAAAGAAATTTAATCAGAACCACGGATACATAATACACAAAGAAAACTACAAAAAATAAAACACAAAAAAAGAGTCTCCGCAGCCATGACAGGAGCTGACTCAGCACCCGCTGCAGGTGTGTGTGACCACGCCCACAGCACTGATTTTTAGTCAGCCCCTCAGCAATGATACTTGTCATAAAATGGGATAAACTACAACAGTCTATTCTTACAAATAGTACAAAAAATTACATGAATAAGAAATAAAGAAAGAGAAATAAAAAAAACATTGCATATACGTACACACTGACATTTTACAGACAATATTAAGTTACACATACTTTGCATCTCCTATCCCGTGCTCACATTTATGTAGTCACAATACGATATCTTTATGTACATGTATTTATACATCCTTATTGTTATAACACATGAATATAAATATTTCAAAGAAAAACGAAAAAGTTACATATTAAATACTAAAACGTAAACTACGCTGTGTTCCTCGCATTTTATAATGGTCTCGATCAGGCATCGCTCTACTGATAGTGAACCATCGTACTAATTATCCTTTTTCGTAGTTTAAGTGAAGGAAGTGAAAAGTGTTGCTATATTGTAATTATTTAATTTTAAATAAATTGTACAAAAAGTCAGCAAGCGTGTTTTTTTTCGAATAACGCTGTCGGTAGGTATAGAATAATCCTACGATAATTTTATTAACGAATAAACAAGTACTAAACTCAAGTCGCACTTGTTGACCCGTTTGATTTTCAACCAAAATGTTTCTCACCCCTATTGACATGCTATTTCAAGCATAAAAATACGCATTTCAATTTCACAAGTGGTCGCAACATTGTAGCGACGATCCGACGCGACGGCAACGTTGAGTGCACTTCCTGTCTACCATTCTAACCACTCGAAAGCTTTGCCCAAGGGCGCTTCAATACGGCGTAAAGATTAAACTAACATGTTTCAACATTTATACCACGTTAATAATATCGTGCGGACAGCAACATACAAAGCATTGGAAATTGGAATTTAAATATTTAAATACAAATAAATCTAATGTCTAGCATTGTTAATCTGTAACAAAGTGAGGAAATATGGTAGACTGTTGTAAATAATAAGTTTTTTTTTTTAATATATTCAGCTGATAGGTGGCTAAAGCTAATTTTGTACAAGCCTTTAATTTATATTAAATAAGAATGAGACCTTATAAATCGTAAAAGACATATAAACCACGTCCTGATTTTTCATAATCCATCGCTTCTGTTAACAGCTTTGTAAATCAGATTTTATGAAGTAATTATAAATACTGTCAAAAAAAAATAATTCTTAATCTATATAAAAACATGCTAATGATTATATTTATACTATCCAAATTAAATTACTACAAACAAAATCAACACTTGCAATATGTCAAATACACGTATTATTTACGGGCTATGCGACAGATACTTCATCTTCTCCATTGCGAAATATATATAAAGGTACGTTTCAGAATGAAAAAATACACCTTTTCATACATTTTCCACTCTGAACTCGAAGGTTCACGTTATTGCAAACCTTTCTTGTCGGCGGGTGTGTAAATATTGCCTCGCAAACACAGCTTTCAGATATGACTCTGGTTTGATTTTTGGAGAAGTTATTATTTTTTTTTGGCTGTAGAGACCGACAGAACGAGAAAAGTTGAACCTGCTTTTCATACGTACGTCAACATCATTTGTACCGAATGGCTATACTATAATACCTAATGACATTACATTAATTAAATTGTAATTTCACGACATCATCAGTGGCACGGTGAATCAAATAAAGTCTTGCCTGCCTGTACGGTGAAACCCGACGTTTTAGAAACTGAACTAGTAAAAAAATTCGAGAATGTCGAAATGTCCTGGTATATAGGACATCCTAATTTAAGACACCTTATTTATAGGAATCGAAATATGAATTAGGCTGGAAAATGTCATGTAAGCATTTGATCATGGCTTACGTGTCGCTTATGCGATCACATGCGTCGACATGATTGGCGAGACGTCTCTGCAATTAATTTATTTTATGGCGGAACAATATTGAGCAATAGTTACATGCAAAACTGAAAGACAGTTTAGAAAATATAAAATTCTTATGGTTTTTTTTTTTTTTGTTGTTTTGTGAGGGCCGAATCTGCTTACAGACATCTGCGCGCCCGACCTACCGCGCAGATAGTGCCGGGTTGGGATTTCTACACAGAAGGTGCAGCCCGACCGGCTAAACGACTCCTCAACCTATACTCCGGAGAGCGTATAGGATTTGACATGACGGCGACCGGACGCATTGAGGATGCTTCGGTGCGTTTCTGCCATTGATGGGCGGTGCCTTAAGGGCGCCGTTTCATCGGCGTATGATTAATCTAGAGATGAGGGCCGACGCGTGTCGATCCCTCGGCTGGGGAGGGCAGTTCGAGCTGGACGGCCCGACTGTGAACAAACAAGGCTCAGATGCCATTCGAGCAGATTTGTTACGTTAACTAGGTGATATCGGGTGGTAGGTACTGCTCTCCTACGTCAGACTGAAGGTCCGATCTGCCTAGGGCCCTTAGAATCTCTACCTCGGTGGTGAGATCGTCAGGTGGATCTGTAAGTGCATTCCGTGGGCGTCTGAGAAAGTGGTGGGCGGGCGGGGGCTCGTAAGAGGCCGCTGCCGAAAGTAACGGGTTGGGATGTGCGATCGCGGCGGTGAAGAAACGCTCTGACGCGTCCTTCATGTATTTGGAGATGGTTGGTAAGTCGAAATCGCTGTGAAGCAGACTGTTTCGAACGTACCATGGAGAACCTACTGCTCTTCTACAGAATTTGTTCTGTATGATTTGTAGCGGCTTAAGTATCGTTTGATTGGCGTATGCAAAGACCGGGCATGCATAAGTCATGACAGGTCTGATGGCCATTACGTAAAGAGTGCGCTTGTTGCGCATCGATAGCTTACTGCGGCTACCAATCATACTGGATAAACGAGCCAAGTAGAATTTGGCTGTTTTGCAAACACGCTTGACATGATCGCGAAAGTGCAGATGCTTGTCAAGCGTAATACCTAGGTATTTATAACTATGTTGCCACGGAATGTTGACGTCGGCCATTCGAAGTGTAGCAATATTGGGGGAGACTAACTCTGGGCTTTTCGCTTTGGAATAGCGAAAGCAAACGGCCGCGGATTTCTCGGGGTTGATTTCGATCCTCCATAGGCGAAACCACCGCGTAAGTTCGTCTATGGAGGATTGTAAACGTGAGGCGATTAGCCCGTTTGTTCGCGCGCGCAGATAAAGCACTGTGTCGTCGGCGAACAGTGCTAGTTGGACTCCGTTGCGCGGCAGCGGGATGTCATTCGTGTACGCTGAGTACAATAGTGGGCTGAGCGTGGAGCCTTGCGGAACTCCTGCTCTTAACGTTTTGCGCGTTGAAATGGATTTTTCGTGACGGAATACGAAATGTCGGTCGGTGAGGTAGTCTTGAATAATGAATACTAATCTGTCGGGAACTTCCAGTTTATGCAGCTTATATATTAAGCCTGCATGCCAAACTTTGTCAAAAGCAATTCTTATGGATATCATTGTCAATATTTATACTGACCCAATAGGCGAGTGGTTAGAGACCCTAACTGCGAAGCCGAAGGTCGCGAGTTCGATTCCCGCCCGGGACAAATAGTTGTGTGCATGAACATGTTTATTTCGTTGTGTGTATGGGTGTAAATTATTTTTATATGTATATATTATAAAGAATATTTAAGAATGTATATCACTTGTCTCGTAACCCATAACACAAGCATAATACTTGTTTACTTTGAGACTAGATGGCGTTGTGTGGGTAGTCCCATCTATTATCAATATGTCAACGTAACATTTCAAGCCGATTTTGAATTCCTTGAATTTAACAGTAATGCCCACGCATATCATATTTATTAATAGTTCAATATTTGAACGGAATATACAAATATGCTAATCTCGATTTTACAAAGATAAGACATCGTGGTATCACAAATAATCAAAGCTATTGCCCCTGGGCGGTACGGTCGATGTTTTCATTAGTTTTCCTCTAACAAATTAGAGCGGGCGACGTCGCCACTACAGACAGTATCCATGTTGATTCAATTTGCCGAAGGTCGCCGGGCGAGTTGGCGCCGAGCACATCATGAGACTCTATTCGCCCCGAAAAGTATAATCTACTGCAACTTATGCAGGAAAATTTTCCATTCTTTTCTAGGTACGAATAAAAAAACGTAAATAGAAAAATCAAATTTTCTATTTAAAATACTTTTGTCCAAAGAATTATCGATACAATGTGGTTATTGACTTCACACATAAATACTACGGGGTTGTCAATCGCCCGCACATTCACACGGTAATAGGATAACTTTGTGACACCCTGTTTCAACATTTTAGTACTGAACGATACTAAAAGAAAAAACACGTAATTTATTATTTTCGTAAGTACTTAGTGCTTGAAAAAATAACCAACACTGAAAGGAAACTTAGCTACTTCAATCCATTAGAAAATTAAATAAAGAAGAAGTCAACAGTTCAGCGGTATCAATATCGCAAATAAGTATGTCAATATTTATCGTTTGTATAGTATATCTCGAAAAGGTCAATATTCGATCGATTTTAACGTCTCTATCAATGCTTAGTCAATCGTACCTCGATCAATGGGCGAGGATCGATTTGGTGTCAAAATATTACATGGATCGACATCGATTACATCGATTATTTGCAATTGCGCCTCACTTCAACAATGGCTATAAAACGCGTCGCACACGGCGAAGATACTATAACATTTTTACCTTAAAATAGATAGCCCTGGGAACAATAAAAATATTATAGTATCTTTGCCGTGTGTGAATGTCCATTGGATTGTATAAGACGCGATATTTTATCTTAGGATAAAATATTACAGCACTTTCATCGTCTGTGACACGCTTCAACGTGGTTTCAAACTCTAAAGTCTATTACGCTTCGAAATCCAGCATTTGCGCATTTGATGTGGTCTAGTCACGAAGCGTGTTTACAAAAAACGTATACAATGTATTCTGATTCACTCAAGTTGCCATTTTATTTGTACAACATTTCGCACTAAACATTGTTGTTACATTTGAGCCGAACGTTTATGTACTTATTATTTGACTAAAAAGCCTCTATGTATTCTTTTCAATTGTCTTGACTTAGAGATGCTGAAATTTTTTTACTTCTCCAAAGTACCGTAGACTTTAGTATTTGTTATTAATTGAAACTTCATATCTCGACCCGTTGCTGAATTATTTACTTGTTTAAAAAACAACCAAAAATATATGAACTTCACCTAAGAAACTTAAAAACGAGTGTTTTTTTTCCTAATACAAACGTCACTTACACTGACCACACGTTCCGCTAAACAAGAGAAAAGGGCGAACGCAAACGATCGTAAACAGTTTAAGACAGCGGTACTGCACTTGGACGCGCAATCGACCGAATAAAAGCGACGGAACGAACGCACCAAATCCAGGTGAAGTTCTGTTTTCCCTTTTGGAACTGCTGAAATATTCCCGATGGCTGGAAGTTGTACTCCTCTTTCGCACTAATTACACGCCAGCAATTCCAAGACGAGAGTTATTTGTAGAAGTCGCATTCAGTGAAGCATCAAGAATGCTAAAAATGCGAAGACATTGGAAAATTGCTGATACAGCCAACGCGGAAGAGCTTTCGGATATCGTCCCATAAAAATTTCTCCTGAATATGATATATCTATAATAACAAATTTTTTACCAAGCGATTGAAAATTATTGTTATTGCATAAAGTATTTAATTTCATCAAATTTAGTTAATACTCTTTTAATAGCGTTCATCATTAAAATCCTATTTACCTAGATGTCTGTCTCTAAATAACTTGTTAGCATGTACGTTAATTGCATAGAATAAATTAATTTGACAGGAGCGTTTGGTTTTAATAGAGTCAGAAATGTCATTTTACAATTTCAAAACTGTCAAACGCAATTTCGCGGTGATGAAGGCTGGCACGTGGGGACTTAGCGGACTGAAACTTGCCAAAGATACACCAGCTAATTAAAAGAAAAGCGGTTAGACGGTAAGCGCAGAAGAGTGCTTCTAGTCAATTCTTACTTTCACGACTAATCGAATGTCTAGCTGTCCAATTCAAAAACGTTTATTCTGACCTGATTTAGAAAAAAATCAGTTATCTGTAAAGTCAGTTTACTGACGATAGTTGAACGTGACAACGTCATAAGAAAATACTGATGGAACGGTTGCATTTTTCAAAAGAAAATTTTAATTTTATTTGTTTGATAGATATTTTGTATGGATATAAAGGAGGTAAATGGAAATCACAATTGAATTGATTAAGTTACATTTATTTGTACGCATAAATACAATTGTCAATTTTTTTTTACAATGTACACAGTTTTTACAAGTATGAATGTGCGTTGAGCAATTGTTTTACATGGAACGCCTCAGAGCGAGGTATAAACCAGGGTCGATATTTTTAGAAACGAAAAAAAATTAAAGTAGGATGAAACCTATTGGAAAAGGAAGGGAAAACCACTTAAATGAAAGGAAAAATAAATTACGGGCGATCTGAGGTTGGGAAGGGGTAGGGGGTGGGTTTTTAAGGGTAAAAATCGGTAAATCTCGATTTCCGGCAAAACTACAAGTCCTATCGAAAAAAGTTAACTGGCAAAGTTGTAGATAATAAAAAGATCTACAACTTTTGTATCTACACTTTTTCTCCATAACCTCAAAATTCATGTGAAAAATCCAAAAAACCACTTTTTTTATTTTTGATTTTTATCTTTTACAAAAAAAATTTTTTTTTTCATGATATTTGGTGAAAACTTATCTCTTTATGTCCCAAAAACACTGGAATTTTGAAGATTTAAAATATTAATTTTTTCACCCTATTTTGATTTCGATATCGAAAAAGCACCCTAATTTTCAATCGAAAATTCTCACGTCAAAATATCTGATTTTTCAAAAAAGTCGGTAAGCTTTTTGTTCGTTGAAATCTCTATTTTCAGATAGTGTAAAAAAAAATATACATTACTATGGTAAAATTTTTCAGAAAATGTAAAAAAACGAAAAATACTAAAATTCGAAATTTTTTTTTAATCTTTATGTACAATTTTGAGGTATTCATTAAAATTTTTACTTTAATTACTCGAAAAACGTTAGGTTCCATGTTAGATTAATAAACAAAAAAATTACAAACCAATTAAACATAAATATCGCAAAAAAACATAGTTATTGTAAATATTAAAAATACGATTTAAAGGGGATTTTATTAAAAAAATGTCGCTACTGCTATTTTTTTCAGTAATAAAAGTTGATTTATTAAATTTTCATTACATTTATGTATTATAAAATCTCATTAGATAGTAATATACACGTAAATCGTACTATTGAGTAGATATTTTTTTTAATGATTACATTATACATGATATTATTTTTAAAAGCATTAATCTTTGTATTTATCAAAACATTGTATTCAATTCGAATCACTTATTCATCAGTTTCTGTCTTTTTGATGGTATTTCTTGATCGTTAGATTCGACAGGCCTTTCTGATTCTAGTAGATCTTCGACATCTTCAAGACCATCACCGTCTTCGTCTCCAACATTATTTTCGGTCTGCATTGGTTCTTCATCCTATTTTCATCTGAATCATTAACTTCCTCATAGATTTTTTTCTCCACATTGGCGCATTGTTCAGAACCATGACAATTTGAGCATAAATTTGTGCATTTTAAACCATGTTTTCGGCAGCCACATTTAAAACTATTACATCCAGTTTCACAGCTGCAGCAAATAGTTTTCAGCAAATTTTCCGGAATTAATTCCATTTCTGTAAATTTGGGCATAATTCCATGTTGATGTTGCTTCCAGCCCCAATCTGTTGCTGTCAATTCATTACCCAGCCACGTTTGAAGCTGATAATATGCCCTGTAACAATGTTGTTCTGCTGCACCTTCTGTGGGTGGGAGATTTGCCAATATGAATGATGATATTGATTAAAATTCAGGTAGTATTTACCTTGCTATGTAGATTTCAGAACTTTTTTTTTAAAGTAAATTATCACAATTCTTGTAAAGTAACTTAGCCTGCACGTGTATTTATATGAACGATGTTATTCACTGTACTGTTTCTTGAATACTGGCTAACGGTTTTTACAGCTGCTACGAAATAACAGGTAGTAAGGCCCAGACCCTCCAAGCCCCTTCCCCACTTCTCTATGAAATACCTTTTGATGGGCTACAATTTTCCGAAGGTCACTCAGGTATATAGGTATAATTTTAAAATGGCAATAAATAGGCATTTACGCATATAATTTAAAGAAAATTCGACAAATTTCTCAAAATTTTGTAGATGTCATATTAAATATTAACCTTATTAACTTATTTAGTTGTTAATTATAGTAGTACATTTCAACTTGCAATTTTTTGTTTATTAATCTAACATGGAACCTAACGTTTTTCGAGTAATTAAAGTAAAAATTTTAATGAATACCTCAAAATTGTACATAGAGATTAAAAAAAAATTTCGAATTTTAGTATTTTTCGTTTTTTTGCATTTTCTGAAAAATTTTACCATAGTAATGTATATATTTTTTTAAACCATCTGAAAATAGAGATTTCAACGAACAAAAAGCTCACCGACTTTTTTGAAAAATCAGATATTTTGACGTGAGAATTTTCGATTGAAAATTAGGGTGCTTTTTCGATATCGAAATCAAAATAGGGTGAAAAAATTAATATTTTAAATCTTCAAAATTCCAGTGTGTTTGGGACATAAAGAGGTAAGTTTTCACCAAATATCATGAAAAAAAAAATTTTTTGTAAAAGATAAAAATCAAAAAAGTGGTTTTTTGGATTTTTCACATGAATTTTGAGGTTATGGAGAAAAAGTGTAGATACAAAAGTTGTAGATCTTTTTATTATCTACAACTTTGCCATTTAACTTTTTTCGATAGGACTTGTAGTTTTGCCGGAAATCGAGATTTACCGATTTTTACCCTTAAAAACCCACCCCCTACCCCTTCCCAACCTCAGATCGCCCGTAATTTATTTTTCCTTTCATTTTAGTGGTATTCTCTTCCTTTTCCAATAGGTTTCATCCTACTTTAATTTTTTTTCGTTTTTTATCATTTTGGACGGTATCGACACTGGTCTAGTAACGCCGCATGCGTCATGTTTTTTCGTGCGTGCAGCCGGCTCCATCGAATTATAAGACGTTGTCACGTCAAAAAATTTTGTATTTCTCTCAAACATTAGTGTTACAATGAAAAATAAGGACAAATAATTTAACTAAACTAGGTCTAAATAAACGTTACTGAATTCAACAATAAATGTACATATACCTCTTATTGGCGCTATGTAGTAAGTAAAGCTCGGCCATTGTAATATTACCTGAAACGAAATAATATCGACTGTTATTACATGTAAATATAAACAAACAAGAATTGTTTTAGCAAATCACGTAACATGCATAATGAAATACGGAAAGGCCTTTGAATAACAACATTCGAGGTTGTTTTAGGTATCTTCGTTTGTAGAACAAACAATTCTAAGTACAGTAACATAAATATCACAACACAATGGAGCCAAGTTAACAATATTCGGCATCGACGACTAGAATTGGCAAAACAATTTCTTGGCAATAACTTCCACCGTTCACAGCCAGAACATTTTGGAGGCGCAAAAGTTTCTCCATTAAAAGGTACAAAACACGCGAAACAGCCCAACTGAGACCATAGATGGCTTTGGCTCTTGGCTCCTAAGCTGTATCACATATAAGTATAATGTGTATTTATAACTCGCAATGAGATCTCTAATTAAACAAGGTTTAAAACGTAATGGGCAAAAAGAGACTTCATTTAGAGAACTCTTATAATAGAACCTTCCAATAGAAAATAACGATGGTGGGTGCCAGTCGTAAGGCTAGATTTCGGTAATAAATGTATATATGTATGTTGTATTCACAGGCAAGGGGATGATTCTCGGACCGCTTGATTTCACGTCTCAAAACAATTTCAACGAAAAAGGAATTTTCTCTCTAGTATTTCAAAAGTTGTGTACTACAATGGGCATTGTCCAAAAATTTTGACATTGTATTTGAACACGTTTTTGTGTTTTTTTATTGTGTGTATGGATTTTTTATTTTTATTCATATGAAAGGCCTATATCTACCTATAACTCTGTGGAAATATTTCCGTGTGGGACTGGGAGTACATAAATAACACGAATCGCATACTTTATGTGAGAAAATGTCATTTGAGTTCTCCCCCGCTGAAATTGTCAAATGAACTGAGATTCACCATCCAGGTAAGCTTCAAATCATAATTCAACATTAGTGTACTTCGAATCGTCAGAATAAGAAAATGTCACTCAATAATAAATCTTGTTGGATATTGCTGTTTTTTCAATACATTTAGACAAAACAACATTTAAAGTAAAAGTTGTATGGCTAGATAAGCTCTATGCAACAATGTACCGTATCATCTATTTTCATGTTTGAATGGATATAAAATATTTAAATTTTTTTAATTATCTTTGAACCCTCCCATTTCAAAACCATGAAGTCATTTTGGCCTATTTAGAATTTATACGAGATAAGAAACCGATATAAGTATTCTGATCTTTCGTTTTCATACGTAGAGAAACAAGTCCTGCAATTTCTAAAATGACAACTAAAGAACATATGACCGCTAGACGTTTAAATTTTTTAAATATACCGTAAAAAAGTAATATATTACGCATAACCAGTAATATTATTATCAGATTCGCAAATAATGTCATTATTACGTCATAACTGTAGGAGAAAATGGCATCGGACGAAAATCCCACGAACGCCACCGCAGCAAATTGGATCGCATTATCCCCGCAGGAATTGGGTCCTACCTCAATGTGGAAAACGTTATTTGGATGATAAATCACGTCCTAGCCATCTGCCAGGTTTAACTCAAGAGGAGATCACTATCAAATAAATGTGGGAAATATCAAACATGTCGGGAATTATTACACAGGTTGGTTTTTTTTTTAAGAAGCGTAATAGGATAGGTACCTGCTGTTGAACATGGTTTCAAGAGAATATTAAAATATACTTGATACGATAACAAAATTAAAAACAAAATTGAAATCGTTTAAAAAACAAAGAACTTATAAGCTATGAAAGATTCTTCTTTGCCTCTTTCTATCAAAACTAAATTAGATTACTATAAAACCTCGAAACGAGATCTGACGTCGCGCCTCCATATGTCCTACTCTAATTGGAGATACGAAACGTTCATACATTATAAATCGCTACATTTCCTATTGGAAAATTTTAATAACTTACGAACGAAGCTGAGTCGAGATTACAATTCAATACTAAATTACCTTGATTTTTCAATTGATCTGAAAGGACTAGTATACAATAATGTACTGAGCTGGCTCATGTTGTTTTGTGATTGTTGTATAACACGGTCCACGCACAGGACAATAGACGGTTGCGTCCTTGGATTAGCACCGGAACGATCGACACTCAACGGACAATAAAATACGTTTTGCCTGGATGTCATCCAAAAACTAGCGCACGCGCAATAGCAATGACAAAGAAACGAGCGATCTGGAAAATTTGTTTTAGCGGAAAAAAACACAGCTTATGTTGAGGATTTGCCCAATGAGATTAATTTAACAAATACGCCTATTATAACGACATAAACATGGTAAAGAAAAAAACTTGACCATTATTAGCATGAATTATTTGAAATTTCATCCGATTTAGCAAAATAAATCAGATAACCGAAATAAATGTCGAAGTTTCGATTCCAGTTTACACAAGAAAACGTTTTCCTTCGTCTGGTGTGACATCGAAGGTCTGAGACGGCATGCCGTCCATTTTGTGTAGGGAAAGTTTGTCATTGACAAATTATCGGAATCGATAAGCTCTTTGTTCGAGGCAGTTTCTAATTCTGTACATCTTTTATATCAATTCCGTCTTTGTTTGTAGTGAATCCTTGACAAAATATACTTAATTTTAGAAGATCGTTCGGCCTAGTTGCGGAGTTTGGTTACCTTTATTTTAAGGTACTCATGATTGTTGCGCGCTATTCACGTTATAAAATACTAACACAATACCTTGCTTCAACTTTCAATCCCTTTTTCAGTTTCGGTATAGTTCGCCTCAAACTTTATGGCGGATCGCTATAAGCGTATGCGTATAATACAATGCTATAAGCGTGCTTGCGCAGGTATAGTCATATGCCCCTCGCTCCACTGCGTCCCGCTACACCTAAAACTGGTTACTGCGACGCGACTAGTTGCTGTGTTCACATTCGCCATAAAGTTTGATTGGAACTGTACGCTATTGCATGCCGCTACATGGTCATGTTCTGATTTTTCTTATTCTTGTTTTAAGAATATTTAAAATTTTCAGTGTCCTTTTCGCTGTGTTCGTCGAGCGGTTTCGATTTTACACATTGTACATTTGTAACGTTGCATAATATTAAGTTCAATATAGACATTAAAATAGAATAGTCACATATTTACGAAATTATGTGTGGGTCAGGCGCGGAACCGTACCTACAAGTACGTAGTGCGTCTAAGTATTATCCTTACATGCAAAGACTGGTCGACTGAATAAATTATCTTTGTTATGAGTATATTACGTGCTTGCGTTCCCCGTTTGGGTAAATTTTAGATAGCTGACATTGAGCTGGAGAGGGACGTGTCAAAACGTATTTAATGAACCCTTGCCCTGATAGCCAATAAACTAGATATAACTATTGTACATACACTATCAGTTTCACTTAAGTACACATGCTCTGAGCAGCCATCGTTAACCCTATACTCACAACCAAAAGTCACAACATATTTTAGGTAATGAACCTCATTTGATAGTTGATCGAGTATGCTTCGAAATCCTGCCCGAAATTCAGGAAACATGTTACGTTCCAAGTGCCAAAAAAAAATAAATTACCCGCTGTCACGTCACGTAAAGTCTTGATCACGAAAAGTACTACAAGTACAATAGATTACCAAATAAGGGCTCCTCGGATATGTTATTCTACCGAAGACTAAACGTCGCGGCGGGTTTAATTATTTTTGTCTTTTTCCAATATTAAAGTTCGTTTCGTTTAATAAGTTTCAACGTAAAAGCTTCTTTTACATCAGATTATATTCGCGACGTTTTTTTTGCAAAACAGCGCCCCAAATGTATAATGGGCTACCGCAAAACATACACCTTTGGGGAGGGTTTAAAACGAGCCGAGAGGAGGGAAAGTTAGATCACAATACGAGTCTGAATATAAAAGTGACACAATTATTGACCACGTAGCGTAGGTAAATTCACCATCGGTCGTCATCGTATACAGTGTGATAATGTTACGGGCTATCGGTCCAGATATACAGGATGCACTAAGACACCAATGTACTGTATTATGAAACGAAATCACAAACTGTTTCAATTACAATTCACAGAGATCACAAATTTCACTTTTATCGCACTTTATAGCTCGCAGTTGATCGCTTGTGACTTATAAGTAAAACTGAACTAACTGACTCGCGTCGAGCTCCTTATATAGGCCTGAGAAATTTAATAAGTTTAACCATAGGTACTATGTTTTTCGGCGTTTGCTATATTGCCGCTTTGAGCAGGCGGTGGTTGTTACGGTGATTATTTTGTGAGAAATCAAATTCATGTTTGATATCTACTATGTCTATACGACTCTCTAATACATATGTTTTTTTTTTCAATTGACATTGAGTATTTTTTGAGCATTCGCATTTCCAGGCGTCATAGCATCGCTTTGACAGTGCACTTCGTTCCGTCTCGAAATTATATTTTTCGAACACGTAATTTTCTTTGAATAAAAACCGTCTATAAAATGAATTTGATTTGTGTAATTTATCTTTATCTCGGAATATCTCGATATTTCTGTATTTGGTCAATGTGTTTGAATAGTTGTGTGATCTTTTCAAGTACCTTCTATAACACATCGACGTGCTTCTATACACAGATGTTACAATAATTGACGTTGCCTGAGATCACTTGAAATTCAAGACCAAGTGTATAATTTGCATTCAAACGGTGCCACTTGGTACAGAGTGTGCATACTGCACTCTTACTTGAATTACGAATGGATGGAGAGCGGAAGTAGGTCGTGCGGCAGCCCACCAAGTGCTTTATAAATAAATTGACACACGCCTCGGGCCAATTATGATACAGCCACAAATTGAGGTAAAGGCTTTCAGATGGGGCGCTTTTACGCTGGTACCCGCAAACATAACGAAAGCATAGTGAGCCTTCAACTACACCTTGAAATTATAATTTTGGTTTAGCATATTGAAGTGATTTGCTTGTATTGTATACATTCGAATTAAACGTATTTTTTTTTTGCGTTTGTTGGAGGTAATCTCATAAAATAAAATACTGTGCTGTATCGACCTGATGACACAAGCGCCGGCAGCGGTTTTCATAGATTTTCACGAGTGTCATAGGCTGTTCAACTTCTAGATGGAAATCGATTGAGCATTTATACGAAATAGATAGAAGGTGGGCATACTACGTTGCGTTTGTTATATCATCGTGATTTAAATCTCATCAGGATTATAATATGATCTCAGCTAATAGGCTATGTAGTCCTTAAAACCGTGCAAATTAATTTATCTGTAGTGAAAAATATGTTAACAGAAATTAAAGATGATTGGCGCCGTAGACAGAGACAGCACAGACAATGAAATTGAATGAACGGAGAGTTTAGATAAATAATATTCGGTTTATTTGACGATTTTTTTGTTAAGAATATGATTATAAATAAGAATTTCACACTAAGTAGTTACAATAAATTTTAAAATTCAAACGATAATTATTCGTATAATTTTTATTCAGTTACAAAAACGTTTTTGATTTAACAGCTTTGGGCAAAATTAATTGTAATCAAACCCTAAGTGCTTGTTTACGGTGAACTGGCGGGCTCGCGCTGGGTGTTTGCAGTAGACCGCTATACACTAGCGTTCGTGCAGTAACGTTGGAATGTAATCTTCTAGGCAGAGTTCCATAACAACAGATGAAATTCAAACTGGTTGATCTTACATGGCGGCGGCGGCGGCGGCGGCGGTGGTGGCCGTGAACCGCATGTTGAATGGCTACTTTAATGTGACCACACACAAGAGGCAACATAGGTTTGATATTAGTCGCGTGCGCTGCCTGCAAATGCAGTTGCGAGTTCCACCGCACTCGCGACATAAATATAAACATCTAGTAGATAAGTTAAGGTTTGATATTTCGTGACCGCGCCCGTCAATAACGGTAAAGGCATCCTGAATGTATCCGGAACGAATCTCTTCATAGTACAGACCCTTCCAGACGAATTAGATATCATTAATTCGATGAATATATTCTTACTAGCTCTACTATGCTTTCCCATACCCTCAGCCATATACCTTCTGCTTCATTTCTTGAATAAAGTAGAAGACGTATTTATTTTGGTATATTAAGAATTAAAAAAAAAAACACTTTCGTCATAACTACTAATCCTGAAACAATTTTCAAATAATAAGTAAGAACTAATGAAAGTTATGTCTTTGGATACCTATGGAAAGCTTCATTTGGTACGTGAAACCTGATAAATAGTAACCTATGTCACTTGCTAGATCGTTCACAACACGTCATGGTCAGTTTTTAACAGTATTTTCAGCTTATCGGTGCATCGTTTAGTTACAAGTATATAATAAAAACATGTAAACAAGCCAACAATATCCGCCACAACAGCACGTGGTCGTCAACAATGGAATTAATAAAAATGAAACATTTGGTTCCGACATCGTTTTACCAAGATAACAATAGACTTCAACGGTATCATGATAACAAATAGGTGTACAGTCAATACCTAAATCGCTTAAAATATTGTAGCTTTATCACGTTATCGTCTTTCCAGTGCGTCATCCTTCGAAAGGAATTTAATTAGATAAGCACCTTCATTCAATATGCAAGATAAATATGGAAAAAGTACACAAATACTGATATAGCTAGGAGTCAATGTTAGAAAGGTAGCTATCGTAATCGAACCAAATGGTATTGAGCAAATCACAACTAAGGTAGGCAGGAGCCTAAGTCGTGATATAGCGAAAATATACGATCACAAAGAATTTGTAACCATACGCCGATTGGTCATAGGATTACTGACTGATTGGCCTAGTGGTTAGAGACCCTAACTGCACAATCGAAGGTACGGCTTCGATTACCGCCTGGGACAATTATTTATTTGCACGAACATGTCTATTTGTTTCGTGTCTGGGTGTAAAATATCTATAGATATGGTATCACCAATAGATGAATAGACTTCATTGCGCAAATAAAAATATGGGTACATTTTCATAATAAATTATTTTATCTACAGTGTTATTTTATACCGTTTGGTTGCCTTCTTAACGCTATAGTAAACGTACGCGCCCAAGGCCGAGCATGAATGGTGACTAGAGTTATTGGTTTTTCCGGGAAAGGTTTGTGTAGTCATATCTCAATATTTTTCTACAGAACGATACTAAAAGGAAACAAGACGGCTATCGGTTTTTTACCAAAGCTCATTATATTAAAATTTGGGTGGTCATTAAAACCACAACCTGTATATATATTAAAAAGAATATTTTAGTATACATATCAGTCTGTATTTCAATACGTATGTCTAGTATCCATAATACAAGCTTAACACTTACTTTGGAACTATATGACACTGTGTGGTATTGCGAGGTTTTATTATTAGAGGTATAGTGAAAATATTAGGAAATAAAAAAGCCAAAATGTTGTTACCTACCAGTTTGTTATCTACTTCACCCATTTAAATATCTATTACTTTTTGACAGATACTTTTCTATGTCATGGCTTCGACGTGACTGAAGCGATTCGGTTCATTTCATAATCAAAATAGAGCACGTAATATTGGTCGGTAAAAAACGTACCCGAACAACGTGAGTCACGGTCCGCCCCGCCAAACTAGCTCTATTGCAAATTGAAACTGCTGCTGACTGCTGCGTCATTGGGAACCTATAACCAAACTTGATATTCAAGCTTGAAATTTCGGTTTTGAATACAATTTTGTATGCCGCTTCAATTATTTTTTCTTTTACTAACAAAGATATAACGAAAATGCGTTTTGAATTGTATGCATACACGTTTGAGTTCGAAGACTTCGATAATTTACAAAATTTTAAAGATAGTGTGATTCTTTCTAACGTAACGTACCTAGACACGATTGGCTCAAAAGAGTGAAATAAACTCCTGTCCGTAGCACGTGACTACAAACTTTTAAAGAAATTGGTCAGTGTGGTGTGGGTAGAGAGAAGCACGGAGGGGGTGAGAGACGGTGTGTTTGTTTGTGTTATCATTTTCTTCAAAAACGACTGGGTCGATATCGATGTATCTAGTATCGTATTGTACTGTATAGATATTATTCAGAGTACGTTTCAAGGGATGTTTTTTGTATTATAGACCACGAGTTATTCGCGACTAGTAAACTGCATAAATAAGTTTTAGTTATCATAGTCGTGCCTGTCGGTTATTCAAAATCTAAAAATGTCAATGTTTTCGGTTCACTAAGTAGCAATGTAGTTATTAAATTATTACACTTTTTTAAAAGACCCCCTTGTCAATATTCTTGTACTTGATGTTTTTTGGTGGCAGATTTAAAAAAAATATATCTCTTTAAGCATCAATCAACCTAGTATATGGTCCATTTCATAGCGAATTTTAATAATACAAGCACGGTTGTCGCAATGTATATAAATATATGTTCGTAGCATGTACTTTGATACCAATTATAGTCCGCTATATTCCTTTTCACCGGAGCAATGTAATAATTTATGTTTAGAAAGCAGCCGTGTCTCCGGTGTCGCAAGATCTGTCGGCGCGAACAATACGCAGTGATTCATCTCGTATGCAAATTCCTTGTTTATCATTATCGTCGACGCACCGACTGAGGCGTGTGAGGCGTCTAATTGAGGAATATGTGAGGAATACATGCATGCCCCATATGAATAGCAACTATGTTCGAGTGATATAAGCCGTAAAGGGCGATGGCATTATAATAGACTACGTCAGAAGGTTGATAAATACGCAATAAATTTTATTTATTTCGTTTCTATTATTATTATAATTAGCAATACTACATCATGTATAGAAACGTATACAGTAATGTATAGAAGATATTTGTAACTGTACAACAACTTTGACGAGTGAGAGACCCTTGTATTTTGACGGGAATGAGTGGGTACCTTTAGGTATAGAGAAACCTCAGTGATATAGGATGAGATTTTCGAGGATGAGAGGGTGGTACGAGACAAAATAAAATCGCAGCAATACAGAATTGACATCGAACAAATATAAACTTTACCTGTATATAGTATCATAAACAATGTAATTCAAAAATAAAACATTTGTCAATACATTTCTTAGTAATGTTTTTAATAACGGACTTGTATCTATTTAACTATAATTTTCTTTATATGAGATCAATGGTGACATCCAAAAAATCAATATCAGATAGAGACATCAACAAGTACCTAACCGTGACTTCCCAAAACCTTCCCACGTTGAATTGCAACATTTTTTTTTGTTCTAAGAAACGGTAGCACCTGGCGTTTACGGATTCCATCGGAACAGCCGGTGTAAAAACTCGAGCGGAACACCGGAAGGAATGCCATCGAACACGACAGAAACCTCGCCTCCGAATGCCACAAATCGTAAATTTTGTGGTCGTTTCTAGAATTTATATCAAGTCGGCTGCTACATTCGTCTCCCTTGATTAATCATTGCACTGCCTTCTATAGTTACAAGCCATGCTACTAGATTTGGCAACGTCGCATTAACTGTCACTTGTAGTTTGATTTATTTCGTCAGCTGACAAGATGTCATGATTTAATAATTAAAAATATGAGATTTAAATAACTAAAAATGAAATTATCGATAGCATTTAACAGAAAATAGAAATAGGAGTATCTATTAAATTATATTAGCACCCGCCCGCGACTTCGTTTGCGTGTCATAAGTGGATTTTATGAATAGAATAGAATCATCAATAGAATAAAAATAATGGTTATTATATCTCATTTCGGTTAGTGGTACTATGATTTTGTGCGTTTATCACAGGCTATATCTTAAAAACTAGTTTTATTGTATAATGCTCTACGGGAATGTACCGTTCCCTTGCAGTTTATTCCTCTTCCTGGGTTCTACGTAATCTCGCCGGACCTGCTGGTGGCTAGCATGCGGTTAAAGTGACCATGAAAGGTATAAGTATAGTTCCCCGGGATCCTCCAGATTCCATATCCTCGAACCTATTCGAAAAATGATAAAAATTTACGGTAATTTCCACCCAAACGTGTCAAGATTGTGATGTGAAACGAAAAACGATTATGGTGAAAATATCAACTTACCTTACTAATTACGAATAAACACGATGCAAAACGTAATGTTTAACACTGATTTATTATTTTAAATCAATATCTCTGTTTACATAACGTTTAAATGGAAGAAAACGCGAATTAATGACCTGATAGATACTAAGGCTCGGATTACACGCAATGTTGCCAGATTTCAGTAGCATGGCTTGTAAACTATTGATGGCAGTGATCATTGTAATCGTAACTAATATTATAAATGCATAAATGTATTTATTTTTTAATATCCTTCACATAAGTCATAACAGAACAATGTAATGACGTGATTTTTTCACGTAGTAGTGAACAATTAGGCTCTTGTTTATCATGGTCGAAAGTTTTCGCAAGGAATACAAAACTTATTAAGATTCGAAACGACCTATAAACAAAGCTTATTTCTATTTGTGAAATGTAATACAGTGGGAGTAAAAATCAAAAAATAAAGGTGGTAGACCGAAGGAACTAAAACGGGAAATCATTCGTTTAGGACGTTATGCATGTTCAAGCGTGCGTGCGTACTCGGAGCCAAAATCTAGCAAATTAAAATTACTCAATTTTATTAAAATCCGAAAATTTATGTAAATAATTATACCTACCGGAAATTCAACGGTTATTAATTAATAAAAGTAATTCATCATCAACGGTATAATGGAAAATGTATACAGAATTAATTTCAAAGGAAAACGAAGCCACCTGCTTCCGGGATCGTATTGCACACGTTAATAAAATTTCGACGCGTAATTAGGCAAAAACGAAATCAAGCGCCATTAAATGGCTCCATAAAAATAAACGTTGTTTATAAACACGCGGAGGTGAGCATCGAAAATAGTTGATTGTTAACCAAGAGAGCAAAATTGAATATTTCCGACGAGAATGAAATATTGATTTAGAATTCAGCGAATGATTTCTAAAAAGACTGATTCAATACCAACCGTAGTAAATAATTGTGCACCCGACGACGTATAATAATATAAGGGACATCTTGCATATGATTATCCGATCCAAAACTACGAGTAAGCACAATCTGTATTATGGGCACTAGTCCACTGATATATATAATTTAGTAGTTTTTCTGTAATGCATATGCAAATATTTCACACACGGACACGGAACAAATAGACATGTTCATATACATAAATATTTGTCCCGGGCGGAAATCAAACCCGCAACCTTTGTTTCTGCAATTAGGGTCTCTAACCATTCGACCAATCGCTTAGTGAAGTAAATAAAAACTTTTCAGAACCCCTACAAAGCAAATAAAATAAAATGCTTTATAATAAATGTTTTAAAATATATTTATTATAGTGCTATAAGCTCAATTGCATCTTGGATTCATTACCTACTAAAAAAATATGACGACATTGAATATTGCCTATACTTAACTATAAACCTCCAAATAATTTTCTATGGTTAAAATAGATAAGATTGGCTCCTGTCAGCTCCAGAATCTAGAAATAGAGTACAGCTTCTTCGGAAATAATGCGCCGTATGTAGATTAGGATTCACGATTCCTACTAATTTTTCTCGTTTCCACACTAATTTATTTTTACTTTTTTGCAATTTGGAAAAAGTTTACTACCAGCTAGGGTTATTTTATAATAAATCAAATCTGTCTTACCCGTGTCTTACCAGACATTTTCATTTCATAAATCAAAGAAATATTTGTAATACACGGGTATATTTCACGCTATTTGACACAAACAATAAAATTTGTATGCTAATTGACTAAAATTTTTACGTTTTAGTACACTATAAAAATCTAATAATAAAATAAAATCGTAGTGTCTGTCTGTCGGTTCCGGCTAATCTCCAAAACGGCTGAACCGATTAAGATAATAACTAAATAACTAATAACTAAACTTTGCAGACATACAGAGGGCATTGTCGAGGGTAACATAGGCCACTTTTTGTACGTCCGTCTGTCTATGTGTTCGAACTAATCTCCGAAACGGCTGAACCGATTTTAATGAAACTTCACAGATATGATAAAAAGGCTGTTAAGAGTGATATACGATATTTTTTGTTTGTCTGTCTGTCCGTGTGTATGTCTGTTCGAACTAAACTCCAAAACAGCTAAACTAATTTTAATGAAACTTCGCAGACGTAAAAGAAGGTTGTCATTTCGATTTTGATGAAATTTCGCAGACGTGAAAAAGGCTTTTTTGTCTGCCTGCCTATGCGTCTATCTGTCTGTTGAAGCTAAACTCTTAAAAATTTTAACCGATTTTAAATAAACTTTGCAGACACTAAAATAAGTTAGACAGGAGTGACATAGGTGACTTTTTGTCTGTGTTTGTTTATCCGTCTGTCTGTTTGTCCGGGCTACTCTCCGAAACAGCTGATCCGATTTAAATGATATTTTGCAGACATGAAAAGGGCGTTGTCAGAAGTGACATGAGGCTACTTTTTAGAAGAAAGGTACGGTTCCTGGGGAATAACTATCCCTCATGCCATGGTATAATTGCTGAACGGATATTGATACAATTGAATACAAAGGCGTTAAAGGCTTGGTTTAATACACAGGATAAATTTCATTCCGGAAAAACATAGACTTCCTATGGGATAGCTTTTCTTCACGATAAAAAATTGGATTTGGCCCGTTAGCTGTCCCAGTACAACTGTGTACTACACTCGGGCGAAGCCGCGGGCGGAAAGCTAGTATTAAATACGATAATAATACTAAAATTTTATTATAAAATTGTTTTTTAATAAACATTAATAAAATTTATTTGGAATAATTCCCTTTTCGAATTAATAGGCTAAAATAGTATTTTGAATTAACAGCGAGTTGCACCAAAAGAAATTGACTGAGATATAGCATAAAGTAAAAACTGACAACTTTACATCAATTACAACCATGTTGACTTCTATGTCTGGTACAATTACCTAAGTGCGGACATGGAAGACATCATAATTCTGATCAAAGTATATCTGTCAATTTTCACTTTATGCAATATAGGTTGACGGCTCTTCTGTTACAATTCGCTGTATTATAGCCAATTAAAATTTCCCATCCAACCTCTTTACTTTCATCATGTTATTC
Source organism: Luffia ferchaultella (assembly GCA_949709985.1). Lineage (NCBI taxonomy): Eukaryota > Metazoa > Arthropoda > Insecta > Lepidoptera > Psychidae > Luffia > Luffia ferchaultella. The sequence continues at coordinate 22,358,939 of OX453241.1, read as the reverse complement.
ATACATTTCATTCATTTATTCAGGTTCGAAATTCAAATTACGTTTCCTCCTAAGGGCCGGGCCACGACTTCCGGCAGCGTCGAATGAGGTGTATCACTGCCCTTTCTCTTGCCAGGTGGCATATGAGCGACGGTACTCAATCGACTATCAGTTTCATACAAAAGTTAAAATTTTTATAAACATAACATACATATAAATATATACACAAAATATAAATGTCACAATATGTAAAGAAGGTACTTTCGCTAAGAGCGCCATCTACAAAAGTTTTACGTGACACACCCATTACAGCGCAACGCGCGGACAACCAGTATAGGGAGGATTGTAATACATTCTAGTTCGATGTCTGTCGCACGTCGCACCAAGGCTAGTGAGAAATTGGCGGCCAGCCCGTTATGGAGAATAAACACATTTTGCTCCCGCTCTGCAGGTCACAAATACATTGTCATTTACGTATCTATTTTACTTCAAATTAGGACACTTCACATTGGAATAATGTACGCAATATCACTCGTAACAAGCATCATAAAAAGAAAGTAATATTAAAGTAAATAGAGGAACTGATATATTTGCGTAGGTACTTGCGAAAATAAAAGCTAGCAATAACAAAGAAAGGTACATGTAGGTAATAGACATAGGACGAAAATATACACTGGCTACGTGTCATGACCGTACCGCGGTCGTCACAGCCCGGAAAGCGTATGTGAGCGGGAGGAAATTGAATCTCAAATGAGATTCCGATTACTTGCCGGTCCGATCTTCTTACCCGGGCGAACTTCAAACTAGAATACTTCTATATTATATAAAATAACATAGTTCACGTAATCGATTTAAAAAAATAAGACATGCTCGTCCGAACGTTCGCCTCAAGTGTTCGCCGTACCTACTAGAAACACTAGCGCACTCCGTTAGAACTTTTAGTAAATACGTCATGGCTACGGAAGCATTACCTTGGCTTGGCGTAGGTATTTCAGGAATTTGTATTATGTAGTACTCAAACTCAAACACCGACGATAATTTAACATGAAACGTCCATACAAGGTTATGTCATCACAACTTTATATTTTGGCACCGTTCACGAGGCAAGATGGCAACGCCACCCGGTTAATGTTTATGGTTTCCGTATTAAAAATAAAAATGCGCAGTAATAAAAACTAACTTAAACAGGAGAAAGGTTATTTTCGAAAAGGCCCACTTGTCCATAACGCGTGTCAAATGGACGGTCACTTTCGCTAATGTCAGTAATTAGAGTTAGGCATCGGCTACGCAGGCGGCGCGGCGCAACGACACGCATGCAAATCACAGACGAAGCCACCGATTGGCGAGACAATCAGATCGCAACACGACCATCCAACTGGCAACATTGCAGATCATTCGGACAATGACCTTTGCAGTATGGCATGCGACTACTTTTGCGATATAGTTACAAATAAAAATTGCAATTTCACATTTTGCACAAATAATTTATACTAAACCAATCATTAATGTGTATTTAACCGATTTTTTAATTCTACTCCTATAAGGGTGATGCATCCAGATACCTACATAAAAAAAGAAATTAATTGTTTCATATAATGCTGGCTACAAACTTGACTTTACATAGAAGTCCCTTATAGTAAAAACATAGTGTTTCTTAAAATTTAAATGGGGTTTGAAAGGATCATATTGCCCATATATACCTATCCCATAACGATTAAACATAATCCAAAACGATACTTCCGTACGTGGGTGCGCGTGCTTACCATTTGACCACCATCGCCACTACAAACACAATCATGAGAACAGAACTGCACTATTATCACCTTTAACCACATGGATGAAGTCGCGAGCGGAAGCTAGTCGTTACATATACATGCAGTTCCCGTCATTAAGTCAATTGGGATCATAGATCAAAGGGTTAAAGGTTACTCTGCCGTAAACTCGGATGCAGCTGCTCTTAAATAAGATACGAGGGTAAAAAGAGAATTTGTATATGTACTAGGTTTATAAATATACCTCTAGTCTAATATAGGTCAGCCTGTTGACGAACATGCATAAAGCGATCGATGGATCGTACTAAAGTGAAATTACAACATAAAATAGATATAGTACTTGAACCATATTATATAGTTTAAGTATATGAAGCAGAATAAGAACCACGAATAACTCGCTTTTTTTCTGATATTGCGGGGCAGATATTATAAACGGGAGTTATTGATTTGAACGATAACCAATCTTGTACGTACTTATGCCACGCCGAGTTATATATAGGTATTGCAAGCTAACTGATAGTATGACGGCTAGGGGAAGACCTTTTATCAATACGAATAAAACTAAATACATATTATTATGTTATAGAAATAAAAAATTAAAACTAAACTCGGCCTTGTTTAGTAGTGATATGAATTCGTTTGCTACTTCTTACCGCCATATCCCATACCGAATTCATGTAAAATAGATCATATTTTATTAATGAATCACATATTAATATTAATGACATTACACCCATTAGAACATTATCGATTTCGTAAATATAGTACATTCGGTTATTATATGGTGAGAAAGGACGTGTTGTCAACTACCGCGTAGATATTAAATTTTTGAGGTAAAAACTCGTAGACGTAATAATCGAGTTTCTAACCATGAACACACTCGAAAGTATGTACTTCGACTCGAGTTTTTGAAGAGTTTTATTTTTATTTTGACATTGTGTTATGGATAACGGCGACTAAAAGTTGATACAAACTTTCACCGAGCTCGTCTTCGAAAAATGTTAAACACACCAGGGAACCCTCTAAAGAGGACTCGTAACTTTTAATGAATTTTGGCATCTTCTTGTACGTTGGATAGGTACATTTTCTTGACTTTTTATACCCACTGGTATAACAACATCTTATGAATAGTAATAGACTACAGTAATTAACTGGATTTACTGTATATATTAGCCCAGTCACCAATAACTACCGAGCTTTCAGTTTTTAACCCCATCAACAGTACGAACTACCAATGAAACAAATATCAGAAAAACAATTGAGTTACATTCAATTTATCAATTTTGTTAAAGAATCGATTGCCAGTTTTCAATTAGCCCTCATATTTGACATTCCACTGACTACAAATTGTGATTAAAAACATTATCAGACGCGATTGCATAAAAATACGAGTTGACTAAAGGCCCTTTTCTACGCTTACCGTCTAATCACTCCTACTCTAGCTGGCTGGTATACCCGTTTGCCGAGATGGCGAGTTTCAGTCCGCGAGGTCCCCGCGCGCCAGCCTTCACCACCGCGAAATTGCGTTTGACAGTTTCGATACTGTGAAGTGACATTTCTGACTCTAATAAAACCAAACGCTGCTTTCGAATTTATTTACTTTTGCGCGATTGCGATTTGATTACCCATGACTGAATTTCGTTATAGTTCGATATTAACATGTCAAAATTATTATCCAGTGACTCTTCTTATGACATTCACATAGATATTTGACAAAGAGCTAACTTTCCCCACATTATTCATTAAAAGGTTGAAGTGTTACCTGTCACAGTTGTTAAAAAGTTCAGGTCCCAAATAAACTTTAAAAATACTGTCAACCACCTGCTACTGTTAACGTTGCAGGTAATTAGTTACGACGATGTAGATGAACTTGTTAATACGCACCTGCAGACTTCGTTCATGAATTCGAATTTTTTCATAGGGTTTTTATAAAAAATGTGCAAGTAGAATATGAATAAAACATGAGCAATTTGATTGGCATTTGAATACGAGTGCGGTAACAAGCCCGAACACGGTAAGCGACATATTTCAATGTTTAACGAACCGGTTACGTGGTATTGCTTGATCAAAGAATTTATTACGAATCAGCTAATCGTCTGCTACTAACGTATCGTTGATTGGAATAAAAAGCGTACTTAACTCATTGCGATTTTTAGGGTTCCATACTTCTAAAGAAAAAAACGAACCCTTATAGGATCACTTTGTTGTCCGTCTGTCTATCTGTCGGTCAAGGCTCTTTTTCTCGGAACGCGTGGAGCTACGGCCCCTTAGAGCTGTAGAAAATTCAAGCTTTTAAGTCAACGTAAACAAACAAATACGGCTATTTATGCCGCATATTTTGACAATGCGAGTAAATGTAAACTTATAGGGAACTTCTTGTTGACCTAGAAGCATGCCATTTGGCAAAAAGCAAGGTGTTACACGCAAGTAAAGGAATAAATCCAAAAATCTTATTTTGTTGCTATATCATATAAAAAACATTTTTTAATGACATATATTCGTTTACGTAGCTCTCTGGCGGGTAGTAGCGATAAAGACGTCAATATATATTTATGATGTAAAGAACCCTTAGGGCGCGAGTCCGACTCGCACTTGTTTAGTAATAAAATGTGATCCTATTTGGGCATTTTCACGTCGCCGTCTTATTAAGGGGGTTCGCAGAAACTCGATTCGATTGCCATAATAACATCCGCGTTTCACTTTGATTACTGCATATAATTACTAGTTTATGATGATAGAAAGGTACACACTAAATAACCTTAAATTAAATACATCTAATACTTCAACAAGGCCAATATATTCATCGTCCGCTTTTATGGCCGGTCAACTGATGAACCGCAATAAAACCAATTTATCAGTTTCACTTACAGAGCAGACATTAACGAACCAGTTGGGTTCATTCTGAACGGCTTTTCCTTGCGGGACGGGAAGACCGCCCCATGCGTCCTTTTTCCGCGTGCAGGCAATTTTTTACCTTCGTTAAGTCAAACAAAAAGGCGGAAGGAACAAAGCGGACTGACTGCGGGCGGCGCGACCGAGAGAAGCTTTTGTGTCGGCATACACGTTGAGTGGGCTGCCACTTGACTCTGACATCAGCGACGCTACATCGCTCGCCCGCCACCGATGTCTGGAGCGAGACACTTTCATTTTGTGACCACAGTTCGTCCTCTATGTAAAGAACAGCTCGGGGTTTGATCGCTTTTCCAATTCTTCGACATCTAAACGTTTCAATTGAAACAAAACTGACTTTATACTCTATCTAGTCGACTTACTAAACTCTAATTTCAATCAATATTTCAATTTAATATATAAGTAATCTAACATTTTCAATATTTTCTCCATTATTTGTCCATTACGCAAATTACCAAGTGTGTTTTTTAAACGAATTCGCGCAGTAAAAAAGGACACTTTCATTTGTATGGCTCACCCAAATTGCTCCCCCTATTGCTAACGACTTTCCCGCTGACCTGGATTCTGATCGACTAATGGAAAGAACACATCAAGCTAATGCGAAAATCGAAGAAATATACCCATTGAATAATAAAATGATTAACATTAAAAGGAATTAAAATCGTTATTCCAAAGAAGCAATTTCAACAAACTATTACCATGATTACCACCAAAGTATTAGATCGATTGAATATTTGACGACCGCTTAGCATAGTGGACAGCAACCCTGCCTGCGAAGCTGGAGGTCCCGGGTTCGAATCCCAGGTCGGGTCAGTATTTGTATGATGAATATTAATACTGGAACCGGGTCTTGGTTGTTATATGTATGTGGTGTCTTCGCTTGGTACTCAAAATACAAGCGAATGCTTAGTCTGGGACCTAGACGTTGTTGTGATTGTGTGTGTTATTATTATTTATTATTAATATTATTTAGAAACAGAGCGCGGTTGCAACAAATACAGTTAAGTTGTTTTTGTTGACAAAAATCGCTGAGACCCGACTTCAGTAAGCCCAAAACCAGAACGAGCCAGTAATCAACAGTTCAATAACGAACGAATACGAGAAAAAAACCGGAAATGGGAAATGACTTGAATTTTCCGACTGACAGCGAAAAATATAGTTGCGCGCGAATGAATTCAGATTTATCACTAGCCGGCTAGACGCTTATTTTCAATGGCCAGAACGTGTTATCGACGGTCTTTGCCTAAAGAGCATTTACCGTTGAGCCTAATAATGTTTTACAAAATAAAGGTACGCAAAAACAAGTCTCGTCAGAGTAATATCGACTAACAGTATATGTAACAGTCGTCGAGTAAAAAAAAAAACATATGTACCAAGACATAACATGCAGCAGGAAACGCCCGACTAGGTTGACTGACTGGGTAAGATGTCGCATGCGCCGCCGCCGATCCGGTTTGGATCCTTTAGTTAGACCGGTGCGTAGGTCTTTACACTACAGAAAAAAATCGGTAATGTAAAAATAAAGATTTTAACTAATAACTAATTCAAAATTTTAAAATTAGATGTGAAATCAACGCTTAGTCTCGGAAATAATAATTTGAAATCAGAGTAATGATCTATGGCATAAAAAATATTATACCTGCTCCTCTACAAAGAGTGAAATAATGAAATAACTGTACTTTTACATTACTAAATAAAAAATATTTTAAAGTTTGAATAACCGTCGCTTGCAACCTTAAACCATATTTAGAACGTACTGTCAGGTGAAGTATGTAATGCAAAAACCCTAATGAAGTCCCAGCCATTTTAGACAAACACGTGTACTGCAGCGCCCCGGGTAGTCAGTAACTGTAAAACGTGTCTAATAACTTGCATTGAAGTAATACTTCTGTAAGGCAAAAAAACGTAATTAAAATAGTAAACGTAATATAACTATTCATTTAATTAGAGAAACACATCAGCGCTCTTTTTGGTGGTTAAGCCCCATAAAACAAATTTAAGAACCTGCTCTGAAGTGATACTATGTAAAACAAAAACCGCATCGGAAACGGTCCAGTTGTTTTTCAGGAGAATAGTAAAATATATACACAGGAAAATCACACAATACCCTTACCCCAAACGCATATACCGTCTCCATTCCGTCGTAGGAAAATAAAGGTTACTATTGTTAGAAGAAACCAAACGTAAACTCCAAATGCGCCTCGGTTGCGAAACCAAACTATCAGCCCGTGAACGATGACGCACTTTGCGCTTCTTTCGACCAAATTACTTAATTTATAGTAAGTAAGCAACAAAGCCGGGGAAGGATAACGAACCCGGCCCACGTGTCGCGCGCTCGCGCACTTTCACGCATTATTATCAAATATACTTCGCGCGTGGCCTAAACACATGATCGTTTTTAGGATTCCGGAGTAAAAAGCAAAAACGGAACCATTATAGTATCATGTCCATCTATCCTGTCTGTGACACCCTCGTAGTTTCTATATTTATAAATACAGGTGAATAAAAATTTTCGTGCATACTGAATACGTAGAATCGATATATTTTATTAGTTAACAAAAAACTAATTTCCAAAAAAGGAACGAATCAAACAAATTAGTCATTCTCGTCCACGTCTTCGAAACTATGTACTAAGAGTTCATGAAAAGAAATCTAATGAGCTCAAACTTGGTGGAATTATTAGTAGCCATTGAATTGTTCTGTTATCCACCTTCTAGCTGCATCATCAGAACAGTTCGATGGCACCATGATTATCAATTGTCATCCAAATCGTACATGCCTGTAAAATTTCAGCTCGTACGATTTACCGTTGAGGAGTTTTCTCGTGATGAAACGATCGTCAACAGAAGCTGGTCACCAGATTTGTGCATAGTCATGAGAATGACATACGTGTGCAATATTTCAACTGCGTAGGTCAGAAAATAAATGGAACATCACTAAAAGAAATGTCAACTGAGAGAGTCTCAGCTGTAAAACGTATATAGTTGTTCTTCTATTATTCAAAAATCTTCTCGCTCTGTACTCGTCTTGACGACTTTTGTTACTCCTGTTTAGACTCCGCACAGCAAAAAGCTATTGTAGAATATGAAGGACAATTGTCCCTCAAAGTAGAGACAGTAATTTTTTTTTTCGGTATATTATATCGTATCATGTGTATCTCTGTAACGGAACATTAAATCAACATTTCTCTATTGTAATAGTTTACAAAATATATGTTATCACGAAACACAAGCGCCTAGAAACACGATAAAAGCCCATTACAACAACAGCTACCATACAGTTTATTGATCTAACATCGTTGCCGGCGTACGCAACATAATTAAAGACGACGAACCGCCGCGACCCGATAAAAACTTTCAATAGCTGGCTTTACGATGTGTCAGAACCATAAAGGTATATATACTAGCGTAAGAGAGGAACACAGTGTGCGAATGACATCCAGCTCCATTCCAGCTCTTTGCGGAAATCCTACATGCGAGAAAGAAATGCAAGAAAATCTGACGTAAAACCTCTTTGAACACATTTAGTCTTCTTTACTCACTTGTCAAAATAAGGTCCAGCTTTGTTTTCTATTTTGTGTTATAATCGTTTTGAATTCTACAAAAATTAATTCTTGTGATAAAAATGGTGTAGTGTTCAGTTTTAAATTGCACTGTAACATATGTTAATAATCCAAATAAAGAGACATTTCACCGGTAAGTACTGCCAATAACATATTGTTATCTTAATGCTTATTTTTATAAAAAGCGATCCTAAATTTACTTGGTTATACATCAGTAGTATACGGTAAATACTTTATTTTGTAAATAATTTGTTATTTTAAACAATTATGTGTACGATACAAAAATATTATGTAAAATTACAATCAAACAATGAAGCATAGGGATTGCACAAAATGTATCGATATGTCCATATTTTCAAATATAAATATTTTGTAAATTTGATATTACCTAATTGCACCTGTTCCACTGGAATGATGTCGTTAACTGTTTTTAAACATATTGTGAGTGTACAGAAATCGGTTTCACTTGGAGGAGGGTCCACTTTTCCCTCTTACGTATCTCGTCTTCCCCAAATAAACTTAAAATAATAAAATAATGGAAACGATACTATATTTCTTAATAATGGAAAAATGAAGACAGATGTCAAACATGACATCTTATTTTTATACACTTTTTATAGGTACATATTTATGAAACCTTCAAAGGAGGTTCCATAACAGTGAGGTTTATTTAGCCTGGCAGCACATTGTAAGGGAAAGTATGACATCTATACATATATACTACACATAGGGTATATATGTCAATACAAGACTTTTTCAAATGAATATATAAGATATATATACAATTAATTTTAATCGTTATTTATTTATGATTTAAAATCTGATGCTCTATTTAATTTTAATCGTTATTTATTTATGATTTAAAGTCTGACGTTCTATCTGCTCTCTGATTATGAACGTCGTAAATAATTAAACTTTGAATGACAAAACTACTGTATACAATAGTTTAACCTCATTTTCCTCCAAGAAACTGCGGTGTTAAAAAATGCTTCCTGATAATGATGACTATTTCATAATATCCAGGTTTCCTGTAAACACGGTTAGCATTGAACAATGGAAAAAAATGTTAAATAGAACAGGTGGGACTCCTCGAAAACATTCTTTGGTTTGCAGTAGACATTTTACGGATAACTGTTTTGTCTAACTAAATCACCGACGACTTTTGAAGAAAGGATCTATACCTACTGAATTTGTGCCGTTAGGGGTTTCTTTTTTTTCATATGTGCTTACTAAGTATATTAAGTAATATACTAATAATACTTAATATCTAAAGTCAGAGCATTTATGCCAACTGTAATTTCTGTACAGGTCAATCTGAAGACCAAGCGATCGGTGTCAGCGTACGTTTACCGGGATATATCACCAGAACCTTCAACTTTGGAGCCTAAACCTTTATTTCAGCACTAATATAAAATGGATTTGAAGAAAAGTCCATCACAGTGAAAATATCAATTTTAGGCAAATTATCACTTTGTCTTTTACAAAAACTTGTTCCTTTATATTCAAATAAAACTTAATTACCTATTACACAAAGAAACAAAAGATATTATAGACTAGTCCAAGGCATCCAAGGCATAATTTGTGGTGTAGTGAGACGACGCGACACTCAATCGAGTAGACAATGTGACGTCATGGGCAGTAAGAATCCACCAGTCAAACCGCACGAAAATACATAATAATAATAATAACGTGCACATTACAACGTCGTGGCCCCAAACTATGCATTAGCTTGTGTTTTGGGTACCAAGACGAATTTAAAAAAAAAAAAACTTTCACTGTTTTATTAGTTTTGGTTTATCTTTCAATTCTATCGAGTTAAATTGTATATTTTGAACATCATGAACTTCTCCATTGTAAATGTTTGTGTTTTGTACATTCTCATTTTTTTGTTTACAAAGAGTTAAAATTTTGTTGTTATGCGTTGCAACGTGACGTATTGTAATTAAAAATAAAAATCGTTTATTTATATTGTTTTATTTATTACTTGGCTTGTATTCAACTAAATATTAAAATTTCCATAATGATGTTAACGCTTTCTTTACTTCTGCAAATTTTTTATTATCAACTGTTAACAAAAAAAAAATATTTATTGGAGTAAAGGAAATGGCATTTGAATTGACTGATTGATGATTTGTCATTTTAAAAAACTAAAAGTTAGGAAAAGTAACTCAAAACAAAAATTATGTAGTATAGCAGATTCAAAATAATAAATAGGATTGCCGATTTCGACTTATGATAACGCGGTAATTTCAACGACACATTATCATGAAAGTACTACGTGCTATCGATAATATAAAAAACACCTATGCACATCACTAAAACTGGCTCAACCACATGTGAATTTTGCACACATACTCATTTCCGTTTCGGTCATGCGATGTTTAGATGTCAGTTGGTCTCCTACGCTAGTATATATATGTCTATGGTCAGAACGTAATCTAGAGACGCGTTAATTGAATCCCCCGGAGCGAGAGAGAGAGGTTTCAACTTTTTCGGCACGGGCCGGACGGTGCCGCGCAAAAAGTCAAAAGAGAAAACGGCTCCGTCATTGCGACTAACACGCGCCGACCTTTAAAGGCTGAACATACATTCACAATTGATACGAAATAATTGTATATCATCTAATATAAAGCTAAGCATATGTTAATGCCAGTCTACGTGATTTCGTTTAAACGATACGTGATTTTTAACGTACGACAAAATATGGCATTGTTATTCTAATACGGACTTGAACGTCCATCTCGTTATCGACGTTAAACTCGTTAACGTGTAACCATTAATTTAATTACTTCTAATTAGTAACTACGACTTGTGTCTTTAAACAGGTGGGGCTTTTAGTTATTTTAGATACACTTTATTGTCATTGAAATCCTCAACATACTTACGTCATATAGCTAACAAAAGGTTCGAGGCTGAATAAACGTACCTAAATGGCTTCTTCATCCGCGGACAGCGCTGAAGCCCCCAGGGAAGGTAATGCGATTAACAAACACATACATTGTCCGGGCTGGCATGTATGAGAATCATCCATATACGTAACCCACACAAAATCTAGTTAAAATCTGTCGCCATCGCAGGTTTCGCATTTGTCGAAATATTTTATGCGGCTTTATCTGATACAATAGAGAGCAAAGAAAAATATGTCCAAAAACTAGACTTAGTACTCATTGATAAAACAAAAATTCTTGTTAAATTTTCTAGTAGATATTTTTACTTTCTAATAATAAATAACATACTTATTTCCCTTAATACCAACCACAGAGTCTATACAGGTAGTGAAAACAATGCCTACAGATTGGAAAGATCTATATCATATAATATACTTAAAATTGTAATTGGGGTCGGGTATGTAGATTGAATATTTTTTGAAAATTATGAATCAGATGAACATAACTAACGATGCAGAGGCGAAAACGACAATTGTTGGAATTTTTGTCTGTCTACCTGTTTGTCTGAGCACATTTCATCTAAAAAACGTTACATGAATTTTTGTGAAGAAGAAAATTTGCTGCGAAGATAAGTTAGTACCTGGGTAAATATATAGATTACGTTTTAATGCGGGGAAATGTCTTGTTCAAACGGGAAAATACCAAAATTTGTTACACCAAAAAGTACGCAGACTAACTCGAATGATAGTAGTACCTTTAACAGGAACGCGTGTAATCTACGTAGGCGAAGCCGCGGGTGGTCGTAAGTATAGATTAAATTTGAATAACATCGTGTTTAATAGCATCTTTTGCAAATCTAGGCGATGTGCATCGTGCGGGCTGTTGCTCATACGTTCTTTTAAGGTTTTGTACGGTCGCAGCAGGTGACAAGGGAATCTATTGTACTGAATCATGTATTTCTCTGGAACAGGCTTCTAACTTCTAAACCTTTAGTTGTATTTGGATACAGTTATGAAGGACAAATAATTTCGAAATCATTTACAGAATTAGTTAAAATTTAGACTCGAGCTTCCCATAGAATAAACGTTGACTTTTTTAATATGGAAACAGACAAACAATTGAAAAGATAACTTTTATAAAATATCAAACGTTTTGTCACGGTTACAGGAAAAAAATACACATTGGATTGTGAAAAGGTTCTAAAAATAGCCCACACTTAGACCGACCAATCACTGTACCGTATATATATATAAGATTAATTTAGATATAAATACATCTAAGTTTTGTTCGTTATCTAAATTTAGTGATACGTAGATACGGAACCGAAATGAGCGATTCGGATTCGTACTTCACTAGTTTTTTTCTCGTTTCAGAGTTAAGTCAATATTCCCTGCAGGCCGAAAATTCACTCGGGATTTTTCATACACAAGATGTGTTACACTCTTTTGTCCTTTGTTAGAGGGTGCACAATAGAAATACTGTTTGGGCTTCCGCTCATAATAATTTCCCGCTATTTTTATTATCGGTCCGTCTTTTCCTCGAAATGAGAGCAATAAGAGTATAAAGGTATAATAATAAGCCACTCAGACATATTGCATTCGCTTCAGCGTATATTTTCACATATATTTTACCTTGTTATATTATATCGTAAAAGCCGTTATATAAATCATGTTCAAAATAATATATATTGAATAATTGAACATTAACCTAAGTAGTTTATTACGGACGTGACCAATAAATATATCAAACGCAACACGAATTGGGTCTGAGCATGCGTCATTACAATCAATCATTGCTCTCTTATGGACATTATTGTTCGAGTGGAGATGAAAACACAGACATTGCTAAATTTGGGACTATGTCACTACATATTCAACGACCGCTTAGCCCAGTGGGTAGCAATCCTGCGTACGAAACTGGAGGTCCCGGGTTCGAATCCCAGGTCAGTATTTATATGATGAATTTCGATACTGGTATCGGGTCTTGGTTGTCATATGTATGTTATGCCTTCGCTTGGTACCCAAACCCAAAACACAAGCTAATGCTTAGTTTGGGGCCTAGACGTTGTTGTGATGTATATGTTGTTATTATTATATAATATAGAATAAAGTCGTCGGCCCCGCCGCATCTGTCTGTCTGTCTATCTATCTGTCTGAACGCGATAGACTCAAAAACTACCGATTACCTGTTCGAATATACGTAATTTCATACGGTTGTTACCAATGGACAAAGTGATTCAAAAGGAAGGTTTATGTGTATAATGCATTAATTTATGTAAATTAGTCGAAATATGACGATAACTGTTGAAGATGTCGGAAAAAATAAAGCCGACGGGAGATTTCACCGAAAACACTGCCTAATTCTTTTAAGAAGTAACAAAACAATGTAAGAAAGGAATTATTCCTCTTTTATAGGTATAAAAAAAGTCCGGGATGGCATATTTACTATACTTATTTTAAAGTTTAAAAAAATGGTCACATACAAAGTGGTAATTAGAAAGCTATTTAGACGGATACGATATTAATCCTTACCAAATTAAATACGGTAGTTACCTTAAGCATTTCATGCACACAACATTATAATTGCCCTTTACACCATTTGAAATTTGAATTTAAATGAATATCATTGGAGTTATCGTGAAATTAAAACTATCGCGCGACAAAATAAATTCAAACGCGACACGCGTGATGTAAAGTTAGGCAGAAGTTATCAATGTTGTATACAAAGAAATAATTTAGTTTGTTTTTATAGTAGGGGAGCCCAGGATGCTAAATCGGGATTTACTCGAGCGTCAAATAAACCTATTGGATTGCGAAGCCATGATAAGAAGAAAAAAATGTCATATAATATATACACTTTCGTCGGTGGGGGGAGCGGCTATAAATTTTCAAAAATGTAAAAAAAAACAGTTGCATGGACATACTCGAGCGCGTCAGATATTAATAGCATCCATGTCCTACGTATTTCTGAAAACATACTTATGTTAATCTGATTGTTTCCATGATGGGGGTGGTCATACGTAAGGGTTGAAAACGGAAAAAAAATTTAATCGAGCGCGTCAGTTTTTCAAAGGGAATGTTAAGTGAACCTAAAAGAAGGCTCTTATGTAATAATCTGACGATTTGGATGTGACCCAAACTCGCGGCCATTATTAGAATGTGCAAAAAAAAATCGCCATTTTGAAATACTCGAGCGCGTCAGATTAAGATATATATGGTTCATTTATATACCCTAAACGTGATGTCTCATAATCTGACGATTATCTGGAGAGATTCGCCTAATCTAACAATAGAAAGATTTTTTTTTTGTATTTTATCAAATCTTTTAACTTAACAAATTAAAGAGCTGAAAAAATAGCATGCAAATAAAACAGTACATATTCTTTGAAGTACAAAACTTTTATTTATGAGAAAATAAGTATAAAAAATATAAATTTTTTTGAGAATCACGTAGCTGCACGCATTAAACTTTATCGATTATTTTTCCTTACTTTGGCTTACGGAAATCATCAGATTATATATTATTCGTGGACGTTGAATTATTACCTTCAAAATAAAAAAAATTTTTGCCACGCTTGAGAAAGTCAAGATGACGTTTTTTTTTACAAGTTTGTAACCCACCTACTTCTTATCGTCAATCGAAAATTGTCAGATTAGTGGAATATACACTTTTTAGCATATAACTAACTTACCCTACCTTAATCTGACGCGCTCGAGAATTTCAGATGATCAATTTTTTTTTACTAATCTGATCCTTTATCCTTGACGCGCGGCCACATATACGGGGCTAATACTTGGTGGAGGTATTTAATGGGGTATGTTAATCCCTGTATGTTAATCTGCCGCGCTTTAGTAAATCCCAAAATCCCCTCTTGGGCTCCCCTACTATTATGTATATGTTCTTTGCTTATTCAAATATTTACAGAATTGGAAATAAAATACGTTAAAAATACTCTAAATAGGATGAACTTACGTTACATTTAAATCTAATGCACATGTACTACGACTAAACAAGCAGATACGACACACGACAGAAAAAAACACTACGGCATATACAGGGTGAGATTTTAGTCACCAGCCAAATTTTGTCTAGATGTTAGGTATCACCAATAGACCTCATTACGTTAAAAAAAACATAGGTTACATTTTATTGATAAACTATTTTATCTATAGTTTTATTTTAGAACGTTTGGTTGCTTTCTTAACGCTATAGTAAACGTACGCGGTCGAGACCTTGAACCGCAACGGGACGGCGCGCTGCCCCGGTGACTAGAGTTATTGGTTTTTTCGGGAAATGTTTCTGTAGTCATATGTCAATATTTTTCTATTAAACGATACTAAAAGAAAACAAGTTGGCCATCGACGACCGCTTAGCCTAGTGGGTAGCGACCCTGCCTGCGAAGCTGGAGGTCCCGGGTTCGAATCCCAGGTCGGGTCAGTATTTATATGATGAATATCGATACTGGCACCGGGTCTTGGTTGTTATATGTATGTGGTGTCTTCGCTTGGTACCCAAAACACAAGCTAATGCTTAGTTTGGGGCCTAGACGTTGTTGTCATGTATACGTTATTATTATTATTATTATTATTATTATTATTATCGGTATTTTGCCAAAGATCAATGCATTACAATTTGGCTGGTGACTAAAATCTTACCCTGTATACCTAGGCTCTGCTACCCGTGCGAAGCCGGGGCGGGTCGCTAGTATATGTATATAATAATGTTCGTACGGTCTTGACGAGTCAATCCAATCATTCTCACCAGAGTGATTAATTAAAATATTAATCATTACCGGCAACACTCTACAAGGATGGAAATTAATTAAGTAAAAAGCAAGAAATGAGCGATGACGACCTCAACCTGGAGAGAATGCGGTGGGTGGAAGCTCAAATTCAAAGGAATTAGGACCGAATATATACTGTAGGTGAGTATATTTTGCACTACCTACCACTACATTGTCATAGTATTCAGTGACACACTTTAATACAAATTCTATCCGTTATATTAGACCTCGGTACCCGAAAGGCAAAGCAGGAACGAAATAGACAAATTAAAATATATTTATTTAGAGGAATCAAAAACTTATCACATTCGCTTCACACGAAACAATAACTTATCACATTCTTCATCACTCTAAGTATCCTTCGCATCACTACCTGTGTTTATAAAAACGTTATATATTGTCAATTATTTACTTGGTGAACCATTGATATAAACTGAAAATTTTTCGCTGAAACTATACGCCGCACGCGCAAGCTGTCAGTGTCTTTGTTACAGCCGGCACGTGCGGCGGTTTTCTTTGTGGATTTTTTGTCTTTGGTTGGATTTGAGTGCTTTGGCGGCGTTTCAAAGGATGTGGGTTAAAATAATGGATATACTTTACTCCTAGGGACGGCTCAGATCTTCTAAAGCGAACGTAATTATCTGTTAATGCCGTTAGCCGAATTAAATTTGTGTTAAATAGGCTACTTCTGTGAACTTTGCTAACATAATATATTTTTTTAATTTCATAAAGATTTTATTTTAAATACATTGAGCAAATTAAATAGAAACGCATAATCCCCAGACCTTTTAGAGTGCTGCCTGAAGTACCCGACTGCGGAGGATGTTTTTTGAGTACCCATATTATATGCATGTAGGTATGTCTATTTCTTCGCTCTGGATGTAGCCTGAGCAATTTGTTGGATTCTACGTATTATGAGGTGTCGTTAGAATCATTTTATTTGGGGGAGGGACATAGGATATATAATATTTAAATATAGCGTCTGTGAATCAAAAATGAGGGACAAACGAATTTTTTTATTATAATAAGGATATCAAATGAAATCTAGTAAATAGCCAATTCCGAATAAATATGTTACAACACTTTATGCTACAATTTTGACACAAAATACAAAACAAAGTACCACACTGAATCGGTTTATTGCTGTGAATATTAGATCACATGTCTGACAAAATCAGGCTCGTATAGCGTAAGCTGAGTAAAACGATAGAGAACTTTAGTAAAACAAGCAATAATATATAGAATGTGAATGAAATACACTATCATTTAATATGACTTGAATGTTATATGAAGGCAGACGGGAACATCCATTAATTATAAAAAAAAAATTAAATGTATTTTAACTTACCATTGACTATAACCTATTTAACATATTTTTATAATTGTTCAGTCAAGGGATATTTGTAGGATAGTGTATTTAACTCACTTCTATATATTATAGCTTATTTTTATTTTTTCAGTTAATAACGCAGTCGGGTTTTTATATTTTTTTATATTACGTTTTTTCTCCGCCATTTTCTACTCTTTTTCCAACATTTTTATTATTGTATAAAAAAACATACGTAATACAAATAAACAAGCTCGTCTAGCAATCACAGTATAATGTACAAATCATTCACAAAATAAATCAACAAAGATCAACAGAAACTGACAATTGAATTAAATCATTGCCGGACCATGTTTGCCAGACGCAAACAACGTAGTCAATTACTCGTTAATTAGAACACCCAATCAGCAGTAATTCAGGGACAAATTATTACGACACGCAAAAATCCACAATGTTTTAAAATTTGGCTAGCGAACAAACAAATTTAAAAAAATTTAAACTCGGAAAGGAACTGAAAATTATAATAAATCACTAATTAAGAAGATACCAAAATAAAATTATAAAATTGCAATGTTTATATGTTTATATGTTTATAATAAAAATATGTGGTATCATGAGTATATCGAACAGGGAAGAAGGATGTAATCTAAAACTGTACAAGTTAATACGAACCTCGTTTTTTTCTAGCTTGTTATTTTGAGGGATTTATATTTATAATTATTATACTAACTACCTGTTCACGGTTTCATCCGTGTTAAATAATAAATACACATTTGTACCGGAACCCGTAAAAGGACTACGACGCGAAGAGGTAATTACAAATTAAGCTCTTCATCCCACAGGAATCGTATTTTTTCCGGGATAAATAGCCTATATCACTGTCTGGCCCATAAAACATCTCTTTGTAAAAAATCACTTGATTCTTTTCGCATTTAAAATATTGTTTATTATAATTATATATTTATTATACGTACTAAACATAAAACAGTATTTTAAAATTTATTATTTTCATTTTAATTTTAATTTCAATTTATTTATTATTTTAAATTTATTTATTATTTCCATGCATCATGTACTCACTCGTGGTGCTATAGAAACTATATTTAGGTCAAAACTAAGTTAATTATTATCGGATAACGTATGTATAATTTAACTACTGCAAATAATTGAAACTGAACGCAGGGTGTTTCAGATAAGATTTTTTTTTTTCAATGTAATTTCACTGTGTCTTTTATTTGTAAACCAATCTCCTATACCAGTCTAAATGTGTACATAAAAAAATGTCACAAAATTAAAATCAAACCGGAAGAATGAATCTCATGGTTTACGTTTTTTCCTTTTTCTTCGAATCTGGAAGTCGCATTCTAGATCAGTTATCGAACCACTTAGGAACCACTTCCAAAAATAATTGAGCAATAACACAACATACGCTCAAAGCTAAACGTAATGTTCATTTTATCCAATTCAATATCTCCAACCGCTAAGACATCACTACATATTATAAAATAAAGTCCCCCGCCGCGTCTGTATGTCTGTCTGCCTGATCGCGATAAACTCAAAAACTACCGAACGGATTGGCATATTATTGACACCAATGGACGGAGTGATTGAAGAGGAAGATTTATGTGTACAATTTATTAATGTTTTATGGCAATTAGTTGAAATATGACGATTATTGTAGAAGTCGGAAAAAAATCAAGCCGACTGGGAGCTTTCATCGAAAACACTGCCATCCCTTCGAGATATAGCAAAATAATCTATGAAGGAATTGTGTCTCTTTTATAGGACTAAAGAAAAATCCGCTATGGCATATGTCTATCTTATATGGACAGCTTACTATACCTATTTTTATGTTTAAAAAAATGGTGTCATATGATGAGGTTATTGGAAAGCAATTTATACGGATACAGTATTAATCGTTATCAAATTAAATACGTTATTTACCTTCAGCATTTATTGCACATTATGATTGCCCTTTACACTATACAATTTAAATCAATATCTTAGGAGCTGTCGCGAAATAAAAATATCGCACGACCATTCCTAGGATGAACTTACGTTACATTTAAATGTAATTAAATCCATTCAACATGTTCGACGCAACAAGCTGATATGACAATACGACAGAAAAAACATTACTACTTATATGCTCTGCTACCCGTGCGAAGCCGGGGCGGGTCGCTAGTCAGCACTAAATTGCAGCTTCATTAAACTGCCGCACGAAGTGGTTTTAACTAAGTGTATTCGGCGTTGAAACGTTCTCTACGACCGTTTAATACTCACGCTCGTCTATTTCGCTTGTCTACTCGCGTGATCGGTGTTTTGTAGCACTGCGCACCATTTCCCCCGAACACAGGTAATAAAATAGCACAGTGTGTGCGTATTTCACATTAGTAAACTATGTTTCTAATAAAACTTTTTCTTTTTAAAATTTTTGTCGGTTTGTTCGTTCATTTGTACGCGTATCACGTACTGAAAGCCACTCATTGGATTCAAAATTTAATTACTACTAGCTTTCCGCCCGTGACTTCGCTCGCGTGGACTACACAGTTGTACCGGGACTGTTACAGGAACGCGACGCTCTAGAACATTGTAACATTTTCTAGAACATTCTGAAACTTAACTACCTAAGAAATCTCTATATCTAATTTCATAAAAATAGTTTCATTAAAATCTTAAAAAGGTTAGCTCGAACATACATATAGACAGACAGACAGATAGACAGAAAAGTAGCATATGTCACTCCTCACACCCGTTTTTTCACGTCAGCGAAGTTTCGTTAAAATTGGTTTAAATGTTTTAGAGTTTATCTCGAACAGACATAGAGACGGCCAGACAGACAAAGAAAAAGTATTGTATGTCACTCCTGATAATGTTTTTCATCATATCTGGGAAGTTTCATTGAAATCGGTTCTGCCGTTTCGGAGATTAGCCGGAACAGACAAGCAGTCACTACAATTTAAAAAAATTGTCGAATGTCAGTCCTGATTTTTATCATATTTGTAAAATTTCATTGAAATCGGTTCAGTCGTTTCAGAGAACAACTCGAACATACAGACAGACGGATAGATAAACATACAAAAAGTAGCCTATGTCACCCCCGATAATGCCCTCTGCACGTTTGCAAAGTTTTATTGAAATCGGTTCAGGCGTTTCGGAGATTAGCCGGAACAGACAGACAGTTCGTAACCTCATAGCATCAAGCTATCGCGCCGCAGTGCCGTGTCAAGCCCGGTGTTACGGGGCGGAGACAAGTTGCGTTTTATAATCGCCCGAGATAAATTTAAGTCCATGCGAATGAAGGAATGCGGGCACAGCTAGTTAGTAAATACAAATAAATATCGGCCATAAAATATGCCACAACAGACGTTATAGAATATGTCTATATGCTCACATACTGACCAAAAGTCTACTATTGGATCCGATTTATGTAGTGTGGGTGTGGAGGTGCGTATCCAAAGTGCGACGTGCTGGTAGTTATTTGGCTTAATTTGGCTATATAATCGCATAGGGCGAATGTGTGGACCCACTTTAATATTCTCGAGGAGCGTGACACGTCGTATGAAAAACAACTTGTAGGTATACTTTTCTTTTCACTAATTTGTGTGAAGCGGGCATACTTGCCTACTGTATTTTTACTCTTGTCGTGTACCCGAACGAACGGTCCCGCTCGCTCCTCGACCGTTGTCGTGCCTCAGGCCCGCATTGCAGCTTCTTTGAAGGACGGATCTAGTTTATTTAAATAGCATTCGCTTGACGTTACCTTTTATCAGGGGCTCCATAAAAAAAAAGATATGATTCTGACGTACGAATTCCTAAGCGGTTGGAAAATTCAATTAAATAAGGGTGAATTTTTATTCAAAAGGGTAAGATTTATTGTCACTGTTTGTTTACTTTGCTACTTGTACATCAAACCAATATTTAGTCATTTTTAAGTGTTCCTAGAGGAAACATGAAAAATAAAATCACTCGTTTGTTCGTTTGTCCGTCGCCTGTCTGTTGTAATCGCGATTAATTGCTATATCTACTAGCTCATTCCTAGAAAAATTTTATTTTGAATACAGTATAATATTTCGCTTTAATGGATATCGTTGGGCAGCAAAACAGGCTTAATTATCGTTAAAAAAATCTTAACGCAAAGACTGCAAATTATTTTTTTTTTAGAAAAAGCTCATTCTATCCAACCCATATAACAAATTATCTGTTTTATTCAAAGAAGGAGACATGGCTATTTATAAATTTCCTCAAATTGTAACATATGTAATTGAAAAGACCGTCTTTCTTAAAAATTATTAATAGAATATTATACTTTCAAAGAAGCGGCGTTTTAGAAATATCACTTATTAAAATTTATACATGTGGCCTTTATATGTTATACAGTTGCATTCGAAAGTATTTATTTCAAGCAATACGTATTTTTATGAAATAATACGTCAATGCTACGTGTTTGATAGCTCACAATTTTATTACAATTTGAATAATTTAAACTTTATTCAAGACAACTCTTATCTGTTGTAAAGAACAATAACTAGATAGCGCCGTCTATGGTAAAACATAGCAAATATTTATATTTTAGTTTCTATTCTATTTCTATGTTATTAGACGTTTGATCTACTCCACTGCAATCGCATAACTGTTTTTTTTTAAAGTTTAACAAACCCCCTTGATTAAAAAATTACAAAATCTAAATTTAAAGTGTTTTCGCGTACCTTTATTTTTGACATTGGTTTTCTTAAAATTTTTTTAATAGACTTTTTAATTTTGAACCAAATAATTAATCAATAGTGGGGGGTCAACACATCTGTCAGTGAGGGGTCAGTGGGGGTGAACATTCTTCTATAAAAATTGGACAAAATATCGTGCTTATGGAACTCTCGACGTACAAGTATGACTCACACTTTAGTGTTTTTTGTTTATTATATTCATAATACTATACTAATATACTATAATACTATACTACACACATATCGTATAACTAAATAACATTTTCCCATCGGAAAACAAATCGAATTTCCTCGTATATGGTAATATCTAGATTGTTGGCCTTGGCATAAACGTCACTTTTATACGCGGGGCTACAAAATTTTATCATTTCCATCCCCTCGTAACGAAGACCATAAAAAACTCATTTGAGCACCGCCCGGTTAGAATATCCTTACGATTCGACGCTTTGTGTCAAGGATCTTCGGTTGTATTGTATCTACTACTATGGTAACACAAAACGGGAACCTTGACATGGACTGTATTGCTTAGGAGGTCAAAACAAATTAAAATCGATTATGTTAGCCACGTTTACAACTTTAGTGTTTTTTACTTTAACGCTATATATAAGTATTTAGTCTTTTCGTAAATTAAGGCGAAGTAGGTTTTCACTTTTTTACCTCGTACACAACCGGAACAGACTGAAATAAGAGTGAGTGGGACGCCGAATGTTGCCCGGACGTGCAACGCCAAAAATTCGTAGTTTCTGTTTTAAAAAAAATCAGCACTATATGTTAGTATTGTATTTAAAATTATCTTTTTTATCAATATGAATTTCAAATGTTGAGCGTTTTGTGACGAAGCATTTTTTTGTGCATTTTTACGCGATTTTTTTTAAGATTTTTGAATGCTTTTATTAATTTAAGTCTTTTTTACATTCGACTATTTACTGTATTTTTGTAGCATGTAATACATCCTCATACGGCTAATTTCACGACCTGAAACCGGACGTTCCATACTATTCGAGCTATCACAGCATCTTAAGAAACAGTACTAGGCCTATAGATCTCTGCCTATAGCAGCAAATTAACTATCATACAGCACTATCGCTCAGAAATTGAGCAACTAAAATTAAGACAATTGTAGTAATTTCATTTAGTCGCCTATTCGCCGTTCCTTTTACGTATATGTTGACGAAGCCTGTTTCAGGCGTAACTCATTACAGATAGTTATCTTTCTATAAAAAATCTTCTTCAAATTAAATTTTATATAAAAAACACTGAACTTAAAATTAAAAACAATCATGAGCGTTTAAGTGTCAAAAGTAAGTTTAGGCGTCAAATGTCATAAGTAATGAATACAACTTTAAAGCTTTAACACCTTCTTAAAACATTAATATGATATTTACTAGTATATCGATCAACAAGATCTTGCATGGTGCATTATAGATTAATATGCATAATAATGCATTATATGCAGCATAAAAAAAAAAAAAAAAAAAAAAAAAAAAAAAAAAAAAAAGTATAGATTACTTAAACACAATTCTATATAGATTACAGAGCTGGTTTAACTTTTTCAGTCAATTATTTTTTATGCGGTCAGTTTTTTTTTTTAACTTTTTTATGTTAGTGTTTCTGACGTGCGAAAGTTTATGCAACCGCCGTGTGCCACCGTCAATCGTAAGTTCTGATTATATAAACTCATTCCACGTGGAGTAAGACACACATGCATCGAATTGGCTCAACACAAATATCACCCAATAAACAAGTTAATAATAAAATGCACGGCTTTCTAATAAAACGAATAGAGATTATAGTATTTGTGGTATAGGTTTGTTTCATCAAAAGATTACCTCGAACTATAGACTCGAAGTTGGTAACACCCATCGCTATTTTCGTAATAATGAAACTCCGTGGGTTAGCCTCGAACGATCCCAGATGAAGGAAATCCCCAAAAGCAATAAAATATAGTAGAGCTTTGTGTCGGTCGAGACACCATTCGTTAGGTTAAGGTCAGGTCAGAAAAGTTTCACTTCAAAACAGATCAATACAGTAGGTATGCCATCTTCCTTTAGCTGATTTATCACCTAGATTATGGTCCATAAATTCTCTAAATTAAAAATATAATAAACCAAGCTGAAACGATAAAGGAAGCAATATACAATTTATTGAGGAAACAAATCCGACGAAATTAACGGAAACAGCTCCACATAATTAATGCCTTTGTTTACGATAACGTGAACGAGGTTACATTAAAATTAAATTAAAAATCTAAATGAATGATTCCTGTGTTGATTGTATTATCACGTGTTAGTGTTATTTCGCGAAAATTATTAACAATAACCACGAATGGCATTAATGTGCAAAATTTGCCAAGTTCTCGCGCTCCGGCCAATTCGTTTTGCCACCAAAAGAATCCAAAAGTGAAACAGTGCCAAGTTCCGTACTAATTCCAAAGTCGAAAGATTTACATTTGAGATTTAGATACTAAAGCAATTTAAGATTCGAGTCATCAAATCCAGCTTTAAACTATTTATATTTTAACTATGTGAATGCGCCAACTTTGAAATGTTTAATAAAATTAAATTAAAATTTTATAATTTTCTCGGCGGATACTTTTGAATAAGATTAAAACGGGAATCTTTCAGAGTTCATAATAAATTATTTTTAAATATTTTGTGAAATTAAAAATCAGGCCTTGACATCTTTTAAAGACGCGCGATCTTAAAACTCTGTTAAAGCAATTCCATGCAACCCGGCGCCCGCCGGTGGCGCTGCGCCAGGAGAAACCCGTGTCGATTGAAATCGTAATAGCTGAAAAAGGGGCTTCCCGCATGATAGCCCATACAAACGCTCTTAAACGATCACGACGTTAATACGCTTTTTAATCTTGTCGTAATCGTTTAAGAGCGTTTCTATGGGCTATCACGCGGGAAGCCCCTTCTTAAGACAAAATGCACATGTTTTGACAATTGAACTGTTTTTGGAGAAACTTAATCATATTTTAAAAACCTGTCAAGTGCGAGCTAAACTTGTGTGAAGAGGGTTCCATACTATAAATCTATAAATCATCGTATTACTTACCATGTCTTTTTCGATTCTATTCAAAATTTAAGCTAGAATTTGAATCTGACTCATTCGTGTGAGTAGGCTATCATAGTAACCACTAGAACAATGAGCAGTGACCAAAAAAATTAGTCTATTTATGAATTTTCAAGACAAAATCGATTGTTATGCCTTACAATTTCTCTTCATTTTATAATCATTATGCACAATATTTAGCACAAAATATAATTTATTATCTATACTGCACCGTCGGCATAATTTTTAGAACAGATACCTAACCTACTTATTGTTTGGAAGTACGTATTTATTTTGTTTAAACACGCCTGCAGTCGTTGCATATTTTAAAATTAACATTACTATAACTGTTATCATCTTTGTCGAACCACGAATCATTTTTTCTTCGGTTATTAATAAAAATAATTTCATATTAAATTACTACATAAAAAAAATGCCGATTGTCACGAAAATAGCCAACCTTGAACGCTGTAACATTAGACCATAGCATAATAGAGGGCAGGTCACGGGGATTGCGTTACATAAAACGACGTATGACCTTGTAGCACCCCCAAATGGAGCCCGCGCCGAGCGTAGTTGGCATTTCTCTATTTTTCCGCGAGTCCGTAGCGTGCGATGAGTCAGAGCGCGAGTGGCGTCCGACCTTCACCTCTCGAGAGGCGGCCGTGCGACATCCGCATCGTCCCAATCCCTACACTTCATCGACCAGCTTCGCAATTCTTGAAATAACTGAATGCGTGGCGTGCGTTTACCCGTAGTATACGCGATTGCGCGTAAACCGCAAGGTCAAAAATCTTACGGCATCCATGGGAAAACCTATACATTTGGCTACCGGAAACTAAAACCATTGTTCTTTTTAAATTATATAATATTATAAAGAAAAGGGTTATTTGAACTTTGACTGAATAGTTATGAGAGAATATATAATATATCATATGATACACATATTCTTATAAATAGAATATGATATCTATGTGAGCAATGAATTTTACAGATTAGTTTCTTGTCTTAACAGAGAGCTAAGCATTTTCGTTAGACCATAAGAGACTTCTGTCTCACAAACCCTATCAGCTATAACTATTCTAAGGATAACTCAACGTCTGTAAAGAAGAGAAAAAGTAATAATCGCAGGATCAGCAACATTTTCATAAAAGAAACTGCATTTCATGGAAAGACAATCGCTCAATAAATTATTTGCAATAGTTTATAAGAAAACTATAACACTAGATTTTGATGCATGCTAGTTAAGTGCGAGTTAACAAACTAGAGCAACGACAGCAAAACTACGTTTAAAAAGATTTATGAAGCACGCTTCTCAGTAACTAAAACTATAATAACCACAACAAAAGCCACGTTCACGTATATCGACCACGTCTCGAGGATTTTGTTCGTGCATGAGTTTACAATGAGTCGTTCTCACGTAGCCGTACCACCTTCACCTTTTCAAGTTATGCCAGTTCGGTCACACGATCGCCGCTTAGAAGGCTTGCCAGCCGCTGACCATTAACGACAGTTGGTAACTATTTATTGCATTCACGTTCTGGGTGACTAACATGACCGGTGGTAGCATAGGCGTTACCCAATGCGCGAAAGATAAGATAAGAAATTGTTATTCAATGGTTCATACGTTATGTAAATGATAGTGAATAAAAACGTAACCGTATAACGGGGCGTGGGAAGAGCAGGACTAACTAGTTAGGAGAACAATTTATACCATAAAAATCAACTCAAATATTACAATACATTCAATAAGTACAATGAACTTTTGTTATACATATAGTCAAACAACAAAAGATGACAGATTATGACAGAAAAAAACGAAGACAACGACCGCAAACTGCACAGAAACAGTAATTTTGATTACAACAGCCACAATAACCTCTCCTAACTTTCGCTTGGAGAACAAACAGAAATACTTTACAATGTTCACGATGCAACGGTCGCGCTATCTCGCACCGTTTCGAAAAAGATTCTACGATCGACTGCGCGTCGAGCATTATGCTTTGACTTTTGGATTTTCAAAGCAGAGTTATCTATATACGAGAAAGGAATATAAACATACACCTATTGTATCATAAAAATTATAATAAGTGTATAATAATATCCTTTTTTTCCGTATTTATTAAATCTACTTTAAAAATTAAAAGACCAGAGTGTCGACGTGCAGCCAACTAACTGTATTTCATTTTTCCTTTTACGAGCATAGGCGCCAAACCGTTTTAGACGGTCGATCTACTCTCTAAAAAAAATCTAAACGACCTACACGATTATAATACAACCACACCCACACATTTTTTGTTTGTGTTACTTAAAAAAAAAACGAGGCGCTTTCACGTGACCAACATTTCACGACTTGTCATAGGCCGTCGCGTGTCGCTTTGCATGAGCCGATGAATACGGGGTGTCAAGTTCATTCGCTAATTGAGCCGTGTCACTACCCTTCCATAATAAAGTTTAATGTGCATGAACAAACATAAACATTATTACAGATAGTTATAGCCCTACCTGTACTGTCGTCGGAGCGAGTGAATGACTTTGAATTATGTCACTGTTTACAAACAATGATGTAATATACCTACACGCGCATATAAAAATACACTCTTATTCAATATTAACAAGGCAAATATGTGGTTTTTTGTTATGGTAGGTACAACTAGTAATGAATTAAATAGGTAATTATGATTTTCAAAATTATTGTGATTTTAATGAATTTACGAGTAGTTAAGGGCGAGCAGTCCTAGTTTTGCTTATTACTGAACCAATTTTAAATAATACAGTATTGATATTTAAGCACTGAAAAACATTATATTTTGTAGTCATATTGTTTTCTAAATACCTGATTTATTTGCCGTAATTCTGCTCTACATCACTAATCTTATTAATGCTCTACACCAAAAAATTGCAGCTCGATGTCACCAAAATTTCATCTAAGTACATATTTTAATGTATCATCAAAATCAGTTTAACGGTTTTTGAGTTGTAAGCGTTCAAACAAAAATACAAACAAACAAAAATGTGTATTGTCGGTCAAGATACGACAAAATGACTAGTCGATCATATTAAATTTCTCAACAAAATCTTTCATGCATCTACGGACAACACCCCGTTATGGTTTTTATAACTGTAGGTTTACATACGTTTAATATAAAGCAGGTGAATTTACACTAAACATAAAACTGTACACAACAAATGTAATTTAACGTCGCACGAACGAAACTTATGTGTAACAATAACATTTGAAAGTGTGTCAAGCCTGCAACACGGAAGCGATGCAGCGCAGCGGTGAGAGGAGACGCGTCGAGTGCATTGCGTCAAATTGGCTTTTCCCGTTTAAAGCCACGTCCCTCGGCCAATTCGTGCTCGCTCACACCCCGGGCGAACCAAGTCATCTATATAGGCGCATTACATTATTCATAGTTTTTATTTTATTACAAAATATTCATTAAATATTGGTTCTTTTGGTATGGTTGGTTCAATCGAAGGGTGTTTTATTCAACAACCTATCCACAAACATATTTTTCATAACATAATGATCATAATGGGTATAAAACTGATTTCAAATACCCCATAGCCCTTGTATTTGGAAAAATTCGATCTGATCTAATTACTTAAGAATGGCCAAGTCTCAATTTCCATACAATCGGATAGCAGTAAATTGCCTTAGCCGATCCAAATGATATCTTGTATGTAAGATTAGATACGATATATTTGTATGTGTTCCGTGCCACTTTAATTTAAAAAAAAAATTATAGCCATAGTGGTCTAAGATCCCACTATAAAACGACCTTCACCGAGCTGGTTAATGGGTGAAAAATATTTTATGTTCAATTAAATATGTTAGTTAATATATTGCAAATGGGTTGTCTAAAAAATTTCAGTCCAGAATATTATTAATTATCAATTAAAAAAAAAAAAAAATTTGAACATTTTACAGGTTTGGTTAATAGACAAAATCCATACCAATCGAAAGTATGAAGCCCATAGAATATGCAAATGTTAGGTTGACTATTTTTTTTTCCGTCGCAGCTCTTGGGTAGGCAGGTATAAACAGGTAAATCGAAACTAGTAACTTGCACCGGTCTAGTTAATGAATTAAAGTTAAATTGAAATAAAGATTATTTCATTACGAACACGGTGGTTTAGGGTTGTCTGTGAAAAATCAGTCTGAATTCCGGTTGTCGAATTTTAAAAAGTGAAATATTGCTGCTAGTGAATAAGTGCGACCACAGGTCGAAGTCCCAGCGAACCATCCCATGCGATAGAAGCTTTGCAATTTACACAGCATTGCAACTGTGGGTAAATCGTCCATTGAAAGAAACAGAGTGCGCATGCTATTTGTCCTTGAAAATGAAAATTGAATTGAATATAAAATACTTTTTATCCATTAACCAGCTCGGTGGAGGTCGTTTTATGGTGGGATCATATACCATAGAATCTTCCATTTTTAACGATTAAAACGCCGTAATTTCGACGGTTGTGTTTCATGTGAAAAACTATTATAAATAAAAGTATAAAACGGTGTAATATATACAATATTATATTCTTTGCGAATAATAAATAACATTGGCAAATTTATAGCTGTTTTGTTATTAAAATGAAAACAATATTACCATTAAACGGTGAAAAGGACAAAAAAGTTTTGTTCTAGTGTATTTGGGGCGCATAATCTACATTCGGGGACATGTCACTATATCCACATATAGTGGACAGAATCCTGCTCTACGCGAAAATATATGGAAAATCTGAATCGCAGATTTTCGAAACCTTTAGCCCCTTCTTGAAACTCGTATTCAATGACCAAAAGATTTAGTTAAAAAACTGAAGAATAATATAGTTATTATTCAAAAAATTTGTAACGAATTCAAGTGCTGAAAAAACGTACTTTAAAACGTACATTTTGGAGCAACTTTAAAAATAATCATTTCGTCGACCGACAGTGAAAATTTTAACGAAACACGCTTCCTTTCTAGATTACGTCTAACCGTCAATATCATATTTATTTTATTTCGGAATATTTTTCATATATTTTCCTAATTCAGTTATATAAAGGATAGTTTCCATGATTTATGACGTGTTTTGCACTTAAGATTTGCATATGAAAGCATAAAAAAAAAGTATAAATTTGCTGACCCATAAGAGCTATAAAGATGTTAATATCGATCATGGCGTTGGCGGAGCGCATTGTCGGTGCTGGCAGGACGCCCGAGGCTACGTAATATTATTACATCTGGATTTACGGACGTCGTCATACGTATAGTAAACTTAATCTTGTACGTACGAGGACAAAAGCATTAGTGCTATTTGCAATATTGACACACTCAAGGGCTATGGCATCTTCATAATACACTTTTACGGAACGTTTTTCGGCAATTAAAATCGATTTACTAAGAATTGTGCGTGGATTCAGATATAAATCGTTCGAAAGCAGGCTTACATTGCGCGCGAATAACAACGTCCTTCGTAATAAGAGCGATGTAACACAAATAATGCGGAAAAAATAGCAAAATATGATTTCATTGCTCTAAACAAAACGACATGTCCGCACTTCCAGATATGGGCGAGGATTGACGACGACAAATGAGGCCGGGCGTACCGTTAGTCATAAACGCAAATACGATTACGTCTCGAGTGCATGCGAGACGGGGATCGCTTTGGGTATTTGGTAATAATACATAAAAATTGCGAATTTTTGACGTCCCACATTCAGGCGAGATTCGGCGTTCACTGATTTTTATTCCGGTTCTTGTCAGGGGTGAGCTAGCGCGAATCGGTCGAGGAACTTGGTCTTAAAGGGAGACCGAAAGGCTCGGAAATGTTTCTCATTTCGGGCAGAGCAGGATTTTGCGCACTTAAAATTAATGATGGCTAGATCGAGATTTCCGCGCGTGGTGATCAACATACCTTTTTTAGAAAATGGGAAAATGATATCTAAGTATATTGTAGTCCGATTTCCGCGAATAATCGTAGTATTGTCCTCCCTTCCATAATAAAACAGCTTTGGCCAATATTATTAATTATTCTGAAAATAGCGATCATTACCAAGTTTTGTAGTGTTTTAAAGTTTTATTTACCTATACACTATAACATTGCACATACAGTATACACCCACGCAGTCCACATATTTGTGTTATTAACGCAGGTATTACTTTAACCCTGCTTTAATCTAGAAAGTAATTGTTAGACAGTTTAATATAGACCATGCCAGCCTATTATGCCCTACTGCACAGGCTTAGGCCTCCGTTAGGGGGGAGGGTGCTGAGTGCTTAACCCACCACACTGTTCCAGAAGCGGGTTGGTACCATTCCGGTTCCTGCGTCCGCCGCGATCAGACGTGTTCGGTCCTCCGAACGCCCTTCTGCCCCGCGTGGCCCCCTGTGTAACGGCCCGTTGCCGAGATCCCAGTGATGGCTACGTAGTAGCTGCGTGTGTGTTTAGGTTTGTCGTAGAGGTTTGTCGCGCAGCGACAGTTAGCCTTCGTGGCGTCGTTCCGGCACTCCAGCTCCTGCCTAAGCACATTTCGCGCTCCGTAGTTCTAACGCCTTTCTGCCCCGCGTGGCCCATGTGTAGCGGCCCGTTGCCGAGATTCCAGTGATGGCTACGGTGTAGCTGCGTGTGTGTTTAGGTTTGTCGTAGAGGTTTGTCGCGCAGCGGCAGTTAGCCTTCGTGGCGTCGTTCCGGCACTCCAGCTCCTGCCTAGACACATTTCGCGCTCTGTAGTTCTTTCTGTGTTTTCTGCACCCTGGTGCGCTCTATGGCAGCTCACGCCTTTACAAGCCGATCGCGCTCCCTATTTCGTGAGTTAAACTCACACAACCGCACTAAGATTCCTGCGCAGCGGGAGCCGCGCAGTCGACAGTTAGCCACGTGTGGGGGCACGTGGAGTCGCTCCGAGTTCCGAGCTCCGGGTTTTTTAGCGTGCATTCACCAGTAACTCCATAACTCCTATTTATTCGTTTACAATCACTTAATTGTGAATAGCAACTTGTTATTATAGTAATTACAATTAGTCACTTCAGGGATTACTTCCCTTCTGAACCGGAATCGTTATTACTCCTTCATCACCTCTCCAGGTGTTAGGTCCGTCCCAATTAGAGTCATTCCACGTTATAATAATAACGAGAACCCCAACCGGGGGCCCGCGCCTCCGGTATTATTTCGCCTCGAGTAACCCTTAGGGGTCACCCGACAACTTCGCGCCGGCGACACCCTAGTGTGCCGTCTGGCCGCTTCGATGAAGTCGTAGGAGCTTTCGGGCTAACGACACGCGTTCCTATTCTGCTTCAGGCGGTTGTTTAGTGGGCGCAACTCCCATATACCCCGCGCGCCCGGGCGCGCGGAAGCTCAGCAGTTTTATCTGCCTTCCCGTCGCAAGGGTAAAAAAAAAGCGGGTTAGTGGACGTTAATGACTGCTATCTCATGGTGGCAACCGAGACCGGCACGACTTAGCGTGTTCTCCGAGGCACGGTGTTAGTGATGTTTACGTACTGAAGTCAGAAAAAACTCATGGGTAGATGCGCGCGTTTCAGGGATTCGAATCATGACCTTCTAAACGAAAACCAGGCTCGCCACCTACGCGGCTATCACGACACTTCGGCTGTTAGTATATACTATACAGCAATTTCGTGCACACCGTAGTCCTAACGCTTTCCAATTGCATCATAAACTTATTTTTATCCTTCATAATCGCTGAGAAAACGCGTGCTCAAAAAACACCATATAAGCTTTAAATTTGACTTAACCGAAAAATGTTGCATTTTAAACTTTTGTGCTTATTCCTTGCTACATTAATTTAATTTAATTAATACATTACTACATTACGAAATTGCTATATAGTATATACTAACAGCCGAAGTATATACCAACAGTGGCGAACCCGGTTCTCGGACAGATATTAGAAAAGCAAAATTGTTTGCCTAGGTACTAGGCTGTACACAGCGGCGCGGCGCGGCGACGCGCGCCCATACTAATTGGGTTGCGCACCGCGCCGCTACTCATGTCGCCGCCGCCGCGCCGAAAGTCGAGCTCGGCCCTTGGAAGTGCGGACTAACAACCACTCTAACCTTTCGTTCGGGTAAAACTGAAAAAAGTACGTAGTTTATAATATAATACACTACTAAAGAATCAAATTGATATTGTTTGTATACAAGTAACCGAACAGTTATAACAAAATCCATATATTATTACAACACGACCAAGTGCAAGAGCAATAGCCATAAATCCACCGACGATGAGCAGTCAATGAACAAATACTAATCAATGCATTCAATAGCAAATTAAGTTTTCACAAAACGTATAACGTTCAAGGTTACTATAATGGGAATTTATTTAATCCAAGGTACTTAACGAATTAAAATCGTAATTGCTCTAACAAGCGTCCACGAAACGTATTGAGCGATCTGGCGCATCGGCTTAAAACACTGTAAATTAATTAATTTGCCGAACAAATGATAATAAAGTATGGTAATTATCTACCTACGCAACAGCCTCGAGAACTGATGAAACTCTCGATGACTAATTGAATTTTGCGTATTGAATAATGTTCGTAATTTTGTGTACCCAACTGCCTTCGCTTCGATTAAGTAAATCGTGATTAACAGTATCTATTCATTTAAGGCTATACAAAAAACGTATACGTAAAAGTGAACGTTTTCGTTTAATTTTCAATATTGCAGAACGGCAGAAACAGTAAAATTACTTTTAAAATATTCTCGTGAAACGGCCGCGGCGCACAGAGCGTTGGCATCAGGCAAAATTGAATCTCCTACGCACTGCGAGAAAAAATTTAGGTACACGAGCTTATGATTAATTATGCACGTCATCGACTCATCTCGTCCTCATCTGTTGAAAGCGTGAATTTGTCGAATCATCTAAATATTTCTACGGATCTTACATTGAAGAGAGGGGTCGTTTGTCACCTCCGAACAATTTTAATCGATTGTTGCTTATAATAAACCTGTCACTCCCGCTGGCACGGGAGGTAGCGTAACTTTTTTGGCATTGCGTTTTTTTTTATTAATAACTTCGTACTGATTTGCAACCCTATCTCCCGGACTGACCGTCTTGTTTTGTAAAACAAATCTTTGCGGTCACTAAACAAAAGTAGGTCTCAGCGAAATTTTTCTTACGCAATTGTATTTACTTCAACAACTCGACCGATCGCCATTTCTGAGACTCTCAACCTTTTTTACACAGAATGAGATAATTACGCCTCATTGGAGCGCCTCGCCAAACGCGTACCATAACAACGAACGAGCAGCGTACCTACTACGTAATCAGCTCACCGTTCAACGTAACTTAGTTCCGCGTATACACAACAACGCAGCACGCCAGCTCATAATAAACAACGTCAAAATCGACCTGAGTTTATGGCGAGAACTCAACTCCGGACGCCGGAGGTTCGTGACTGAAGCCATTCTTAACGCGCCGATGTAACGCACGCAAACAATACATATACACACCGCTTGTAAAACGCTCGACAAACTTTCCACTCGTGGCAATGACATTTTTAACAATGCTGTAGGTATTGGCAAACCGTAACTCATTTGCGCGGCAAAATCTGGTAACCTATTAATGCTTAACATTAAAACTCAATATCTTAACACATGCGAATTATATCATAGACTAGCTGTTATGCTCGCGACGTGTCGTCGGCACGGTATAGAACAAGCTTTTTGTATTTTCCGGTGAGAATAAAGCATTTACCCGCAGTAAAAAATATCCTACATGTTAACCCAGGTATATCTTCAGACCGAAGATCAAAATCCGTCCAGTAGTTTTTGCGTGATTCGTGCACACGCAGACGAACAGAAAATTGTGTTTTAAATGGATAGTTACCTACACTAGACCATCACAATTTAAAAAAAAATGTAATGCACACACACAGCCTGGTTACAGTTTTACATATGTAATATGTATATGTTATAGGCAATGTGTATAATCCGGCATTGTATAGAATGCCTAGGCATTATATACATTGCCTAAAACGTTCAGGCAATGTATATAATACAATTCATTTGATACATAGCCTAGGTATTGTATAAAATGCTCGAAGCGCATCAGGCAATGTGTATAATGAACGACCACGGGAAGGAAACGCGTGTGCGGTACTACCCCGTAAAGATTTTATTTCCTTTTAAATTACAATTATGTTACCTACAGTTTATTAAAAGTATAATAAAAACTTATTTTAAATGAAAACTGTTGGTTTTTTTCGTATCATGATCAAATTTCCATAATCAAAAGGTAAGAAATGAATAAGGCGACTTTCTGCAGCAATTATTTGGTACGTTGTAAATGTAAACGTTTATCCGAAGCGAACTGCTATGTGAGAAACGCTCTCGATGCAAAAACTCGTAGGTACTTAGGCAAACCAACCAATAGAACACATGGCTTATCAGCGCTGTCTGCTAGTGGAAGTTGAAATTAGGATTAGTTCTCAAAACATCAATACCTATCTAACTAAATCATACAGAAGAAAAATCGATTACATATATTACCTATGCTTCAACTGGCATTCTATACAATGCCTAGGTATTCTATACATTTCCTAGGTAAAGTGTAAAATAGTTTAAACATTGAATATCATTTCATACATTGCCTGAACGACCCCGGCATTCTATACATTTCCTAGATATTGTATAGAATGCCTGCATTATATACATTGCCTATAACATATATACGTAATGTGTTGATGGGACATAAATTAACATGAGCTACTTATTATCCTGATCGACGGTTCCCATAAAATACAAAACTGATCAAAACTCGAAATGAATGACGAATATGGTGAGATGGAATAATACTGGTGGGAGTGCAACTCAAAAAGTAAAGTACACCTCCAATAATGGAAACGGAAAACATAGTTATAGGCACGTATGTACGGTCACATGACCTAATTTGCGGCCATAAATAATAGAAACAAATTATAATATTATTCAAAGAAAAGTACCATTTGAAAAAAAACAATATTAATACATAACTGAATGAAAAACAGCAGTGGAACGACAAAAGTTTCGAAAATGTAATTAGTGTAATCGTTAACTGCGCAACCTGTGCGCAGTTAATAAGCATTTTCAATAAATCAATAGCAAAACATTTTACACTTTCAAATGTTCAAGATTGTTATACTATGCTACCAATCTCTAACAATATTTACCAATTGCCTACTTTGAATTGATAAATTATTTCCGAATTGTCTCAAACGTCTAGTTCAAGTTTATTTGAATTTAAATACAGGCCAAAAGATTTCCTGCGAAATGCTGTTGATGTAACCACAATCATTGCAATGCCAATCAATACGAAATTATCAAAAATTATCATTATACGAAAACTAATCAAATGCAAACTGGACTTGTGCAAAGTTCCGTATTTACGTAACATCAATGACAACAGCGTGCTGATACAATACAATTTTAAAAACGCATCTACATACTACACTATTTAATTTACATCATTTACACCATAAACACACTAGAACAGCAAATCGTAAGCAGGCCTGAGGGTGTCCAAAAGAAAAAAAGTCTCAGGTTGACAACATACCTGAGTAAAAACAAATTATTATTATTATTATTATTATTATTATTATTATTATTATTATTATTATTATTATTATTTATTTATTTAACTCCACAAAAACAGTAAATGTATGCAACATCGATATATTACTACATGGAAGGGGCATCACCACAGTTGCACGTGGTCCGCTAATTCTTGTGACGTATCATCACAACATACACAGTCTCAATTGTCTTTTTGATAACTTCTCTTGGTTTTTTTTTCATGAAATTTAGCCTACACCTAGCTATGGTGACAACTAATCTATACATAGTGAAATATATCTATACTTACTAATATTATAAAGCTGAAGACTTTGTTTGTTTGTTTGTTTGTTTGTTTGTTTGTTTGTTTGTTTGTTTGAACGCGCTAATCTCAGGAACTACTGGTTCTAATTGAATTTTTTTTCTGTGTTGGTATAATCCATTTATCGACGAAGGCTATAGGGTATATATATATATAAAATATTACTATCTGTCTGTCTGTCTATTCGAGCAAATCTCCAAAACGGCTAAACCGATTTTAATGAAATTTCACATGTATGAAAAGGAGGTGGTCAAAAGTGTACCTCTATGTGTCTATTCGAGCTAATCTCCAAACGTCTGAACAGATTTTGTTGTCGAGAGTGACATGAGCTACTTTTTGTGTCTGTCTGTCGTTTGTCTTCGCTGATCTATCAACGTAGATAAAGCCGAAACTGTTAAGTCTAGGAAGCTGAAATTTAAAACAGTTTATATTATAAAGGTTTATTTTATAACGTGAGTATTAATTTTTAAGAAAGGATTATTTAGAAATTTCAAATTTAAGGAGGGAAGGATGAAGGGGCTTTGTATGAGTCTTTGTTCTTTAAAGTTTGAAATATCAAAATTTTAGCGTAAATAAATAATTATGTGTTTCAAAGTTTTTGGATTTCCACATTTTAAGAGTGGGAAACGGGAGGTAAAATGTGTGGGAGTATCTGTTTTCTTAAAGGACTGGGGGTAATGAAGATTGAAAGAATGGGTGTAACCAATATTAGTTTCAGCAAAAAGTACCTACGTATAAATCATATCGAACATTAATACTACCTACCTATAACAGGAATGTGTTGTCTACGCAAGCGAAGCTGCGGGCGGTCGCTAGTATAGTATACAAGTGGTTTTCCAATTCGTACATAACTTATGAAGAAGTGTAGCATTTCGGTGGATAATTTTGCATACAGTATTCCTGTACTTTCAGTAATTTTTCAGGGGAGAAATTACAAAAGGATTGTAAATCAATTCACAAAGCAGAAGACTTCGTTTAAGATTAACAACCGTCAAAAAGTGATGGTTGCAGACAATATACGGCTCGCCCGGGAGCATCCGATAACTCCACATATCGGTTGCAAGTCTTATGTGATGCACTATCACGTATGCACGTGTCGATGTTTTAAATAAAAAAAGTGACATCATGGCTAGATAAATGACTAAAAGCAGTCGGGACATACGGAAGTAAGCGACGCAGACGTTTCAATGGAGAACTTTCATATTACGACCATCGAGGACGATAGGATCTATAAAAACATAGCTCCCATATAGTACGTTGTTTTAAAAAAGAAAGGATAGTAAACGTGTCACCACTCCATTCTATAGCGAGAGAAAATTAAATGTAAACATTCGAATACAGCGCAGACGCTTTGCACGCGTTCACAGCTGTGCGTGTAATGTAATGAACGTAATGTTAAAAAAACAATAGGATTTTTTTTTTCTATCTTACCACACTTTTCTTTTACTTTTCAAACATATTTTCATGGTTTCAGTTTACTCGTAACCTAATTAAATTTAAAAGATATACATAATACATCATTAGATGTATACGTTTAAATAATGACTTTTTGACAAGCCCTATCAACTTGCACGTCACTGACTTTCATTAGTCAACCATCCATACAAATTGCGACTTACTATGCTGAACAATAGATTGTTTGTAGTTAAATACGCTACAAATTAGCAGCCTCATTATAAAAAAGGAAAACGCACTGATTGCTATGTCGTACAATCGATGATTAAGCTGACAGTTATTTTTTGCAAATATGTCGGATATATTTAATAAGACTGTAAATTAGATAGTCTATGCATTTCAGCACTTTTTACTTTCGTAATGATCGATTTAGTCATTTCATATGGGTACATACCTTCAAGTAGGAGCCGTAGTACTTGGTAACGTACGGGCTGTCACACTGGGAGAGCACCATGATCTCTTGCTGAATGTCTTCGATTTCATCTTCGGCCTCTTCGAGATCTATGATCTTGATGGCGACGACTTGCTGTGTTCGCTTGTCGACCCCTTTGAACACCTCGCCGAAAGAACCCTTGCCGATCTTCTCTTGTTTCGTGAAGATCAGCTCGGGATCGACCTTCTGCTGACAACGAGAAAAAACTATTTAAAGCAACAGAAAAATTATCGCCTAGTTTTTTAGCATTTCTTTGACTAGGGTAAACAACCTCAAACAACCCTAATCTCTTCAGTGTTTTTAAAGTGGATCTATGTCACTGAATATCAGTGAATTCATAAATATACCACCGCTCACCTACCCACATGGACTTCCGCATAACCCACGCGCATAAAGGAAGGTTGTGGAGCCATATTGCCTCAGTTTTCTGAGGCGCAATATGTAGTCCTAGCTTATGTTATCTTACCTTGCCGTATACCTTATGATATTTCACTTCATGATACCTCATAATACCTTATGATGTCACTGTTTGAAACTGATGTGAGGTTATCTGTCCCACGCTAAAATACATAGTATTTTCGTCGTCGTGAGTACTTCAGGTTTTTGTGATTTTTCTTTTTTGTTTCCTAGTATATTTCTATTATACCAGATGCGTTTTAAACCTCGTGCTAGCTTGATGTGGGTTACTAAGTATAAAATTGTAAGCCAAATAATTTTTTCTTTCGTTTCAAAATAAAATTAATGTAAGTATATATATATATTTTTTTTTGTAAAATTGTCGCTGCGTTTTGCGGTCAGTGACATTGCATTGTGTGAACGTTTAGGTGTTGCGTAGCGTCAGTATTACGCCGTTGCACGTGACGAAATCGAAAATTTGGACATTTGATATAAACAATAATAAATAAGGTTTTCATCCGAATTAATGGAAAATGCCGTCAAACGTGTGTTTTTCTCTTGAATTATTATATGCATTATTTTCTTTTTTGATTCCTCTACTTTTAGAAATCCATAGTTTGGTTTATCCATTTTTAATCGATTAAATTTCAAAATATTGGTAAAACCTTACGTAACTACCTTATCTCCGAAACTAACCTAGAATAAAAATATTTGAAAAACAGGACCTTATCGGATCACTCGTACTTTACAAGAAACCTAAGCGATAAAAGACTTCTTATTTTGAGGTTAATTTTGAGGGGGACTTGATAGAGAATTCAAAAACACTTTTGAAAAGTGCATACGTATTAAACGAAACGGATGACATTTTAAATGTATACATTAAAAGATATTGACTAAAATATATAAAAATCTAGCCCCCTCCCTTTCTCTGACATTATTAAGCCTAAAATTTTAGGGCACTCACTCATAGTTTACAGGAATGTTTAGCGATAAACGTAATCTCATTTAGTGGTTAATTTTTGGAAGTTAATTAGTAAATATGGGTATGGTAACCGAAAACCCCATTTAAGGATTTCGTTGCTAGTCCTAACATGAAACTAAATTTTTAAATCAGGTCTATATAAAAAATTAACACAATTTTCAAAATTGTTACAATGTCGCGTGGTGCGCAAGCACTGTTTCACCTTACGTGCCTTCAGGACGCACCTAAAGAAGCATAACTTCCCTAAAAACAGAAGGTGGCTTCGAAAGTCATGAAAAGCACACGAAGTAAGCCATAAATTAAACATAATCCCATTTAAAATACAGCCATAAAATGCGTAGAACCGGCATTTTATCATAATATTTATCTATCGAATTATCAACAAATTACGTGCACACGGGGCAGCCACAAATCCTTCCTTTTATTTTATCACCTATAATAGCCTTTAGAAATTGATCATCCATCACGTGGTAATCGTTACAAAAATGCGATAAACAATGATAACTTTAAAGTCTAACTTAAGTAGATTTTGTTTGTATCTATTACTGTAAAACAATAAAAACTATTACATACTAAAACTATCATGTTATCTTCATAGAGTTAATTGATACAATAATCGACATCGATGGAGGCAATTTATATTAAAAATGAGGCAAGTGCGACTAAGCCTTAAGGGTTCTGTATAACACGGTATGTCGCCGCTTATTATTTAGTCATGAAGATGTTTGTGTTGTAAGATTATTTTTTTTTATTTTCTTTTTGTGACCTTTCTTCGTACTAGATTCTAAATCAACGGTAAATACTCTACAGATTTTGAAGGTCAGTCTGACAGTATCAAAACACGTTTGAAAAACCGTATCCCTTTAATGAATTCAAGTTCAAAATTTGAATTTTTCTTAGGTCTATGAGGCCGTAGATGTAGGTAGACTGTACCTATTTGATATCAATTTTAATTTGATATTTAAAGGTGTTCTGGAGAAAATGGGTGTTGATGGACCGACTGGTGGAAAAAGTGATTATAAAAATCGGCATGATTTTACGTCGAAAGCACGCGGACGCCAACTTGGCACAATAATATAGGTCCAATGCTGCAGCGCCGTCTTCGACCTAAATTATCGTACCGTACGACGAATATATGATTTTTATAAAGTATTTTATTTCTTATTCAATAAATATCCTACACAGAAAAAAAAATCTTGTATCAAGGAAATATAGTCTTCAATATATACAAATACCGCATATTCTTGAACCAATGCGATTCACATTAATTTAAGAATTCTTTTTCTTTTGTGTACACATAAAAAAAAAGAATTCAGATGTCAATGCAAATTGCATTGGTCCAGGATTATGCGGTATTTATATATATTGAAGACCATATTTTCTTGATAATAGAAGTCTTCTTTTCCTGTGTATCACCTGCATTAGTATAGTCTTTCAATAAAAGTATATCGTGCGTTACTTGGCTGCGCTATCAACCAGACCGTTGCCAATCTTGAACGACAAAATTTTTCTTGTTCTGGACACTTAATACTAAGAAGTATTCAAATATTTAACTAAGCCTATTTTCGTTGTATAGTTAAATAACATCAGACTCGGAAGAACCAGTCGTATCTCAATACAGACGAGACCTATTGGCATTTGTATGACATTGCGAAGCTCGGGTGAAGGCCCAGAGCGTCGCCACCCGGCGTTACGTATTTATGCATAGGTATCAAATGACATTTACGATGCACAATACGTTTGCTTGCAAGTGTAGCGTTGAATGTAAATTAGCAAGTTCCTTTACAATAACATTCGAAATTGAAGTATGAAATTGCCATTTTATATTTGAAGTAGTGAAACTAGATATTAATAAGAAAAAGTATTTAGTCAAAATATTGTCTATGCATTTCTGCTATCTAACGGAAATCATGAATGCGATGCGATAGAACTTGGGGGTGGGACTCAACATGTTGAGACCAATTGCGACTCAAAATTTAAACCGTTTCTGGTTCAGTGGAGGTCTTGCATTATCATGAAGCAGAAACAGTGAAGATCGGTGGACCAGTCAAGACCTTTGTTTTCTATTTTACCTAGTTGGAGCAAATGGGTCAATATTTGGATATGTAAACGTTCTATAAAATGATTGAACGACCAGTCGCAAGAACTTTCCTTAAAGTCGGTATCAACTTAAGAAAACCATTAACTAATCATATGAAAATATTTGCCTTTAAGAGTAGTCTGTAATGGCAAGATTCTATACAAACGACGTTAACGGTTGCCCACTGTTAAATCTTAACCGATTGCCGCTATAAAATATATAGTATTCAGATCAACTAAAATTAGGTTATACATAATTAGTTTTTTTTTAATATTTTCATACATAAGAGAAAAAACTTAAATGCGCGGGAGTTATTTTTCGATTTTTTTTTAAATATTTTCACAACATTTTGTGGAAATGCAATTCGTTTTACGTTGAACATGTTGTATAAAAATATGCCATTAGAAATACCAAATTGTCAAATTTTAATAAACCTAGGATTCCGGTCGTCTAGATATGTTAAAAAGTCTAGGTTGAAAAAACTGTCATTTTGTCACAAACCGCTATGGGAGTTCACATGGACCTCCAAACGAATAGTCCTTTTTTAATACCATCCTTATATACCTTTTCGCTTATTAGATATTTATCAGCCAATCCATATAGGCTCGTGGAATACAGGTGTTTAAATTTATTCCCTTGGATGTCAACATGGGAGCCAACTAAAGCGTCCCTTACCGACCCTTCTTTAATAAATATTCGCTCTATAGATATCTTTGGTCACTCCACTTTTATTCGTCATTTTCATATGCTCAAATAAAAAAAAAACTCCCTAAATATCATTAACATAGAGGTAATCATTTATTAGTTTTATTACTGAAAGGTAAATACCGACATTGTCTAAATTGCTACAGAAAACAACAAGCCGGTCGCAACATCATCATTTTCACTCAAAACCGAGACAGAAAAGGGTCGTAAAGGAAATGTTAAAACGAAAGGCTCATCGCGGTGCGAACAAAAAGCCTTATTGAGTTTCAAAGCCAATTTTACAGGAGGGAGACCTTAAAAAAAGCTATTTCAGCATGACCGCACCGGACGGAAGGCCGCTACGGTAATACTCTCCGCAGCCAGGTAACATTTGAACCAATTGTTTATTTTTATTCTATGAAAGTTAATTTAAACCAATCGTTTTATCACCGTTTTATGCTCATTAAAATACTTCTATATTCAACATTACAATATTGAATGAATATAAATAACACATTGTGAATCGCTAACTTATAACCAAATGAATTTACCAATAAAAAAAAATATGAAAAAAAGAATGAAAACCGACTTTGAAAACATAAACTTAAAAGTTTTAGATGATATTTTAGCTTTAAAGAAAAGA
The DNA here is from genome assembly GCA_949709985.1 of Luffia ferchaultella. Taxonomy (NCBI): domain Eukaryota; kingdom Metazoa; phylum Arthropoda; class Insecta; order Lepidoptera; family Psychidae; genus Luffia; species Luffia ferchaultella. The sequence goes on along the minus strand of OX453241.1, from coordinate 22,315,405 downwards.
GTATTAATGGGTGGCGATAGTTTATTTGTTATAGTTGTAAATACATCACTGTTGTCTCACATTAATGCTTTTTCCTTTAATAAAAATATTATTTCTATCATTTAAGTTAATGTTTTTAAAGTCAATTTTAATTTTTTTTATAAAATTTGTTTTCTTTTCCAATTTTTATTTATAACTGTATAACTGTCATTTAATTGTATTTAGTATTAATAGGGCTTTTAAACTCGCTGCTCAAATGAGACAGCGTCGTCGTTTGAAGAAAATAAAAATAAAAACTGTTGGGTTCTCCCCTAACTCGTAACTGTTAAGAAGTACTGTAGCATCCGTCATCAGCTTAGCAGCATGAGATGATGACTTCCAGACGCAAACACCTGAATACCTCATAACACCATGCAAACATTGAAACAACATGCATAATGACCAGTTTTAGATTTGCGCTGTGGCAACGACACGATTTCCTAGTGACTGATACACACTTAACTCTGTTAAACTACTGAACCGAGTTTGATGAAACTTGCGCTGTTCCCTAAAAGTTGGACTACGTCTAGAGTTTTTGAGATACGCACGGACAAACATACATACATACACTTATGAAATTTGGCACACATGTTTAGACGCTGGTATAGGCTAACATTATACAAAAACTGTGCAATTCTGACAATATTACATACATACAATCGCATTGATAAGCCATTTTTTAAGTCGTTTAAAAAATATAGTAGTTTGGAATCAATGCGAAAAACGCATGAAAGTAAACACAAATGAATTAAATTCCAAATTAATAATCCTCGAAAATATATGTCTAAATAAACACCCCGTGATATTTTAACTTAATGACCATAATATAAACATGATGGTTAGCACAAAAGCTTTTAAAAGCTTCAGATTTATAGCAATGACAAAATTATTCGCGATGAAAAAGTTTTAATTAAATAAGAGAAGTTCGTTAGGTCTTTTAAGCGTTTAAGCGTCAAAATGATCGCTGGCAGATTTTGGTGGAGAGATAAAATGTCACCAGGTGCAACATCCAATAATAATTTGTTCGAAGTTTAATTAGATTCCATGTTATCCTTTAAACAATGATAATCACATTTTTACAAAATTTTTAAAGTTTTTTTTTATACAAACTAGCTTGTACCTTCATCGCCGTGATAAAAATCGGATTAGTGTAGCTTTAGTATACTGATTACGAATATTCAGGTTAGACTTATGTCGTGTGTTTGTAGTGACGACACTAGTCGTGTTTTCACCATAGAACGTGAATGCAATAAACTATTGATAACGGGGTCTGTAACTAAACCGACCAAGTGCGTGTACGACCACGTACAGTGGAGGTTTTTTGGTCAGTGCGACATAACACATATAACCCATTTTTTCGGTTCTAGCCTACACTGAGAAAAATACAATAATTATTTCAGATTTTATTGTGATGGTTTCATTATCAGTAGAGCGATTGATGATCGAAATCATAATAAATACGAGGAAACCAAGGAAAAAAACTACACGTCATCATAATTACGTTACAGGAACCATAATTTCCGTTGATGCATATTTTTTTCCTCTTCATATTCCAAGTTTTTTATTAAGGGGATCATCCATTGCTCGACTGATGATGAACACTTTTGTCAGAGTATGATGTTTTAACGAGGATGACGCACCTTTACTGCACGGCGTTTGAAATTTGATCCGCAATGATATATTACATCGTCGTAAGCATATACCTATATAGAATATAAAACTGAGTGTGAGATATTCTACTTAACACATGACATAGAAAGAGATAGGAATGTATAATGAATTACGCTTGAGATACGCTTAGTCAACATATATAAGAAGGAAAAGCCAACAGTCGACTAAACCAAATGAAACTCATTAGTGTTATTTCAACTCAATTTTTACGCGCTAGTGCGACGTATTCTGCTTCTTTAAGTACATATAATATCATCGGTTTTAGCGGGTTTTTTCGATCATTCTGAAATGTTAATAGAAACAATTTTAACAGAATTTTTTAATCAATATCTACTTACCATACTTTTTAAATTTAAAATGGTTTCGTTTAGAAATGCCAGGGGTGAACACGGGAAAGCTATTTTGCTATTTTGAATATTTTAAAGACAAGGAACTAAAATAAAAAGTGGTCTATAAAATCTCTATAAGTATAAAAAGAATTATTATTTTAGTAAATGGTTCTCACTGCGCCGAAAGAGAAGAATAGTCAAACGTCATTTCTGAAATTGAAGACACACGGCGAAAACAGAATAAAATTGTTCCACGAACTTGAAATTAAATTGTGTGATAAACGAGCCTGATTGACGGTTGCAATCCGTACTTTATTCTAAAGAGTTAACAACCGTGAGAAAACCGCTAAGATTTGATTACCATCACATCACCTGTAACGGAAGTTCCCGTGAACGGACTTTGCCTTTACTGGTAGCTTCTACTAAAGGTACTACCAGGCGCACATAAGATGCTAGCATAACATTGAGACAGGGAATGTACAAACGTAATAGAATAGTCTGAATGTAATTAAGAAATTAAAAAAACAACTAGGCTAGTGCGAGTTGAACTTACTCGCGTCGAGTTCCTATTGCATTCTAGTGTTGGTGTTTTTTCATTAATTTTTACATGTTATGTATAATTTTACTGTGGTCTCTATTTATAGTGGCAACTTTTGTAATTATACTTAATTAGTCTGACAGCCAATTACATTAACAATTCCTTAGTAAGCGATACCTAGGTAAAGATCGACCTCAGATGTGTAATTATTTTGCATCAAGAACTTAGCGCTAGGTTAATGCCTAAGCTAGGTAGAAGTCGCCTTCGTAAGTCAACTTATGTATTTTCACAGTTTGATACTTTGACGAGTGCACCATTATTTGCCACGAGCTGGTCTGGTGGTATACTAAAACATTGAAAAATAAAAATGACAAAAAGTGAATCGATTAAATTCACAACTCATTGGCGATCCGATAAACTTACTTGTCAATATCATATTATTATTGTAATACCAGTGGTCCTACTCGCCTACGCCCGGGTGGACTACAGATACGCTCCCCTTCCCATTTCCTCTACAACCCCTTCTCCCTTCCAGCCACTTGCTTTCACCTGCCCTCTTATCCCCTTACTCCACCTCACCCCTATTAAAATTATAAAAATTATAGCGATCCCGGTACAACTGTGTAGTCCACGCGAGCGGATCCACAGACAGAAAGCTAGTACCTTTATAAATTATAGCCTATGTGTTATTCTGATGTATAAACTATATTACTGCAAAGTTTCATTAAATTCCATTCAATATTGTTTGCGTGAAAAAGCAACAAACATCCATACATCTATTCATACAAACTTTCGCGTTTATAATATTAGTTGGATTTCTGCTATATTTGATTTAGAATACCCAAAACCAATTTTTTTCGACATACTATATCTCTAAAAGAAAATTTTAGTTATCACAGGTATTAACTAAAAAGGTTACGTTGATGTCGCTGTCGAAATATGTGAAGCGACTGGTATTAGCGCTTGAATCGTAAATTATTTTGAGTAAATTAAGAAACACTATGCAACGAAAACGCATTACGCCAAAATGCGTTTAACTAAAATAATTTCGCAATGATACAGAAATGGGTTAAAAAGTAACTAAGCTTCTAGGCAGATAACAATCGGCAGCCTAAACTTAGTACACGTTTAGCAAATTTAGGTTTTTAGTGCAAGGCATTTTTGATCTTGTGTCTCAATTTAAGTGTAGTGGCAAATAAATGTCCATAGAAATGGCGTTAACGGTTGTACTCCATTAAACCTTAACCGATTGGAGCAAATTATTTTTTTTCGGTATTTAATATAACAAAAACTGGGTTTATATGTTTTTAATTTTTTAAATATTTTGATACATCATAAGAAAAATAAACTTAAATGCGCGAGGGCATTTTTTTTAATTCTCTTATTTTTCTGCAATTGCAATTTGATTAGTTTAATGTTGTGAAAAATAAAACAATTATGAAAAAAAACCCGCGCATTTAAGCGTCGTTTGTATAGAAATATGTCATTACACATTACTCTTAAGATTTAAGCAATTCTCAAAGTGGTTCTTTCAAATGTTAGGGCAAACGGCTGTAAGAAGATTCATTCCTACTTCAGTTAAAACAGTATTTTTTGAAATTATTAGTACTCTATTAAAACTTTCAGCATTTTGTATATAAAATACATTAAATAGATAGATCTTTAAATTTCTACGTATAATCGAATAAAACTTACGTTAGTGGCGTTCGAGTGTATGGGCCGCGCAGGCGCAGGACGCGCCGGTTGTGGCGGTAATTTCGATTGTCGTCTATCGAACGACGATACGTGATTGCCGGACCAACTCCAGCGGCCGGGTCCATTGCTACCATGGGGCAACGAATACGACGATTGTGGACGCAAATGACGCGCCGCCGTTGGACCCACTAAAACCGGGCCTCCTGGCCCATTCTGACCATTTGATCCAGGGGCGTAGTGATAGTGCGGCGGATTAGTTACCGCAGCGCCCCACATTTTACGTCTGTTCCATTCAAACACCACTCACTGCTCTCACACACAACACTTGATCAATTCATCGCGTAACCACCTAAAGGGCACTCGACTTACGTAGCCACACCGCAAACGAGCGCGTCACTGTCATGTTATCGCCGTCGACGGTGATTATTAATTACTAACACCGCACCGTTTGTTTTTAACTCATAGCGAAGTGATATCGAGATAACGCGACCGAATCGTATCACAGTCGGCTTACGAAAGCCAGGTCGATAAGTAGAGGCACTTTGAACACAACGGTCACCGGACGTACCTGACGCGAAGTGAATTAATTAATGGTTTTGCGACGACGAATTCATTTCAAAGGAACCACAGAGCCTTATTGACTGCGACCAGAATACTTAAAAGGCACAGGAATCCTTGTATGAATTGAGTCTAGTAATAGAAAACTTGCGAAGAATGCTGTACACCAAACATCAATACACATTAGACACATTAAGCCCGATATGGAACTCATAACGTTCCAGCGACCGATCACTGTGCGCTATTTGGTATGTATGTAAACACTAAATACAACACAACATATGCAAACTATGATCGTACACAAGATTGACTTCCACTATGGTTAGGAACAATAAGATAGCGCGAGGAGCCTGACTGTAAGCGGACGTATTTAGGTGCGGGCAATTTTCACGTCGATAACGAAGACTAGAGAAATCTGATTTCCGACACTACAAATTCATCGTGATGGATGGCGTGTAGGTTTCGACGCATTTAAATGTAGACTGACTACTTGTTGGCAACGCTCAACGAGCGTTCCGCACCGTCCGCCCCGGCGATTGCATTATGATTTTTTCGCGAGGGAGTGTGCGGGGGTGCCGGCAACGCGCGGGACGGTGAGCGGAGCCAGCGGAGCGTGCAACGGCCGCGGCTGTGCAGCCTGCTGCAGCGAAATTCGAACACGTCGCGTCGCACCACCACCGACAGCCGCCGTGCATATTCAATTAAAGCACATTCCTTCAAACTACTCACAGCTCACGCTCAGCTCGATCTGCACACTACTTAAGTATGGAGATATTATACTCCTCGCTCTATATACGCAAGCGATGTTTTTACTTTGATAAGTAGTAAATTATCGAAGTCAAACAATGACAACGATGAGTTCAACCTAAGACGCAAAATCATCGATATCATCGATATGTAGAGAGGTAACACACCGAAGTGTTACTTGTGCGTGAACAAACTAGATGAAATTTCGGGCATGCTATATTTGTGTACTGTCGCAAGACATAAAGCATTAATAACTGTCAAAAACATATCCGTAATGCTCTTAATACGCCAAAAGCAATCCGTCTAAAAAGCGTTCCAGTTAGCGATCGCGAAAGTCGGCAAGACAAAGGCGTTACAAAACTTTCGTCTGGCCGTGACGGTGCCTCAGCGCTGACGCACACAATGGAGGCCATTAGTATTCGGAGCGCAGAACTCTAAGCACAGCAGAGTGGGCTGACACGGTACAGCAAACGGTGGAGCGCGGGAGTCACCGGCCGCACTCGAACCGCGCCGTGAGCGGCATACGCACCCGCTGCCATTGATTGGGGACGCATTCCGTTTCCCCTTTATGACAATACGCGATCCTACAGACGAGGGCGATGACGCCGGTGACGGTACGTTATACGTGACATGCATGAATACATTATCAATCCGTTATATTCTGCATAATATTGTAGATTGTCTTTGTCGCTGTTCCCGATTTTCTATGATATACCTTTCTGTTTATGATAAATTGAAAGTTGACAAGCCTTCGTGATCACGGCAACAGGTGCGTTCCGCTGCTTTCGCGTGGGTTCCACGGAGGAATGTCGCGCATGTGCCGTCGCATCGTGTCTTGTTCGATGTCTATATCATGCAAAATACAAACCGTGGAGAAACTCATGATTAATCACTGCAATTATTATATAATTATTTTATTAATTTATGTTTTAAAACAGCAATGCACCGATGCCATAGAGAACTGAATCGATGGCTAAAATACATGAAAGAACACTTCGACAATGCAGGACAAGATAATCAATATTTACTTTCGGATTGGTATTGGCAGCGTGACAACAACAATGAACAGCAGAATCGCTGCAAAGCCTACGCGTGACTAAATTTGATGAAGACGCCTACGGGCATACAGAGAATGACGTTCGATGGTTTTGGTCAGTGCTCGAATTTCAATTTGATATTAAACTCGCAAAGGTTGTTTGCGTTCATAACCAATCTAACCAAATAAATAAAATTAAAGTGCCTTTCTGTGATTTCAAAATACATTTTCTTGTGCTCATATATGTTTATTTGAAAGTAGCTAAAAGCCAAATACGCGCATTTAAAATTTTTGTTTGTCTCTGTTTGCTTGTCCGGGACATTCTGCGAAACAGCTAAACTAATTTTGATGGACCTTCCACTGGCAGATAGGAATGTTCTAGGCTAATTCTTATCCCGGAAATATTATTCTATTTTACACATATAAATAAAATAAAAGTGTATGTGATTTCAAAATAAAGGCCTTTTCTTAATATTTGCTTCTTATCACAGATTCTACTATGCTTTTCACAAACTATCACTATAGTTTTGAAATAACAAGCGAAGAGCGGAGAAAAATCTTAAATATAAGAGAGGATGAAAGAGAATGGTTTCCCCTTACCCTATTATGAAGAGATTAAGTTTAATTTATAAACATGTAGTCCACGCGGGCGGAGGCACGGGCTCTGTATCGGCAAAAGGATTTCACTGTGCTCAATAACTGAAAAATCCTCGATTTTTGTTTATTTATTTTCAACTAAGACACTGTTGTCACTTTTGAACATCCTATAGCTAAGTCTAAGCAGGTTCGTACGCGACTACTCTAAGAATAACACTGCAAAAAACTCAGAGTGGCTTGTTAGGGTTCCGTAGCCAAATGGCAAAAAATGAACCCTTATAGTTTCGCCATGTTCGTCCGTCCGTCTGTCTGTCTGTGGTTTTTTTCGGAAACTACTGGCAATATATAGAAGAAATTTGGAAGGTAGGTGTAATTTATGTACCGCTACACAATGACGTAGTGAAATTAAGATTTTTTTTTGGGATAGGTCGCCATACATTTAACTGACCTACGAAAAAAATAATTCATCGTGTATTAACGCGAGAGGTACCAAAGGATAGGTCTTAAAAAATGATATCAAGGTTCAAACAATTTTTTTTTTTATGTAAGTTTACAGTTGTTGAGATATGCACTCCTAAAGTACTAATTTTTGTTAAGGTCATGTGTCGGTTAGGGTCGATCATATAAACTGTTTTAGTTAACGTTTCTGATAACAAATATCACAAATGTTAAAATTGTTTATTCATTAAATGCATTTAATTCGATTATTACGAGCCCATAAATATAATGACAACATACATGAACCGAACAAAAAACGTAAAACGAGCAATGCAACATCTACTTTATGTACCACTTGTTTGCAGTCAAGTTCTGCACCATTCTATAAATAACTCGTATTAAATAATGTTCCACCTGGCTTAGGTATGAAGGCAGCTGAGAGGCAGTTAAAAACAACACATTCGCGTCACATCGGAAACACATTAAGCGGGCCGGATCGCCATCAGCGGGCAATATCCGACCGGTGCGACGCTCCACTTTAGAACGGATAAACTGGAACCATGCGCTACAAATACACATTATTCAGAAGACCGACAGTGTTTGGTCTTAAACTGTAACAGAAACCTCAGATCAGATGTGAATCTCGTTTCAAATGTAACCCTCGTTTATTATTGTGTAACATTTGACAAGATGACTAATTTTTTGCATTTAGCATCGTTGTGATAAGTCAAACTATTATTAAACGAAATAAAGAATGTAACATGACAGTGAAAGTATATTGTCTAAATGTTACCAATATCGAAGCATTCGTAACAATGCCAGCGGTTTTCAGAGCTAGCACGACGACGACGGTCGATTGCCGATGCGCGTGCGGTGCGTCAAATCGGTCAACGCGGCCACTAGGCGCGTTGAACCAACTTGAACCCGCCTAGCTCGCCTTACGACACACGTTTTGACAGAATTAATGAAACAGGCATTACGTAATAGACACTTTTTCACCGAATTCATTAATAATTAATAACTTTCAACTACCTTAATATTCCTAGAAAAGTAGCACACGTGAAGCATATGGAAATCACCAATTGTTATCTGCTAATAAACAACGGTACGAGTACGTATAAATAATTTACACCAAATATGCATACAATCGTTCGAACTGAACAATACGAGTTTCTGAAGTTACACACAAAATATCACAAGACACAGGGCGCATAATTGCCATAAGTGAAAAGTTGATAAACGCGTGTTGGTGAGGTCTCACCATTTTACATGAAGTAAAAGAAAATTGATGTTAATATGTCTACAGCATACCTACCGTATCCGCGGTTGAAATCACAACTGAAACATGTTTTGTATAGTGTAGTCAAACTGAATGTACGTTCGTTTATATTCATAGAGAAATGTATAACGTCTAATGTATTCTTAACACAACAGCTAATATCAAACTCAGGTTTAAAATTCAGATAAATGTTCTCAATTGTTTTGCATGATCAAGCCCTAAAATTAAATTAAGTCAGTGATACCGCTGCACCGCTAACTACTTTCATACAAAGGTCATGGGTTCGATACACTGTGGATTCACTCCATAGGGTATTGACCGATTGGCCGAGTGGTTAGAGACCCAACTGCGGAGCCAATGGTCACGGGTTTGATTCCCACCCGGGACAAATATTTGTGTGCATGAACGAACATGTCTCTTTGTTCCGTGGCTGAGTGTAAAATATCTATATATGTATATAAAAAAAAATTAAGTATGTATATCAGTTGTTTGGTACTCATGATACAAGCTTTGCTTAGTTTGGGATTAGATGGCGCTGTGTCCGAGATATTATTATTATATATATATATTATAAAACACATCGTCTTTCTGTCTGTTTATGACAGAAAGACGATGTGTTTTACAGTTTACACTGGTCTAATGTATATGATTCCTTTTTCAATATGGAAATACGTTATCTGGCCAGGTTTTAGTACACATTTGGTACTAACATCAGGGGTAGTGCATCACCTTAAAAATCGCTGAATGGTGCGGGCTGGATAATGTATGGTGGCATTCGGGATGAGAGCCGAACGAGGGGGGCGTGTCCTGGCCGCTCACTGCTCGCTACCCGCATTCTACTGCCCATCCGTACGAATTTATCGTGGTTTTACTACAAATGTGTAAGTAGTCCACACAGGCAAAACTGCTGGCGGGAAGATAATGAGTTCATAATTTATAAAAACTTAAATCAAATATCATATGCTCCGCCTACATCGTCACTTCTAGGACAATAGACGTTAACAACCCCCATAACCTGCATCGGAATAGCATGGTGGACTTGCGTCCAAACTCCTTAACTCGATGTTCTCAAAGGGTTGTACTCCAATAATACAGACATGACCGCCCGATAAAGATAATGATGACTGGTGCATACGAGATCCTTAAATACTTCGTAAGACAAGACGTCCGTCGCGTAAAACACGTAGGTCCCCATTTCCCCTGTAATAGATTAGCAGTGATATTATTGTGGTTGACGAGTACATTCCGGAGATCTGCCGTTGCGCGTTCTGTCGCGGGACGGCCGCGGCTGTACCGTTATGCAGGCGCTGCGTTGCGGAACTGCGACCACTACAAACACGGACTACAAACTAGTGATCCATCGTGAACATCGATAATTACAAAATAGATACATAATTTATAATAACTTAAGTTATAAGTAGGTAATGCACATAAAAAAAGCTAATTGAGAATTAATAAGAGTTCAGCTTAGATAACAATAACGCGTAGACGTTGTAATGGTTTTTGTGATTTTGAGATTTAAAAAAAAACCTAATGGGGTTACTTGCTGTTTTTCCTCTTTATATTTCCGAACCGATGATAAAATTATTATATTCAATAAATGAGAACCTTCCGTCTAAACATAGTGTATTGACTGTTGGCTTCAACTGGAATTTTAGTATATTGTACAATAAATAAAAATATACAGTCAATAAACTCCCAAAACCGGACCGGTCAATAAGCATTTGATTTCACACGATTTCATGACATTTTTTGAAAATTTTCGTAATTTTTTTTTAATCCAAAACAGACTTTGTAACCCCCATTTTCCTAGAAAATTCTTTGAAAAACAAATTCAACATACTAATCTGAAATTTTCAAAATTTTGAGTTGGCATCATAGTAATTACTTACTACTATAAATGAAAATATTTTTTATTCTCAAAACAGCTTGGTCAAAGAATCGAAATTCATCTTTGACTACCAACATTTCTGCATTGGTTGTCTGGTTTCCCGCTTAATACACTCTAAGTTCGTGGATACTACCCGGTTTCATCAAAGAAACTGGTTTTTGTTGTATCCCTATAAAAAGAAGTCACATGGGGTAAGATCTCCTGATCTTGGAGACCATTCAATTTGACCTCACCTTCCAATTCTTAGACGAAATCTTCCCAAATAAATTGATTGGAAAGCAATGTCAAATCGAAACAAATTTTCATATACTTAATTATTTCTTGTCGACAAAATCGAATGATATATGCGTAATCGCATAAAAGATGCAATATATTTCGAACACAAGCTAATATGTTATTCCAAACTTGATTATCGAACATCGTTTATTTATTGCTTACAGAGTACAAATCAGACGTATCAGATTCGAATACCTGTTTAATCCTATCGATTTAAAGTTGACAAATTGTTCCTTATATAATCCTCGCACCGAACACGACGCAACTGCTCTGTATAAATACAACAGTAAATTGAACCACTTCACGTATAAGTAATATTAGATGCTAAATATAAAAATATAGTTCTCATTTAAAAAATTATAATTAACAATGTCAGAAACGATTTCATTGCTGTCTAAGCGTATATATAAAAAAAAGTTTGAACTTCATCAATCATTAAGAAATAAAATATGTATGGTATTCAGGTACAACGTAAACGGCTTTTTGACGATGCATGGAGTCGTTTATAAAACAAAGAGATACAATAAAAAAATCATTCTCTTTAATGTTCCAATTGATATTATTTATTTTTTTAAAACCTTGTTTTCCACTAATTTTATGATTTTTGACACATGTGTAGAAATGATTGAATAAAATCGATAAAGATAGTGGAAAATATTAAAGATTATTTTTATTATTCCGGGTTTTACCGAGAGCGATGAGAATCACTTATTCGTCGCTAAACTTTTAGTAATATCTATAGAATCGCAGTATAGCGAAACATTCGCTTTTGTTCCCTCTGTTCATCTCTAATATCCTATTTCAATATCAGTCTTACATTTTAGACTTACAGTATCGTAATTAGTCAGTCTAAATAGTCCCAATATCGACACTTTAGTTAGACGAATGAAGTCTAAGCTCGCACACGGAGTTCCGCGTACGCCGCGTACGGCGCACGAGTCGCAGCATCCACAAGCACGCGAACGTTTGCGGTCTGTTTATTTTGTCACTTGCATTACACTAACATACCACATTATTAATCTACAATCATTAAAAATTGAGATAAGTAGAGAAACGTAACTAATTTTTCTTCGCATCGCCTCACCGGTTGAACTGTATATATAGGCTGTTATTTATGAATTCGAAACGGGCCACTTACAAAAAAATATTTATTAAGTGTATGTAGTCGACACGCCGCGTTTGGCAACAGCGTTTGCTGTTGCTAAATAAAATAAAGCGAATAACAAGGGAAAATGTTATTCGCTTTATTTGCGCTTTATTTCGTTTCTTGTGACTTATTGTCGCTGTCCAAGTTGCCCCTCCTACACATTACGAAATATAACTTCCCTGCGTTTGCGGCTTACGACGTTGTTAAAGTTCAGTTTAATAGCGCTCGTTCTAGTCTTACTCTTATATTATTCCTATTTCTATGGCTTAGAACTAGTCAATAGATGATTTTAGACTTCTAACGGCGGTGGCGGTATTATGCAAATTCCGCAGTTCCCGTCTATCAGATTATCGCTACGATGTGCAACTTTATTTTGACGCAAGCGAAACACTCATCGGCGACGACAATTTCTGTACACATTCATCGAGATAATTACAAGCCACTATCAAACCGAAAACGCAACACAAAATTACATATCGTTAATATTATAACGTCTTGACTTTTTGTCGAAATCGATTACTAGCGGAATTCTCCGAGTGTATAAAGCTAGAGACTTACATTACGGGCGTACAATTTAAAATCGTTTGGTTTCAGTTTTTGCCGCGTGTCCGATATATACGCAGTTTTTGTTGTTAAATTGGTCCGCGTCGGGTTATTACCGAACGGTACATGTAATTCTCTTATTACCAGCGGGTTCGATATTATTATGCCACAGAGACTCGTTGAACGGCGGCTGGACATTTAAACGTGTGCGTGGTATTAACTGTTAAACCTTAATGTCTTTTACAGATTTATATCCATTAGTTAACCTAACAGAAATTAGCAGAAAACATCAAACTAATAAATACAAAAATACAAGTCTAGACGAGTAATTTCGTAACGTTCCTCGATTTGTAAGTTTTAATGTACAATAATATAATTTAATTGCATTAATATATTTTATTAGCACTCTGTCAAGGTCAAGCGGAACTTTCCCTTTAATAACATTATAATTAGCGCCTACAACCAGTCGGACAAGCGGCCATAATGCAAACAGTTGTTACAAAGTTTCGCCCACATCTAATCTTACCGGCTGCCTTGACTACTTTGTAACAGAGGAATTATAAACGCGATTTGTACATTTTTTACAATAACATCTGTATATGCAGATTTCATTCACATAACAATGGTGGGAACACCTGTGGCAATACGTAAGAAAGTTATTTGCAATTTCCGCAAAAGTCTGTTGTTTCAAATATTAATATCATACCATTTAGAGATGGAAATCTTTCATACATTTTGAGCATAACTGACGACCCACAGCATAAAAGTACGAATTGACTAGATGCCCTCTTCTGCGTATACCGTCTAACCATTCATACTCTAGCTAGCTGGTGCAAGATGGCGAGTTTCAGTCCGCGAGGTCCCCGCGCGCCGGTCTTCATCCCCGCGAAATGGCGTTTTACATTTTCGATATTGTGAATGACGTCTATGACTCTATTAAAACAAAACGCTGCTGTCAAATTCGTTTACTCTATGACACACAGCCATAGATTACCACAGTATACAGTTAACGTTATCCTGAAGAAAACGATAAACATTCTAAACAAAGGAATAAACACACGAAGGAATAAATAACGCCTATTTTTGTTTTAAGTTTTTTTACTAATTATTAAAACAATATTTTAAAAGCTCCACTGGTATCACCAAGATGATTCTGTCATCATTTACGTACATACATACAAAGTGATGTAATCACTATGAGTGAGTAAATGCCGGAAGAGTTTGCGTATATACTAAATAAGAAAAATTATTATAAAAACAGAGTAAATTAAAAACTACTTAAACATGACTAGGCCATTCCATGTTAATAACTAACTTAGTTAGCATGAGTGTACATAGAGATACAGCGTCGAGCCATCAAAATATGGGCAAACGGCACCTTATGTTGGCACTTGAAGTAGAATTTAGAGGGACACACATCTAAAATTTTCTGCTATTTAAGTTAGTTAGGTATTTCAATAATTTGTGTTCGTCAAAGTATCTCAAAAGATGGTCGGCTAAAATTTTCATATATCGGTTGTCACCATAGCTAGGTATGGATCAAATTTCATACAAACAAAGACAAAGGAAGACTATAAAACTATTAGGAGAAGGCATAATAGTACGAATTGACTAGAAGCGTTCTTCTGCGTTTACCTTCTAACTACTCATACTCTAGCTAGCTGGTGCAAGATGGCGAATTACAGTCCGCTAGGTCCCCGCGCGCCGGTCTTCACCCCCGCGAAATCGCGTTTGACATTTTCGATACTGTGTAGTGACATTTATGACTCTATCAAAACAAAACGCTGCTGTCAAATTTATTTACTCTATGGGAGGAGGTGACGATTCTTCACATAACTCAAAAAATTAGCGAACCATGTGATAATTTTTAAATATCAATGATAAGTTATACATACTACTTTCGAAATGAAACAGCAAAGTACCGGAATTTCGATTTTTAACGTGTTAAAAGTCAAACGGTTTATTTAGTGGCGTCTTTGAAAATTATCAATTTATATTCGAAAATAAACGGTAGACAGTTGAAGCTAACCGGTTACCGTATCTTCGGCTTATTCTGGTCGATGTCGTCGTCTAACAGTAAACACGCATACTTTGGAGATTATCACTTCAAAATAAACATCTCGAGTATTTCGAGCGTTCTTCTACGTATCGGTGGCGTATAAAAAAAATCCTTATCACACACATTTGCGACAGCATTTCTGAATACTGGATAAAAGACAGATAAACTGCGACGTTAGTCAATTCTCGAGGGTATCATTGTAACGATAAAACGAAATTCCATCACACCGAATCTACGTCGTCGTGTCGATTTCAAATAAATCTTTATGGTCATGGTGGCGTTTTTAATGTGATAACAGCTCACCTAAAATAACTATCGAAATAGCTTTTAACTGTTCCCTTCTTCACAATAAGCTTTATGTTGTACAAATGTTTGCACTTGTTTTCCGTGTATTAGTAGTTCGCACCAACCAACATCTTCACGATACCACGCAAACGATCGCGTATTCAATTTTATACAATAAATGCTTTGAAGTGTTTGAAACTATTTTAATTTGTGAATTCATGACATAACGGACATGGAATCCCGACTCCTTGATCTCTTTTCATGTTGACTTTTTCGTAGGTACAGTACCAATCAACCTTTATGGCAGATGTGAACATAGGCACAAGTCGCGTCGCAGTAACCAGTTTTAAGTCTAGCGGGACGCAGTGGCGCGAGGGTCATATGACTGAACCTGCACAAGCATGCATAAAGCGTTGTATTCCGATCCGCCATAAAGTTTGATTGGAACTATACCTAATATACTGAATACTATATTAATTTCGTTGACATATAAAATAAATCTCTTCTCTTGCTGTTAAGTCAGGTTAATCTAAAAGTCAGGATTTTCAAATTATCCTCTATCGCTTATCCTTAAAGATTGTGGCTAATAATTTATGACCCGTTCTATCCGAGAATCTAAGAAAACTATCGATAGTTTATTAAAAATTGGTCAATATTTTTATACTATGGGATCAATAAACGTTCGTACACCATCTGAAATAATCTTAAACATTTTTCTAATATATTGAGCGTCTAGTGCCTACACAATTGGTACAACACACAATGCCAGACTAAACTGTCAGTCTAATAATGAACATGCATCACATGACAGACAGGATGCATTCGAGGTGAAGAACTACACTTACACGCAAACCCAATAATTGGATGTCACTTATAGATAATCAACCTCTGGGCACTCAATTAACTAATATCCGTCTGTAGGAGTTAATAGGTACCGACCAACTAGCGAGTGCAGTGATCCTTGACTTTTAACAAATTATATTTTAAAAGAAAGTTAAAGCGTTCTACTGTTTACTTTTGTCTCTGTATGAATAGTAAATTAAATGCAAGTAAAGGGAACTCGAGTTATGGAGGATCGATTTTGTTACCTGTGTCTGTGTGTCTGGCCATAACTCGAGTTATATACTAAACCAATTTCGATGCAATTTTCACTACTCTGTCAGGTTTTATTCCGGAATGTTTTCGTATAAAACTCATTGCTAAAGAATTTAAGAAAGTTTCAGCTGAATTCAACACTGAACTTTTCCCAATTTGAACTAAACCAGTTTGTTTGAGAGAAAATTCTGGATAATTTGTAAGAATAATTGAAGTAAATAATTTAAGATAACTCAAAATGTCAATAATGATAAATTTATTCAAAAAATTTAAATTTTAATATACTGAAAATCAAATATTTTCTTATTTGAATTTCCCACGTTAAAATTTTGATTTTTAAACAATTAGTACCAATTCTAAACTTTTCGAAATAAATATCGGCAACTTTTACCGCGGGATAATATCGTCTTCCTTTGGAAAAGTGAAAAAGATGTGGATGAAAATTCAGTACTGTAGTCCACGCAGGCAAAGCCTCTGGCGGCCACTAGTTGAATACATATAATATAAAAGCTACATAACAAAATGGCGAGAAAAAAAATTAACAGGTTTGTCCGTCTTGGGTATTGGAAATTAAGCGTGAATAACGTTATATTTCAATTAGTGAGAACATCCTTACTGAAAATACAGTACCACGCATTGATCTTTGCCGCTCTGAGTTGCCTACGAATGCTCAATGCGCAGATACCGCCGCGCGGGGAACGAGGGGTAGTAGTGGCCGCGCGTGCGAGCGAATAACGGCCAGCTATCTGACCTCTCCTTCTTCTCCATCTTATGCTACTGCGACGCTTTCTGTAAATAACTTCACAGCAGCAAACATCTGTACGTATTACTGTACTTAGCGAATGAATGAAAAAGCCGCGTCGCGGTACGTTAACGACCTGTTTACAAACGACAAAACTGTTTTATACAGTCAATAATGTAGCGAAAACCAGAACCAACTTGTCCTAACGGTAAAAGTGACTTACAATTCAGAAATGTAGTCAGCCTACACGTTTCCCTATTTTGTACTCGTGACATTTTTATACAAAATCTTAATATTAAAGGTCGCTGTTCTATTTGTTATACTACATTTTGTGCACGGATTCCATTCCTTTTAATAATTTTTGAAGTAATTACACCGAACATTGCGATTTTTATCAACTCGATACAAATATCCAGTAAAATTCATTTTGACCCTTACATGTTCTTTACGTTTAACGTAATACGTTATCTATGTCGCAGGATGATTTGATAATTTGAATTTTCGCGAAAACCCTAGGGATTTTGCAAAAACACGGATACTTAGACAATGGTGAAAACATTTCTCAATCTTACTGGAAAAAGTTAGGGTTTTTGCAAAAACGCGAGTCGCTCTAGTAACATTGAATATCCTTAACTCTAATTTGCTAGATTTTTACTTACTGACCAAATCTTATTCTGATTGGTTTCTAGTTTTACCCTGTGAGCTTTGAAGTACTAGATCATTGAGATATGAAAGGTTAGAAATAATATCGATTTATAGAAACTTTTGCACATTTTTAACCACATTTAAAACAACAGACTGCTGAGTTGCTCTCAAAAACATAAACAGAACAACGTGCGTGAATGATTGACATTTAAAACGTGAACCAATCAGAAGAGGTCTCTATTCGGGCGCTCCGACCGGCCAATCAGCGTTCTTATTTCATAACAGCTAACGTTTCGTTTCGTTTCGCAGTTTTACTATAGCGACTAGTGATTTTGTAAAAACCCTAAATTTTTCCAGTAAGATTGAGAAATGTTTTCACCATTGTCTAGTTATCCGTGTGTTTGCAAAATCCCTAGGGTTTTCGCGAAAATTCAAATTATCAAATCATCTTACGACATCTGCACATACATGATTTATGTTTGTCAGATAGATCAAAGCAATTCAAAAAGAATTCATGTAATGACGTTTCTGATAAAACATATATCAGAAAAAGGATTCCAAATTTCAAAATAAAAAGCTAGAATAAGTACGATTTGCTGCGCGGTTGGTCGAAGGCGCCGACTGCAAACGCAAAGCTCGCAAGTTCGATTCCTGCCCAGGACAAATTTTTGAGTTCATGTACATGTCTATTTGTTTCATGTGCGTAAAAAGTCTATAAGTATACGTATAAATTATAAACTACATCCATGTATATTTAGGTATGTATATCACTTGTCTAGTGCCCAGAGTACAGGCTCTGTCAAAGGGACGAGATAACCTTGTATGAGATATCCCAGGTATTATTAAAATATTATTAAATAGAAAGGTTGCTGAATATTGTTCTGTATCAATATTGATTGTACTACACATAAAAAGACTTCATCAATGTGTATTATGTCGACTGTCGAGTGTACAGTCGACGGCTTATAACTTAGTGATTTAACGCCATACGTTCGATAAAACGCATCCTTTTCCTCGCAATTTATTAGCATGTCAATTTTCTATCACCGTTGGCGAAAGTATTAATATTGATAGGCAACAAGGAACGGTATGATGCCTAGTCCGCCTCGCCGTACTTGAGGCATGAATATTTAAGAACCACGTCGATACCGTATGCCGTCGACTGGCGTTGGAGTACCTACTCGGCAGCTCGTTAAATGCTAGAAGATTCTAGAAGTTATTTTACAATATAACATGAATTCGTATCTCAACGTGTAACACTATCAATTTGTTACATGAAAATTTTACTTTTGGTATTGCTAGGTTAGAAATACGATGTGAGCGTGGCACGAGTGGCGTCCAATTGCGTTTATTACTTAAGCTATGGATGATAATGATGGAAAGATCTCCAGATTTTTTTTATAATAATAATCCTTATTTAAAACAAAAAGGTACAATTTACATTTCAATGAGTCGCTTAGAGTTTACAAAGTAGATTAGCAGGACATCTGATCTGTGTCCTAACAGGGTGTTTGTGACAAAGAGAAGACTATATATTGAGAGCAATTTGCCAATGCAGAATTAATTCCGTTTCATCATAATTAAGATTGTACCTACAGATATTTAAATAATTTGTTTTTGCATTCTTTAATAATTAATGCAAAAATTCCTATGTTCCTATTTAGTATATTACAAAGAATAGGGCCAAGATGAAAATAAAATTTCTTTACATAGAAGTGCCTGAAATTTCGGCGAGGAGTACAAATTCTGTCGTTGCGCCGTCGTGTGGGACTCATACTGGATTTGTCATAATTAATTTGAGAGTGCTGCTTTAGGACAGTTCGGAGTATAAACAGTTGTCGGACCGAAAGGAGTTCACAAGATTGATACTTTAAGAATAATAAGAGTAGACTTTAAGAATAGCTCTCTACTCTATCTCCAAAGGCTTTAAAACCGTTTTAGGTGCCTCATCCCACGTAGTAATACAATATTCTAGTGAAGATTGCCCAAGTGCCAGGTAAACTTATTTAATTAATTTAAAATCTGCAACATGTCTGAGGTTTTTAAAAACGTATATTAATTTTCTAAGTCTGGAGCTTAAAGTTCAATGTAAGGTCGAAAAGAGAGATTGCTATCTAACATTATACCAACATATTGTAATGATGTAGTTTTAATAGAGTAGTTAATAGTGAAGTTTTAGTTTGGGATGGACAAGACCAAAAATCATGATTGTAATTGTAGCAGTCGAGAACAACTATTTTGCACTTTTGCACGACGGTGATGGCAGGTCGCAATTTCGCATGACAGAAACCTATTTAAGATTTGGACCTAATATGCTACCTTGGGGCAAGCCGTAAATGATAGGTAAGTCACAACTTTTATTGTAGAGATTAAGTCTCTACAATCACTTTATTTCACAGCGAAACAATATTGAACAATAATTACATTCACAAGCGATAGCTTGGCAAACATTCGCAAATCGTGATGTGTATGAGATACATCACATTGACGTCAATTGACGTGAAACCGGCGACATTCGTTTTCTTACAAATGCGTCAAATCTATACTAATATTATAAAGCTGAAGAGTTTGTTTGTTTGTTTGTTTGTTTGAACGCGCAAATCTCAGGAACTACTGGTTCAAATTAAAAAATTATGGTTGTGTTGGATAGTCCATTTATCGAGGAATGCTATAGGCTATACTACATCACGCTACGACCAATAGGAGTGGAGCATCAATGAAAAATGTTGCAAAAACGGGAAAAATTATTCCTTTTGAGAGCTTCCGTCGCACGCGCTGCGTAAACGGTTGATGTTAACCAAAAATCATGTATTACGGAATTGTTCCCCTTTAAAAGTTCTAACCAAAAGACCGCAACACCATATGTGTATCTTTTAAGGTTAACTTACTATAACCTTTTTTTATGACAATCAAATTTGTTCTAACATTATGTACTATTTGCGAAGATGTTTTTTAAACGTAATATTAATCCTTATCAAATTAAATACGTTAGTTGTCTTAAGCATTTCATGCATATTATAATTGCCCTTTCCACCACACAATTTAAATTAATATCTTAGCAGTTTTTATCGAAATATGAAAACTATAGCTGGAGAAAATAAATTCGCTGTCTGCCTCTGTTAGTTAACTTTTTACTCCCAAACCATGCAATAGACTTTGATACGGTTTTCAGTATTATCTTATTTTCTTATTATCTTATAATCTATTAATCTATATAATAGAAATACTTATTATAAAGCTGAAGAGTTTGTTTGTTTGTTTGAATGCGCTAATCTCTGAAACTACCAGTCGGATTTGAAAAATTCTTTTTGCCTTTGATAGCCTGAATCTAGCGGAGGGTTATAGGCTATATATATTTGAAAACGAACTGTCTGTCTATTCGAGCAAATAGGTTTCGGCCAAAACAGCTTAACCGATTTTGATGAAACTTTACACATATGGAAAGGATGTAGTCAAAAGTGACATACAGAACTTTTTGTATGTCTGTCTGTACGTCCATCTGTCTAAACCAATTTTAATGAAACATCACAAGTATGAAAAGAAGGTCGTCAAAACTAACAAATGTTACTTTTTGTCCGTCTGTCTGTCTGTACGTGTATCTGTCTATTTGAGCTAATCTCCGAAACGGCTAAACAGATTTTAAGGAAACTTTGCAGACGGGAAAGAAGGTTGTCAAGAGATTTGACATTAGCTATTTTTTGTCCGTCTGTCTGTCTGTACGTCTATGTGTCTATTCAATTCAATTTTATCTATTCGAGCTAATTTCCACTACGGCTGAACAGATTTTAATGAAACTTTGCAGACGTGAAAGAAGATTGTCAAGAGTGTCATAAGCAACTTTTTGTGTTTGTTTGTCTGTCTACCTGTCTGTCGTTTGTCCACACTGATCTATCAACTACTACAGCCAAAACTACTAAGTCTAGGAAGCTTAAATTTATAACATAGGTTTATTTTATAACGTGAGCATTAAGTTAAGAAAGGCTTTTTTAGAAATTTCAAACTTAAGGATGGGAATGGAGGGACTCAAATAATGACGTGTTTCAGGGTTTTTAGATTTCCACATTATAAGGGTGGGAAACGGGAGATGAAAAATTGTATCGGTTTTTTTTAAAGGGTGGAAGGGGAATGAAGATTGAAAGTTTGAATGGGTGTAACCAAAATTGGTTCCAGCAAAAAGTACGTATAAACCATCTCGAACGTTAATAGTACGTATAACAGGAATTCGTAGTCTACGCAAGCGAAGCTGCGGGCGGTCGCTAGTTCGTAATAAAATTGAAAGACTTCATGCAAAAATGAAAAGAAGCATCAAGCAAGTTACCAAATATTGGAATTTAGAGACAGAATGCTTTGCAAATCTTTCACCTAATTATGTCACAATTAGGTATATTGTATATGCTGCCGCCCTACTTACGAATATGGTAAGTTCTAAGAGCGAGGGTGATTAGGCAACGATGGATTGTTCGGCACAACGACCGGTAATCATGGCGTGAGTACGTCGGTAGGTTTACTTTTAAATAAACGCTAAAATGTATATTACGTGTACATAATGTATAACTAAATACGTGTTCACGGCAATAAAATAGTATAAACGAAAAAATACATGGCTTAACTTTTAACCAGGGCGATCCGGACATATTAACTATATGTATAGTATTTTTTTTAAAGAACATATAAATTGAATTTAGAAGTACTACTACTTAAAGAAATATCTTTTAATAACTGTAAAAAAATTATAATGGGATCATTTTAGGAATTCATAGAAGTAGGTTTAGGAACAAAGTAATTGATACTGAAAATGGAAAAAAAATAAGCCATGTGACATTAATCTTGAATTAAAGATAAATAATTAAATTGTTGATAAGAATATACCTAGATGTTGCAAATGTTTTCAACAATTTTTTCATAAACATATTTTTACATACGTTGTCATCATTAATTTTATATTAATTTATAGTAACATCGGTGTTTGTTCTGGTCCAGAAACTACTGTAAAAAACAGACGACAACCAATCTAACTGGACGGGTGTTTTTTGGAAAGCACTGGCACGTCAGAACCATCGAATACATGTACTTTTGAGACACTTCACAAGCGAAATGTCAGACAGATTGGTGGCATTGCAGTGTTGACATTGAAATGAAAATCAAGTTTAGAGAAGAAATAAACGAGTAGTCGGAGTGACGTATGGATTTTATATCGAAATAACTGCATCCCACGACACCCTGGTCATCGAGTATGATTGAGAAGAACGATCGAGTAATCACCACCTGGTTATTCAATAGCGTACCGAACGGCATCGATCGCGAAACCAAAGCACGTTGTACGGGGCCATACGGTGTGTTCGTGCGCTATGTAAGTAGGCCGGCTGAACGCTAACGTCGACCCACTCCTTTCACCCATCGGGGGCAAACGGTTCGACTGGCTCACGATGTGCCGTGCGGTCAAAGGTAAAGTGGCGCATTGTTCTATTACGCTCACGAACTGCGGCGGTTTACTTTTGACAGAGAAACAAATTACCCAACTTAGAATATCCTAACGGAGGTTCTAATAACATTCGTTATGAAACTCTGTAATAAGAAAGGTAACATTTTAGATAGTAACAAATGTTCAAATAATTACTTAGATTATGTCACGTTTCCTTCAGTTTTGTACGTGCATTTAGCAAGACTACAATGGGAAATGCGGATAACATGAATAAATGTATACAATGCAATATAATGGTTTTACCCAACTTCGAATGTAATGTTATTCAAGTCTATTAGTTTAGTATGTATATATACAATGTATGTCTATTTTTGTGGCACGTTTTGTAGTCTAAACGGCTTTGTTGAATTTTAACTTACGAGGTGTTGTTAGATTCGTTTTAATTGTGGAAGTGACATAGTATATAATATAATAGTAGGTACAAATATGGCATCTGCCCGCAAATCAAAATAAAGAAGGAACAAAAAAAAATTTTTTTAATAAAGCCGTATGGGTATCAACTATTGGCTAGTAAATAGCCACTTTATGCTATCTATTTGATTCCTAATCGATTTTGAAGTTACTATGCGACGTACTACGGACTAAAATAGATTCAGTTTAGAGGATTAAATTTATGAAGACCTAGGCAAGAAGGACGCAATAATCGCAAAAGTAACACCCGTACAAAATTGAACCGTTCGACTTTTCGACTAGTTGGTTAACAAAGAAAGAATATCTTAGCGGAGTGCCAGTGTTTACATTACAAGTCAAACACTCTGAAGGAGCACGTGCATACAACGTAACGTTCTTGACTAAAATAAACCCGTTCATTCAATATTAAACTATTTATATGTCGTACCTTGCCTCTTCAATTTCGTACGTATTATTCTTACCGTGTGTTAAAGCAGCATTATGAAGCAAATAAGTGACATTCCAGCGCCGTGGTAGCTCATATGCAAATACGCCAGCGCGATACGACAAAGGGCCCAACAATTTGATTGTTGATAAAGTCCGGGTCGATGTCCCCTGTTCGTGCAACTATGAATCGGATTAACGAGTGCAGCGCAGTACGTGCCTATATAAAAACTCAACAGTCGAGGCAAATCGTAAAAACCATTGTTTCACTCAAAGACCCTATAAAACGATTGACGACCGCTTAGCCTACTGGGTAGTGACCCTGCCTACGAAGCTGGAAGCCCCGGGTTCGAATCCCAGGTCGGGTCAATATTTATATGGTGAATATTAATACTGGTACCGGGTCTTGATTGTTATATGCATGTGTTGTCTTCGTTTGGTACCCAAAACACAAACTAAAGCTTAGTTTGGGGCCAAGACGTTATTGTGATGTAGACGTTTAAAAAAAAGCTAAATTAAACGATCATAAATTATAGTTTTCTTTTGTATTTAAACTAAAAATATAAATACACTTGACCCTTTATAAAATTAATAAGACTGTCCTTACGTTTAAACGTATTTATTTGTAGTTTGCGTCAAAATGGTAGCATATAAATGAATATTAAAATTTTATATATGTGTGAATTAAAAATGAGAGGGGGATTAAAATTTTGTAGCTATTCACTAGCTTTTAGTTGAAACCCATATTAATATAAAAACAAAAAAAAAATTATTCCCCTCTCTTTTTTGATTCGCAGGCGCCATATTCAAATATGTACCCTATGGCACTCCCACGATTATGACGAATCTGAGGACATCATAATATGTTAATATCCATCAACCCGCCTAGGCTCAGAAAGTGCCACAGAAACATACATGCACTTGAACATTATGCTCCACAATCGAGTAAAAAAAAAACTATTAAGCCGTAGTCAAAGTAAACTCGATTGTACCTCATTTAACGCAAATATTGACAGATATTTCATAATTAATCATATTGAAAGTTACTGAGAAAGAGCTCTCGACCCCTGGCAGGGTTTAAACTGTACGAAGAAATCTTGAAATTCGATTTAACTTTATCGTCGGAAGATATTTGGTTGTCTCGGCTAGGGACGCAGTAAAATTTGTTGTTTGATCCTCTCTTAGGGAGATAATCTCTCAGAATTTCGTGAAAATGTTTACGGCCGATCAAGCAACAACGTTGTTAGCATTCACGTGGTTAGAGATTGGCGTGTACTATGCGGGATGCAATGAGGAAACCACGGCCCAAATAGATAAGGAGCGACTCACACCGCAAACAAAACCCTATTCACATATCCGACTACCGTTACTATGCTAGTTCGTGTACAATTGAAATGAGCGTAAACAAACGAAACGTGTACACTTTTACTTATGAAAAAAAAAAAATTACAGGCACAGCGACACTGTTTGTAACAGTATCTTCTTAAACGGACTCAGTGACAAATACCGCAGCTGACTCAATCAGCGTGTTCAGATCAGGCACTGGCAAAAAACTAACAGAAATTAACAACTCATTCGACGTAATAGGATTTGCTAGAAGATAAATAGCATAATTTAGAATGTACTCAAGCAAGAAAAACTAAACACTTAGTGCCATTCTATAATGACTAATGGAAAAACGCAATCCAGTATTAGGCATGTATAGTAAGCATCTTTATTTAAATTTTATGTACTTTATTACACTGTCTTGCTCTTGGTTACTTAAAATACTACCCAAAATCTATATATTTATAAATCACGTGTCACGATGTATGTCCGGGATAAACTCCGAAAATACGTAACCGATCTTGATGAAATTTAGTAACTATGTAATTCGGTTCAACTTAAAAGATAGGATAGTTTTTATCCCGATTATTGACCTCAATATTTGTTATTGCAAATTGAATGTTTATTATACGATAATAGTGTGTATTTATTTGGAAGTTTTATGAATTCCTGAAAGATGGCAGTTAATTCATCGACACAACACACAACAGTCTAACATCTTTTGACATCCAGGTAGATGTCTACATCCAGTAGATGCCGTCAAGTTTCATTTTCTAAATGCTACAATCTATTCCACGTCATATTTGTTTATGTTTACGACATAACCGTGCCGTTTTAATTTTTCGTGTGTTGTTTTGGTTAACCACTTCTATACCACGGAAATAATTTTAATACGGTTTCCACAGTAATTTTGAAATGTGTTTCATGAATATTTGTTTTTATAATACATTAGTTTTACCTCCAGCTTCGCCTGAGTAGGTAATTGTAGATTTTATAATATTTGTCGGAATCTGATAAGAACTTTTTTAAATACGAATAGGTATGTATTTTAAATGATATACAAACACCATAGAATAAGTATTGTGTATAGTGTAAGCCCTCATACCTCTGTCCCCGCCCACTTTGATGAGAATTAAAACGAAAACGGGATGGGGCCAGGGCCAGGAACGGAAACAATAAAATATTTGTGTGACGGGAAAGAAAACGAGAAAGGGAAAAACGGGAATTAAATAAGACCGAGATAAAAAAAAGTGATTCCTATAACATGTAACTAATTAATCTGGGGGCACGGCCGTGCCCCCACCAAGTCGAGCGAAAAAGCGTCACGGCCGTACCATCCTTTTCTCGAAGCAATTCAGACCATTTTCGACCCCCTGTAACTTCGTTGTGGATAAAACTAGAAGACTGAAATTTTCAGTAACCATGCAGGCATATTATATAAGCATATTACACGTATATTTTCAATTTGAACCAGTATTTTTAAGAAATTATAACGGGTCAAATTTCTTAATTTTGTCACTCACTGACTCACCGATCATCAAAATTCTAAGACACTTCTAGCAGACCTAGAAGCTTCAAATTTGGAATATAAGTAGTGTTTGGTGTATGAATCAAGGAAAAACTAAAAAATCTAGAAAAGACCGCAAAAAAAAAATTAAGCCCATACAGCCAAGTCTTCAGTTAAATTTTTCAATATTGGCTTTATTCGTAACGATGTTTTATTACGGCAGTTATTATTATATTGCGTGCGAAGCCGCGGGTTTAAGCTAGTCTCATATAAATATAGGCGCATGGTAGTGCCCCTGCCAAATCGAGCAAAAAATGGGTATTCCCGTCATGAAAACACGTGTATTAAATTATTTTTTAATGCAAAAAACGTACCTACGTGCGTATTCGTACTTATTACGAGTGCGTAAGGTTGTATAATATATCTTAGAAAAACTATATACATATAGATATACATATATACAATAAGTAGAAGGTACCGAAAAGGAAAAAAGTAGAACTGTCTACAAAATACAAAAAGAAATGAGATCCCATCAAAAACAATACTTGTCAAAAAAACCAAGTCTCGCAACTCAGTTGTTCTGCGGTAAAAAGAAATGAGATCCATGTAATACCAAGTCG
Source organism: Luffia ferchaultella (assembly GCA_949709985.1). NCBI lineage: Eukaryota > Metazoa > Arthropoda > Insecta > Lepidoptera > Psychidae > Luffia > Luffia ferchaultella. Next base: position 22,288,047 of record OX453241.1, on the reverse strand, counting down.
GTTATTAATTTATTCGGTTATAAATATATTGAGACTTGGCCATCGCACTAAATAATTGAATTTACATGTGTTTTCAGGCGATTGAATTTACACGTGTTTTCAGGCGATGGCCAAGTCTCAATATATTTATAACCGAATAAATTAATAACCGACTTGGTATTACATGGATCTCATTTCTTTTTACCGCAGAACAACTGAGTTGCGAGACTTGGTTTTTTTGACAAGTATTGTTTTTGATGGGATTGATTTGTTGGGAAAGTAATGAATATAGGTACAGGAATATTGTATAATCACTTTTTTCATTTTATATTTTTTGTACCAAAAATTTCCTAGAAGTTATATATTATCTAAAGGCTCAATTTTGAAAAAAAAAGTAGGGAAGTATGATTTATCACATGAAAATTTTATTTCCGAAAGAATTATCGTTACAACGCAGTTATCAAAAGTCAAAATACTTGTAAATACTATGCACAAGAAAGGGGCGATCACGGGTGTAGTAGTGATGGGTATCCCACCTGTGGCCGCCGACCTACACAATTGGCCGTTGCCCGCGCATCCCCACACTAATACGATAACTTTGTGTTGCCATATCTCAATATTTTAATCTATAATCTGTGCAATCACCCAAAATGCATTAAGTTATGAATCACAGTTTTCGCACCGCTTCCTATGGAGACAACATTAAATTTTTATAGAAACACGTTTATCAATTCCCGTGGGGGTAAAATATGCATTCGGGTGCGACAAACCCAGATACAAATTATTTCAAAAAACTTAAAAGCTGGTCATAAAACGTCAATATTAAATTCAAATTTGACTTTCATTCGACCTCCCCTCGATCTTCCCGAAATCATTTCATGCTTGCTCCATAAGACGCGACGCGCAAAAACGGCTTTAGTTTGGTACTTAAATGGATATAATATATAAATATATGTGTATTCATGTCGATTTCAACTGTCAAGCATAAGAAAAGCTTTTTCACTAATAAAACGATGGAACTAAAAAGCAAATCGTGTCAGCGGCAGTTCTAGTAAAATTTTTAAACCAACAAACTAACACGTACCTGGCGTGACGCCAAACGGGTTCGCTCCACAAAGGTCGTAATTTACGCCGGTTAAAAGTTTAACTAGTTATATCTTAACTGGAGCACGATCGTTCCATTAGAAAAAAGAAATATTCCGTAACTGAATGACTGGCGGAAAAAAAATTATGTCTAACTCTGAAGGCAACCTGCCAAAACAACTTGGAACATAAGCATATAGACAGTATAAACAAATATGGAATATTGATGATTTCTTTTTTTAATTTATTGGATAACTTTTTGGGGCGAATGGTTGCAAAACTAATGTGATGTTTTTTTTTTTAATATTTTAAATGTAGGAAAACGTCTCGGTTTGAGTTTCATGACTGATCGAATTGACATTCATTGCCACTTACAAACACAAAAATGAAAACTTGGTTAAAAACGAACTCAGGAATACGATGCTGGTATATTTTTTTATCGTGTCTATATCAATATATAGAATAAATAGTTTTTCAGATAAGAACACGAATGATACAAAGATCGAAATATTCGAAAACATATCTTTATTCGTTTTCTAATCTACATGTTTCCCAGAGAATTCTGGAAAAATATGTACCATCAGAGCTTTGAGGTCTTTAGAAGCCTTCTTCGCAAGATCTCCTCTTATATCGAGTCATAGCTAAGTGTCATAAGCCGACGGGGGCAATGGCGGCCACGTGCGCTCTCTTCGCCTCCGGAATAACAATCGGGCCGCACACTGTTTCATTTCACTAAAAAAATTTCCCTATGCTGTATATCGCATAAATCGACTAAGAAATCCATTTTAAATGTAAGAGTAAAACACCCACGTGTCCATTAGACATACTTTTTTTAAAAAAAAATAATTTGTGTTTCGTGACCTCGACGTAAAAAAAAGATTAAATAAATTCTGTAAGCGTGTCTGATCAAAATATATCTTTTTGATTAATATGGTTTGAAAAAGGACCTTCAGGCGCATATTTTCCAGTTTTTCTTTTTCGAAGATCACTTTTGGTTACCGAATTATTAATTTTTATTCAAATTTTTGTTTTTATTTTTTTTCTCCCAAAAACCGCAAAAGTGCGACTTGTGACTGGCACTCAAAGATTCCTCATAAATGCGTCTATCATTGATAAAAAACTCAAGTCGCACTATGGAAGCGTTTACGAGTAATCGAATTTCAAAATATGGTGTTAGGGGTGTCACTCAACATGACCTTTTATTTTTGTTTAAATTAATTCAATTTTGTCCTTTACTACAAAATTCTATATTGTTTACTTATTTTATTTTTATTGTTATTTACTTATTTACATTTATTTATTTAAAAAAAATTTACAATTGCATATTAGTTATTTACAATTAGAGTGTCGACAAAATTTTATCACTAAGCGGCTTCTATTTTGTAATATCTACCCTTTCATCGTTTACTTCGTTAATTACTTTAGAAGTTTTTTTTAACTTTTATTAGTTTTTTTTTATTAATTTTCTATTGACACAGTAAATTTTGGCATTTTCTGCCTCACGCTCGCGGAAAAGTACATCCAGTAATTTAATTGGCATCCGATGACTGTGACCGTACACTAAATTCTAGTGCACGGTGAAGAGATCATAAAATCACGTTCTCTTCCTGTCGGTATGCTCTCGGAGAAAGCAGCTCAATCGCGCAATAAATTTTGGCGCAGATAAGAAACACCCCTGCCGGAAAAAGAACAGGAAAAAAATATGATTGACCTTTTCCACCCTCCACTGGAATTGGCGGAACCGTTTGTGTCTATGACACACCACAGACAACGTCAAAGATTGTCCAATGGGATTTGCCTGCCAGAAGCTGTTCGTGAACTTCTGAAGCCCGTTAATGCAGAAAACTTGCAGTTGGGATAGGTGGACAACGAAATTCCAACATTAGATGGATCTTCATCATCGTCTGAAGTTCGAATGTTGACGACAGCACACACTGTTCCATTTTACTAAAAAAATCCCTATGCTGTTTATCGCATAAATCGATTAAGAAGTGCATTCTAAATGCAAGACTAAAACACCCACGTGTCTATCTGTAATACTTTTTTTTTTTTAATAATTTGTGTTTCGTGACCTCGACGTAAAAAAAAGATTAAATAAATTCTGTAAGCTTGTGTGATCAATATATATGTATATATATTTGATTAATATGATTTGATGAAGGACCTTCAGACGCATATTTTCCAGTTTTTATTTTTTGAAAATCACTTCTGGTAACCGAGTTATTAATTTTTCGTGTCGTGATAGTCATGATATCCCAAAGCGCAACGAACCTGTCTCAAATTTATAAGGTCATAGGGCCATGGTTCCAATCCGGGCGTGTACCAATGAGTTTTTCTGACTCAAGTACATAACTATCACTGACTCCGAGCTTCGGAGAACACGTTAAGCAGTCGGTCCCGGACGCTGTCAATAGATTTCATTTTATTTTCATTTTTGAGTATCAGCATGCTGTCGTCAACAATAGATGGATCTTCATCATCGTCTGATGATGAAGATCCATCTAATATTGGAACTTTGTCAGCCACTTCTTCCAACTGCAAGTTTCCTTCATTAACCGGCTTCAGAAGTTCACGAACGGCTGCTGGCAGACAAATCCACTGGATGTCACACAGTCCGCACCAACGCTCTTAGAATCGCCTGGCACGTCGTTATTGTTGGGATCTTCTAAATTAACCAATGACTCCAGTACAAATTATAAACAAGACCTCAAAATTAGAAAACGAATCATGGAGTCCTTGGAAGATCAACCCCAAGCTAAAGTGATAAAATCTTTTGCATCCACGATTACTTCAGAAGATGGAAGCAAGATAACCCCAAAAGCTTCAAAAGATTTAGAAGACGTAATAAAACTTTGTCTGACATCACCAAAAAAACGATTCAAAGTTTTAAAAAAAGTATCTACGTTGACGAAAACCTATACACCTGAGGAAGCTCTAGGTTTCGTTATCGACAGGAGACTGAATGTGGAAACATATAAACTTTTAAGACAGGATTTGAAAAGTCGAGTTTATTCAGCTTATCCACCCTTCTTAGAAATACTAATAAGAGCAAGAAAAGCATGTTACCCAGCAAAAGAGCTAGATGTTTCGGAAATAGAAGCGTCAGTTTCGTTGCATAAACTTCTTACTTTGCGACGAATTGTTCGAAGTTGTGATGAGAATTTTATCGAGTATTGTAACAGAACAGGCAAGCAAGAAGTCTTATGCGTATTTGAAGGGTCCTGGGGTTTTGATGGAAGCACAGGCCAAGCATTATATAAACAACACTTTTCAGGATCAGACGAAGACATTTCCGTGAACGAAAATAGTCTTTTTGCCTCGACTTTTATTCCTTTAAGTATAGTAATGGACAAAAATATATTTCATGGCACCATCCTGCACCCCAGTCGTATAGATTTTGTCGGCCGCTCCACATTCAGTATAGAAAAAAAGACACTAATCTTATTCTTAAGGAAAAAGCTTTGATAGAGAAGCAAATTAAACGTTTGACAGGAGTCAAACGTTTAATTTGCTTCTCTATCAAAGTTTTTATGATGCCCTTCGGAGGTTTGGGTCGTAATAGGAATTACGACCTAAACCTCGGAAGAGCATTATACTTATTACGTTTGTTTCTAATTTAATTTTGAGTGTGATCAACGGCAAAGTCCTAAACTGGTACGTCTTCACAGTTAAGGTGCCCATTTTGCAAAGCTACTGCCAGTCAGTTCATGATTTGGCAACATCGTAAACAAGACGAACTGTAAAAGAAAATATGCAACACGGCATCAATCCACTTCATGTATGGATACGTATTTTCGAATTTTTATTACATTTCAGTTACAAAAACGATTCGTTAGTACGGAAATGGAGAATCAAAAAAGATAGCAGAGAAAGTCAAATTGTGAAAGAACGGAAAAACATATCCAGGCTGATATAAGAAATCGGATTGGATTGTTGGTAGACGTTGTTAAACCCAATGCAGGAACCACAAATGATGGCAATTCAGCCCGCACAGCACTATCAGACAAATACCGTGCTATATTTGCAGAGATATTAGGTCTAGATGCATGTTTGATCGACGGGCTGCATACTATCTTTGTAGCCATATCTTGTGAATTTCCTATTGACACTGTAAAGTTTGACATTTTCTGTCGCACGCTCGCGGAAAAGTACATCCAGGCATTTAATTGGCAGTCGATGACTGTGACGGTACACAAAATTCTAGTCCATGGTAAAGAGATCGTAGAATCATGTTCTCTTCCTGTAGGTATGCTCTCAGAACAAGCGGCTGAATCGCGCAATAAATTTTGGCGCTCAGGTAGGGAACGCCACTGCCGGAAAATGAACAGGAAAAAAACTATGATTGACCTCTTCCACCATGCACTTGAATCGTCGGGTCCGTTTGTGTCTATGGCACACTATAGACAGCGCCAAAGATTGTCCAATAGGATTTGTCTGCCAGCAGCTGTTCGTGAACTTCTGAAGCCGGTTAATGAAGAAAACTTGCAGTTGGAAGAAGTGGCTGACGAAGTTCCAACATGATAATGTTGACGACAGCATGCTGATACTCGTAATTGAAAATTATTTGTATGAGTCTTACATTTTTTATGGATTACAAATATTACAATTGTTTGACCTTTAGTGACAACCCTAAAATGTACTATATAACCTTTATCCGTAACTCCCAAACGCTTCCATAGTGCGACTTGATTTTTTTATCACTGATAGACGCATTTATGAGGAATCTTTGAGTGCCAGTCACAAGTCGCACTTTTGCGGTTTTTGGGAGAAAAAAAATAAAAACAAAAATTTGAATAAAAATTAATAATTCGGTAGCCAAAAGTGATCTTTAAAAAATAAAAACTGGAAAATATGCGCCTGAAGGTCCTTTATCAAACCATATTAATCAAAAAGATATATTTTGATCAAACACGCTTACAGAATTTATTTAATCTTTTTTTTACGTCAAAGTCACGACACACAAGTTATTTTTTTAAAAAAAAAGTATGTTAAATAGACAGGTGGGTATTTTACTCCTGCATTTAAAAAGCATTTCTTAATCGATTTATGCGATAAACAGCATAGGGAAATTTTTTTAGTGAAATGAAACAGTGTGGGCCGTGGGAATACCATGAGGCCGCTAACCGCTTCAATTATGAAACACCCACACCGGCAATTCCGTGGTGATTGCCTCCAAAATCGCCTTATTATTGGACTCTCAAATTTTTCATATGTGTGAATTGTGTAAGAAACTGACACCCTGCAATTGTGTGAGCAATTCCAACTTTTGACATATACAACATTTTTGTATTTGTAATTATTTGTCAAAGAAAGACTACTACAATAACCGGAAGCTTAAAAGCTTGACGATGGTGATGAAGCACTCAATATAGCGATCATAATCTTATTACTCGGGATGAATTTGGACAAGACGAAAGTCATGTTCAGCGAACATATTCTACCAAGACCGGTAACCGTAGAGGGTGCGACTCTTGAAGTTGTGCAAGACTATGTCTATCTAGGCCAGACTGTCCAGTTAGACAAACACAACTTCAACAAAGAGGCCGACCGAAGAATTCAGCTGGGCTGGGCTGCTTTCGGGAAGCTCCGTCGTCTGTTCTCGTCGCCACTACCGCAATGTCTGAAGACCAAAGTCTTCGACCAATGCGTCCTGCCTACAATGACATACGGTGCCGAAACATGGACTCTCACGGCAGGACTGGTCCACAAATTTAAAGTCGCTCAGCGCGCTATGGAGCGGGCTATGCTCGGAATTTCCTTGATGGACAAAATCAGGAATACTGAAATCCGTCGAAGAACTAAAGTTGTCGACATAGCCGAAGCGATCAGCAAGCTGAAGTGGCAATGGGCCGGTCACATTTGCCGTAGAACCGATAACCGATGGGGTAGACGAGTTCTCGAATGGAGGCCACGTACCGGAAAGCGAAGCGTTGGACGCCCTCCGCCAGGTGGACAGATGACCTGTAGCACCATACCGGGGGTAGTTGGATGCGAAAGGCGGAGGACCGTCTTTGGTGGTGAGCCTTGGGAGAGGCCTATATTCTGCAGTGGAGAGACACGGGCTGATGATGATGATGATGAACGTGCTTGTGCTATCCATAGTAAGCTTTGCATTTCTGCATTCTTGTATTACTTAAAGCCGAAATCGTAATAGCCAGTTAATGTGGTGGCTACGTCCATCTGTATCATATCATTAATTAAGATACCGAATTAACAAGGTAATTATCTGACCGAACACACAATTGATTTAGTCTCCTTCATACCCTGACAACAAAGTTTCATCACAATGCTAACTCCGAAAGACGCACTAAAAAGCTTACATCTGAAATCAGCAAGAGAAATGTAAGGTACTATACTAAGTTATCGCCTTAAAATCCAATGTCACTTGAAATCAGAATTGATCTATTAGGCGCAGTATCGTTGTCATGTATAATACCTAGATAAACTATAATAGGTAGGTAGTTTAGTTAAAACAATGAATCACGTAAAATTTTCGATTTTCATGGCATTCAATTAGCACATCACCTCTGAAGATGAACATTTCGAGTTCCAAACCAGCGTTAAAAAACTATTAATAGGATAATACGATACAATACTTCGATTAACGAACTTGTCCAACATGTTCCGTGTCGTTGATCTTAATGCGGTTTAGTGTACGTACAAGTCTACAAGTATTCGTGAATATGGTTGTGTTTGTCATCTTAATTTATATATTAGTAGAAATTACAAATAAATACATAATCTTAAAATAAAAATTGTTTTGTTACTCCTTATCTTTCAGAGTCTGGACAGATTTACCCAAGTGAAAATTTGAAAATAATTTTAACTACCGCCGAGGTTCCGTCAACGAGGTTATCAAGGGAAAGTCGAAATTGCTAAATTCAACTTTAATTAACCGTAACCATCGACGTAACAGTTTCTTCGAGCACGTATCTCGCCGCAATGAACTGACAATCGAATGCCTAGTGCAGGAAACAATGGGGCGATTTTTAACATGGTTCCAAACATTCGCGACAGAAGGGCGCCACCGTACGTGGACGCACCACCGTATGCTTTCAGAAATAATTTTTAAGGTTAAGTTAATTAAATGTACCTTTGAACGAGATCATCTTTTTTTCCTGTACATTTCGCTTTTATTCTTTTTTAGCTCATTCTTCAATGGTAATTTCTATGATATATAACCATTGATATATTATACATCGTGTATTATACATATATTGTCGTGATAGCCCAGAGCGCAACGCACCTGTCTCAAATTTATATGGCCCCATAGGGCCATGGTTCGAATCCGGGCGTGTACCAATGAGTTTTTCTGACTTAAGTACACAATATCACTGACACCGTGCTTCGGAGGGCACGTTAAGCAGTCGGTCCCGGACGCTGTCAATAGATGGCGGTCGTTACAGTTCCCAACCCGCAGTGGAGCAGCGTGGTGGACTCAAGCTCCAAGCCCCCCTCCTCACCCTGGGGGGAGGCCTAAGCCCCTGCAGTGGGGTAAAAATGGGCTGATGATGATATTATACATCAATGGTTTTCTATCAAAAATGATTCTCTATAAAATTATAAAAAATAAATCATTAGTAACAAAGTTATGAATGTTTAAAATGTCCTTTTAAACAGAGAAGGCAATACCGCAAGGCGCGCGGCGTAATTACTGAACTGTGACGTCAGGCCATTTAAAATAATGTTAAATTTCGTCTTGCTTCAACCGAATATAAATTTGTTTATGAATTTTGCTATTGCATAAAGTCTATTATTATATTTTCTTAATAAATGTAATATTTTCAATATTAGTCACATTTATTCTTTCACAGATAATTAATTCATAATTTGCATCCATTGCAATAAACAAGTAGACAGCGGTATAAATTTTGCTTATTAACGTTGATTAAAAAAAAAATGCAGTAAGCAAGAATACCTAGTAATTTACAAACACCGTGTAATAATATAGCAATGAAAATATAATGAATTAGTAATCAATCGTGTCGTATAATAAATCATATTAGAATTTAAAAAAAAAAAGGTTACGATATGTTTTATACTAGTTTGACACTTTGACAGATCTCCATGTACGATAGTGGGATAAATCGGCGGCAAATCTCCCCATAGGAAGGTGCAATTGATTAGCCATACCAAATAAAGGTTGCCAAGGACGCCACACGTGTGTAAGAGGAGGGCGGCCGTCAGAAAGGAATCTCTCAACCATGCTTATAAGAAAGGCTACGACTACAACGTCAAGACAATGAAAATCTAGCGACGCCGTTAAAAACAAAAGGTATTCTGCAATATTATCTATCTTAGCTCGCTAGAGTGCAGCTTCCAACAACATGTCATAGTGCATCTACATGTCATAACTTCTATATTTGTACCAAATTCAAACGTAATATGAGAAACCATTCAGAAGTCAGGTAGGTAATTTTCCATAGACATGGTGGGACAATGGAGAAATTCTATAATGAATTCGTTTTACCTTCAGAAATATGAAAACCTCAAAATGATAATTATTGAGATTATAATGCAAGATATTTTAAAACCTTAAGCTTAATACAATGAAAGACTAGCAGTTATGTCTAAGTGTAAAATTGTATATTTTCATATCATTATTGTCTTATCTAAATATTTTTACAGTTGTTTTATTCGATTTATAAATGATGCAAGTAATATTTTACAACACTGTAATATTGTTGGATTTTACACCTCACTGTGAATATATTATTATGAAACTGGCCAAATACATCCATACATACTTTTAAATTTGACAGACCATGAAGAACATAATGAGCATATGCATTATTATTAAAAATTACATTAGGCATTATATAAAGGACGCTTCAAAAAATATAAAAGATGTTTAAATTTAAAAAAGTATATTACGAGTTTTGACGTGTTTATTAAATGCTGATTTGCAAAATTACACCGACGTTTACGCAGCTATTATTATTTTTAAGGAAGTTAAGTTTAGTCGCTAACATTTTTGTTACCACAAAATTATTAAGCCATGTTTGTACTGACTGAATTATTTTCATAAAATGTTTGCATCAATTTAGGATCAAATTTGGAATTATGTCTAAATTTTAACAAGGAGTGGGAGCTCCTCAGTTTTTTAATGATTTATTGTTTTTTTTTTCTTACATCTGCTAAACAATAACTGTCTATTGTTTGTTGACTCTGTCTACAATGCTGGAGGTCCTGGGTTCGAATTCCAGGTCGAGTCAGTATTTATATAATGAATATTGAAACTGGTACCAGGTCTTGGTTGTTATATGTATGTGATGTCTACGCTTGGTACCCAAAACAGAAGCTAATGCTTAGTTTGGGGCTTAGACATTGTTGTGATGTATACATTATTATTATTATCATTCAATAACTTTTCAAATATTGATGCTTTGCCAGATTTTTTTCATCAGTTAACTAATAACATCTATAATTTAAGCATGGTGTTTGTGTTTGTTTAATTTCTAAATCCAGAATAAAATGCCAAATTAAAAGCATCATAAAAACATTAAATTATTTTTTTAAAGTAGTAGTTAAGGTAACCTAGTGATATTTTATTAATGAACTAGATTAGCGTCTAGACATATCTTCGAAACAATGTATTATTATATAATATATCTCTCTTGTATCACTTTATGAAAAATCAGCAATCTCGGGATATGACGTAGGTGGCCATAGTGCTACACCAAATCATAGTAGGATACCAGTATTATGGCATTACCTTATGTTATTAAAGTAAAGGCTAATTGATGAAAGAAATATCTGGTACATCCATATTAATTTAAAAGTTATGGATTAAATATGTTTGGCTTGGTAGACCCATTAAAAAAATTATTAAGCAGCTGCAACCCTTTTTTAAGCAGTTTTGGCGATCAAAACCCTAGTTCAATACCTTACAATATTAGAACGTATGGAACCTTGGCACACTATATTAATGTGTCGATGTATGCAGCAGGTGATACAGAAAAATATTGAGTGTAGGTATAGCATAAAAGTATGAAATGACTACAAGCCCTCTTCTATGTTTACCGTCTAACCACTCCTACTCTAGCTAGCTAGTGCAAGATGGTGAGTTTCAGCCTGCGAGGTCCCCGCATGAAGGTTTTTACCCCCGTGAAATTGCATTTGACGTTTTTGATACTGTGAAGTGATATTTCTGACTATATTAAAACCAAATGCTTCTGTCAAATTTAATTACTCTATGGTGTATAGTGAAATTTTAATAATGTCTATAAATATCTATACTAATATTGTAAAGAGGAAACATTTGATTTTTTGTTTGTAAAATTCTTTCACCTTTAGAAAGCGCCATTATTAGTGAGTAACATGGGCTACATTTCAATTTCAAACTAGCTTTCCGCCCATGGTTTCTCTCACGTGAACTACACAGATTTACCAGGCCACTATAAATTTGACTTATAGTTTATAAGCCGAAGAGTGACATTAGGTACTTTTTGTCCCAAAAAAAGGGCTTCCGGTACAAATTGCGTAGTCCACGTGAGCGGAAAGCTAGTTTGCAATAAGTTGAGTCATTTTCTGATGAGGTGTAGTTTTGAGCTGACCACTACAAAGATGGGCCGGATCGGCTGATATATTTCATAATAATTTATTTAGATAGTAATGTGTGTGTTACATCATGTGGTATGCTAGCAAAAATAATTGGATACCCAATATCTAAGTATTAAAATGGGATTGATGGATCATTCATGGATTCACCTTGTTTATATCGCATACTTAAAAAAAGCTTATTTTAAAAAAAAACTTTTTTGGGGCACCATTATATTTTTTCTACATATTTCATAAAAATTTACACTATGAGATGGCATAAAAGAACACAAAAAAATTTACTAGTCTAATTTTGCTTTCCATATTAATAAATTTACATAGAAAAGATAATTTCAGCAATGGCATAGGTACTTAGGCCACTGATATATTATTGCATGGAAGCAAAACGACCATGGTTGCACAGGGTTCTATAGTCTAAGGAGTTATGCTACAATTCATCACATAACTCCATAGTTCTACTCTCTACGAATTCAAAATATTTCTTTCTTTGCCCATATGGCCCCTGACCTAGCTATGGTGATCACCAATCTATACATAATGGTGTATTCTATGTTTTAAGCAATAAATTGAAAATGAAAATATGTATTAAGCATAATGGTTTCAGTGAAATGAGAGATGTGCCAGCATCATAGAAAAAAAGATGCAACATTTTCAAGTATGCTAAAATTTATAACTAAAATTGTATTTTTTTAAATGGTAGCCTTATAAAAATTAGAGTGAAATGTTTCTGCTTGTCCGTCATAGCCTTTTTTTTCTGATACTGTTTTATGTAAAATTCTAATCAATAGTGGATCAAAAAAAATGTGACATATAAAAATGGAAAATCAGGATTTCAGCGATAACTTTTAGGGTCAAAACAAATTCTCAAATGAGTCAGCTTTCCAATGCTGCCTGATGAAAATTGTATTCAAAATAAAAGCGATCAATTTGAAATCTAGCTTAGATAGGTTAATGGTCCATCCATCCAATGATCCAATGAGAGAAGGGAAGCGGAGCGGAGCGACAAGCCACTAATAAGCCTTAAATTTATTTTTTTCATTTCATCAAAAAAATATTAATTGCATGAGATTCCTACACTCCTCCCCCATAAGCCTGATTATGTTTCATAACTTTTCAGCAGGCTACATTGGGAAGCGCTACCAATGTTTGTGTTCTATTTTATTTTCTTCTACAGATTACCATAGGTTTTTGACTTTTAAAAAAGTCTTTTAAAACTTTCACATTTTGCATTACCTGCATATAAAATGCAAAATGTGAAAATTATTAAATTTATTTTTGTTGTGCAAGAATTGCGAATTTTTATAAATCGTTTACAATGGATTCTAAAATTACAATATAAAATAATGAACTCACCTCACTGAAGGCCATCACTCCGGCCGGTGCTGCAGAGCAGCCGACCTTCTTAATTTAATTCACCACGTCTATCAAAACAAATAGTTCAACCTTTTGTTTTCCAACATTGAAAACAGTCCCGACATCTAACATTGACATATCACAAATACATCAGAGGCCCACACTGTGCACTGCGCAAGAACAAAATTTCAATTTTGGCCAAAATGAAAACACCTGACCGAATAACAAATCAGATTCACCGAAAAAACCTACATTCCTCAGGTGGGTTAGACGCACATCTACCTTAGGATAAATCACATCACAGTATTTTAGACACTTTCACTGTGTAAATGTATATTTAGATATTAAAAAGACAGAAGCATTAAGAAGATATTTTAAAAATTGTAATGAAAGTATGTAACATCACGGAAACAACGACCAAACGGAGATGAACTCGCGATCACGCCATCTTGCCTCATGTCAATACCAGTGTAGCCACAATTCTGAATCAATATTGCTGTGCGGAATTGACAACTTTACAAAACCAAAATATCGACGTAGGTTGGATTCCGGTATGAAATTATGTAATTTTCATATAACTATAGTTAAAGGCCAGTTGCAAGAACAATATTAAAGTTGAATAAGTAGCGTTCTTGCAACTGGCCCGTCTGTCAACATTGTTCTCCATAATCTAACTTTCCATGGTACATACAGACAAAAGGGTCGACTTGTGAAAGAAAACAATGCATTTCAATCAAAGAGGTTTTTATCACAAAAGTGGTCATCACTGATCATCAGCATAGTCATCAGATAAATTTTACAAATAAACTTAGTGATTGGATCCCATCGATCCCGAAGTAGTAGCATTTCTTTATAAATATTGTGACGCCTATCTACTCTCACGACGACAGTTATCGAACTCACTAGAAAAAGCGTTACACCTATCTACAATTGTACGAAAACAGGTCATCGAACTTACGAGAAAAATTCCCACAGCCATTCAATAAAACCGAAAAGTCTAGACGAACAATTAAATTCCACAAATTTAATAATAGAGGCGCAACTTGTTCAAAGGAATATTCGCGATATTTCTAAAAATCAACGCTCATTTTTAAAGACGCCAGGTGGCGCCGGGAGGCGCTGAAATTCCGTTCCCACGCTCGGTCGAGAAATTAAAATGTAATTTATAAATTCGAGAGATAGAATGTTCGAGACGGTGACTGGTGGAAGGGAGAGAACTATATAAGGCGATGGTCGGCGGCGTAGAGAAGTCGATTTTTGGAAATAAGTTAAGCGCGATAATTTGCGAAGTGCGGAGTGCTTTAACCGTTTAATTAGTGTTCGATATTGTTTGCTCTTGGATTATTTTGTGATTTGGAATTATAATAAAGTAAAGTGAACTAAAATCAGTGTTTTAGTGCATCGTCAATATTAGAACCAGTAGTCCGTAACAATATGTAAACAATTAATAACAATAGTATCCGGGACGTATTCACGAACGTATTCACGAGGTAGCCTTTTTACATAGTTTTTACATGGTTTTTACCATTTTATTTCCATTTCACGATTATGATATTGATATACTTTCTACTTCTTAACATATGGCGTTTTACAAAGTTATTTTTTCTAAGACTTTCTAGACCATAAGTATTACCGTGATAAGTACCACAGAATGAAAATGCGCATGAAACTTAGTCCCATCGCGGTGCGGTGACTGAAGTCAAAATAGTCGCTTGTAGACCTTGTGTCAGTTTAGTCAATTAAAATTAATTTGTATCTTGTAAAATTTTCTAAAGAAAATGCCGTGTCACAGTCTAGTAATCCCCATATAGTCAGTCATTGGAGGCGTCTAAACTGAGCAATCGTGCGGTGCTGTGGAAGGACGTAGGTATGTACCGAACAGCATACTGTGGCGATGTTAGTCGTTCAGTACCACAGTACTATCTGATAGGGTTTACGCGTTCAGTCGATTATACAATTTTAAAAATGGTACGTACCACTTGTGCGGTAACAAACTTAGGGAATTGAAGTTTCACCAATTTCCACGACCGGAAGAACGGTAAGATGTTTAATATTTTTGTATTTTTAATGTTATTCCTAATTCGAATATTTTCGTGATGGACGACGCAACAAAAGGGCGGCCATGCCTTGTTTGTAATTCTTAGATATAGGTGTCATGTCCGAGGTTTTTAAGTGTGCGTAGCAGTGCGTAGTACGATTTTGATGTTATTTTTGGAATTAAAAATAGCGGCCGCACTCTGTTTTTAATTTTTCAAAATTTTTGTCAGGTAAGTTAATGAATGTAGCTCAAAAAATATTTTAAAACCGGTCAAGTGCAAGTAGGACTCGCGCACCGATTGCTTTCAAAACCGATATTTAAGGGTCCGTGCGCACTCCAGTGAAGAATCTGTGGCCAAATTGAAAAAAAGTTACCCCCATTTTGAACTTTTCATTTACTGGACCGATTACTTTCAAAATCGATATCTAAGGGTCCGTGTGGACTCCGGTCACTAATCTTTGGCCAAAATTGAGAATAGTGACCCCCATTTTGAACTTTTTTTTACTACACCGATTGCTTTCAAAATCGATATCTAAGGGTATGCGTGGACTCCAATGACGAATCTGTGGTCAAAATTGAAAAAAGTGACCCCCATTTTGAACTTTTTTTCATATACAGGTATATTTTTTTTCATGTTACAAAAAATAATAATGAAATACCTACTACCATCAACGCGTGGCCTCAGAACAATTACTAAAGTTATAGAAGGTATTCTTATATTTACATATATTTCTTTCATTTTATACATGTATTCCACACGGTAAATTTCAGTGTGAGTGAAAAAGATGTAAGTATATATGACGGTTTGTTTCAACCTGCTTGTACCCCCTTCTCAATGACATCAGTGTGACTAGTCAGACGGACGTTTGTATCAAATTATTTAAATTTTTGGTTGGTACCTACTATAGGAGTAAATTAATAATAAATTTGTGCGAAATAATTTCGACACAAAAATAGAACTATTTAACTTTAAATATATCGATAACGTTGTTGGCTACGCACTATTTACCTTCATCGTATAAATACGTTGAAATGAATTTGGGAGCTATGTTCTGATCATAAGCAGCAATGATTTTGTATCAGCTATCTTTCTCTTTCTAAAGTTTTATTCTACATGTTAGAACATATGTAAAATTTACATTCCTTCTATAACTTCAGTAATTGTTCTGAGCGCGTGGCAACCCTTACACAATCACGAAGACGGCGGCTTTTTCGCCACCATCAAAGGCGATGACTGATCGTATGGGTTATTAGACTGTGGCCGTGCTATGCTTTCAAACAGTGCACAAACAATATCCGGAACTCCAAAAAGGCAGATGTGATTACTTATTACACGTAAGCTCATAGTCACTGACTTATATGTACCTAGGGTAGCTAGTAGATCGCTGATCGCAATCTGACCAAATTGGGTTAATGTGTAATGTATAAGTAAAAACGTTAAGATTGCCCAAGAATAACCACAGAATTTTCCTCTTTTTCCCGCAACGATACAGTAGTCGAGTTGTTTGACTATTATAGTTTGCCACCTTCTATTGAGCCTTCTACTGCAATGTAAGTTTATTTAAGTTTATACATTTGTCAAATTTTGAATAATTACTATTGATACTCAATATCTTAATTTTTACAGTTTAAGCCTATTTCATTTTTTTAAATGTCCTTTAATTAATTGTTTTTAATATGATTGTAACGTTTGCAAAGTGCTGCGTGTAAATATTTAAGTGTAGATGTAATTTGTCATTTGATTATATTAATAAATAATTTTAATCTAACAGTGATTGGACTTTGCTTGGAACTTAAAAAAAAATATTTGATATTGCAATAATATACCTTTTTACTCCTTAACAAAAAAAAAAGGAAAAATTATTGTTTATAAAGTCCATTTATAGTCATATATCGTAGCGTCATTCTGTTGTTCATTATATCAAAATTTTATTTTCTATATTACAGAACTAGGGATCCGCCCCGGCTTCGCACGGGTAGCAGAGCATATAAGCCGTAGGTAGTGTTTTTTTCTGTCGTGGTGTCCTATCAGCTTGTTGCGTTGAATATATGAATTGGATTTAATTAGATTTAAATGTACCTAACGTAAGTTCATCCCACTTATAGTATTTTTAATGTCATTTCTTTGCAATTTGATAAATATTTGAAAAAGTCAAGAATAAATACATAAAAAGAAACTACAATATTTCTTTGCATATAATATTGATAATTTCTGGCTAATTTTACATCACGCTAGTCGCGTCGGCCGGAACTCCGGTTTATTTCGTGATATCTCCTAAGATATTAATTCAAATTGTATGGTCTAAAGGGAAAGTATAATGTGCATGAAATGTTGAAGGTAAATAACGTATTTAATTTGGTAAGTAATAATACTGTAGGTATCCGTATAAATTGCTTTCCAATCATATCATATGACACTATTTTATAAACATAAAAATAGATATATTACGCTATCCATAAAAGATATACATATGCCACCGCAGACTTTTCTTTAGTCCTATGAAAGGGGAATAATTCCTCTGCACATTATTTTGTTATATCTCAAAGGGATTATGCAGCGTTTTCGATGAAAGCTCTCAGTCGACTAAATTTTTCCGACGTTTTCAACAATAATCGTCATTATTTTAAGTAATTTGCACAAGACATTTATAAATTATACACGTAAACCTTTCTTGAATCACTCTGTCCATTGGTATATTAGAACGGATTGGCATATCAACCATATGCCAATCCGTTCGGTAGTTTTTGAGTTTATCGCGTTTAGACAGCCAGACAGACGCGACGGGGGCCTTCACTTTATAATACTCGTATGTAGAGTCCGCGCCACCAAAGAAATCTTCTAGACGTGGCGCTGCTGTTTTAGCGCATTGCATAAACTCTTTCACTTTCAGAATTATTCACAGCTCGCACGCCGTAGGATTTTAGGCTTCTTAAATCACTTTTTAAAAGTTTATAGACAGTTAATTTCCATATTCGACGAAACTCAAACACAGACAACCAACCACTTCTTTACACGGACAAAATTATGTCTCTTGGCTCGCCATCTATCGTTGAATAGCGTAATTAATTTATCAACTACACAAGGAAGTTGGGGGTCACTGATTTTGAAAGCGTTCGTAACTGAATGACGCTAAAAATCATGAAAATAGGTATGCATGTTTCTATGTATACGTTCATGATTCCTAACTCATTGGTAAAAGGTATACAATATTTAATATATTTAATTCAGTTTTTGTCAGAGTAGATAGGTATATTATCCGGAATAATATGCTTATACGGTTCAAATTCTCAAAAGGAAAAAGGAACCCTTATAAGTAGGATCAGTTGGTTGTTCGTCTGTCTGTTACGACCATTTTTCTTCGGTTACCAGTTGAAATTAATATCAAATACTTAAATCTACGGTCCTTTGAAGCCGTGAAAAAATTAAGTTTCAATGCTTTCAATGCCCTACGTATAAAAATGTCCGTTTTGTAACCGGCTTTCATAAAGTGCAAAGTTATGCACAGCATATTTTCTTGAATAGTTAAAGCCGTATGCTGTCGCCGGGAGGTGTATCTAATCCTGCAAAACAAAACTGACTGTGATGGTGTCGATTGATTTTAATTTCTGGTGAATCTTAAATCTCATAAATAGCTGGCACTTTTTTCTTCAAGATGAATACCCATATCTGAAGAATCGTATTCTGTTTGTGTCTTTTTGTGTCGAACATGTATTTTTGTTTTTTGGTACGTGAAAGCTCATGTAATAATAATTTTTAAGTATGGAAATTAATACCTTTTCACTCAGTTTTATTTTAGAATTATCCCAACAATGTTTGGTACAAATTCTATATAAGTTTGTCACTTTTTTAATTTCTTGAGGAAAACATAAATGTTTACTTTACTTTACCGGTCGGACCGTTGTTTGGAAATTCTCGAACACAATACCTCCATCACTTTCATACAAATGGTAAGCGTCTTTTAAAAGATTAAGAGTGATAAACACATGAATCTGTAAGGTTTGTCTAAAGAACAAACGATTCGTAAAGTACCTATATCAATAAATATATATATATATATATATATATATATATATCCCTTGCAACCTAATTTTTCCTACTTGAGTAAATTTAAAACCAAATATTAAATAAGTCGTAAAGGACAATAATTATTTGAAATAAGGTACTTACAGGTACTTACGACCTGGAATTGATTTATCGATGAATCTGCTGGTATAGCGTAAAGGTCTTGTGGGAAAAAGACACATTATACGACCATCCTTACCCAAACGAATGCATCGTACGTCAGCTCTCGATTTGCTTATGTCCATTACAACCAATTTTACAAAAAAAACTATATTTTCGCGATAAAAACCGTGGACGTAAAGGTCAAACTTTTAAAGATACAAGGAAATTAAATATACCATTCGATAGAGCTCGAAAAACTGAATATGATGGTGTAAAATCTCATTTTTAACAAAATGTCCCTTGCACCAATTGAAATTTCCGGTATCGATATATTTTGTATGTTGGCGAACTTCATGTGATTCTATAATGGGTAAAATTATTTCGAAATGGTTTTTCGATTTGAATGTGTTGTTTTTGTTTCTACGTAGTCCTAATTAGTTTTTCCCGCCTTTTAACTAAAGCTTATCATGGATCGGTTTCACACTTGACCATTAATTATTTACACTATATATCTGAGCCTCCGATAGTATGTAGTACTCGCATCTTACGGTGATCTGTAGTAACTTACCACACATACCGTGGTAAGGGGAGATCACTACTACCAAAAAATATTTATTATATATTCTTTATTGAGTCAAAGAAACGGATTTGAGGGTGATGCATTCTACTTGCGACCGACGAAGTAAGTCTTCTGGCAAACTTTACTTATTTCTTTTCGAATCATAGAGACTATAGAATTAGAGTTTGATAATTACTATGCAGCGAGCGGAGGCCCGGATCGCGTCGCGTGACGTGCGGTGCTATGGAGGAGGTTTATGTTCAGCAGAGGACAGATATTAGCTGAAATGAAATGATGATGATGAAATGTTATACATAACGATCTCTGATTGGAAACCCATACCCAAACCTCTCTAAAGTTGGAGGATTAAGCTTTTTTTTAAAAAAAATCAGTGGATTGTATCGTTCGCCTCAAACTTTATGGCGGATCGGAATACAACGCTATAAGCGTGCTTGCGCAGGTTCAGTCATATACACCTCGCTCCACTGCGTCCCGCTCACTTAAAACTGATTACTACGACGCGACTCGTGCCTATGTTCCATCCGCCATAAAGTTTGAATGGAACTGTACGAATTGAATCACTATTGATGGAAAAACTAGATTAGACTTTGGACTATTTGTAGGTTTAATATCGTTATTAGCAAGTGGTGAATTTTCGAACGTCACTTTGACATACCAAATAAACTACAAATGTGCTACAAATATGTTACGATAAATTATAAGTCTTCAATTAATACGTTTTTTATATATATTTATATATTTTTTGTATGTTTATACAATACAATCGCTAGGTACTACATTAGTAATAGTTTTAACCTACTTCGTATAGAAATTTGACCTGGATAGAACAGGTAAGTAAGTGTAATTTCGATTTATTAATTTCCGTGGGGGCACATTTCGCAGATTACGAAGGCCGATGCGTGGTGACGTCACACGGGTGCCAGGCGTCGCCTCCCACGGCTGCCATTCCGTGCTGATAACCAGGAACCAATGTAGGTTAAATTAAACTAGGTTATTGCACTGCATCGTTATATTTAGCTGGAAGACTTGTCAGTCCATCAACAGCCTTCGAACTAGGAACACATTTTGAAATTGGCAATCATTATGTCCGTGTTCACAGAGTCGAAATTGGGTTACAGGGTTCTGGATAGAGACAGAGTACATACATGGCTGTAACAATGGATCTCGAAGAGAGCGTTTCGGACTCCAAGCTGCATAAGGAAAGTCAAGCTAAAAAGGAGTTACGGCCCACGAGCGCATCTATTTCAAAGTCCGAACATGGAATAGGTAATTGACAAGTAATTTTATTAAAACTCTTACAAAATATACAAAAACTATTACAAGTTAACTTTCTTTGCGGTTTTAGACGCCTCCTTAAACATACGTCATGGTGCACTCTTTCTCCTACAATTTATTATCCATTACTATATTAATATAACATTAATAATTTTCAATAAAATGGAAACAAAAATGTTTATGATTACCTACCTCTACACCAAACAGGCATGACCATCATCCCAAACATGGAAAACTTAAAAAAGGATTAAAAGTAACCATATATTATACCAGTTATACGCCAGCAATAAAATAAAGCTTTTTCAGTGTAAACTTTTTAATCTAACATTACAGCTGTACCTACATATCTGATTATTCACTAGTTATATGGAAATATGGCAAAAAAAAAATGGGACCGCAAGTTTTACATTTGTTTGAGATCACGAAATATCATATCACGAAAAATCAATTTGAGAAAAAATGGACTAAAGAAGTCAGTTTTTTCCCTTGAACCTTCAAATGTGTAAGACATTAATATAATAATTGACAATTTCAACAGCATATTCGGGTACGGAAAGTGTAGTATCTAACGAGCAGTTAAGGCAATATAAAAGTTGGGTGACCAACGACAGATGGAATGAATTGAAGAAACTCGCAGATAACGCCATGAAAGAACGCAAAGTGTTCATGATTAAAGGAGGAGGATTCCACGCTGTACGGCGAGCCCTTCTTTTAAGAGGTTGGGTTGAAAAATATGAATCACATAAGGTCAGTATAATACTACTTGCAAGATGAACAGGTGGTGGCGACAGATTTCGTACAGCGTTTTTTTTTTATATGAGCATCATTTAAATTATGATTATACGCGATAGTGTTCCCGAGAGTTAGCTGAATGCCTGAATAAAATAAACTAGATAATGTATACATAGTAACCTCAGTAATGGACACAACGTTTAAAAAACAATATTTTGACGTATCCATAAAGATCTGCTTAACGACATTTTCCGAAATAAAAAAATCCGACTACGTAAAAAGCGAACTTTCGATTCCACAGCCATGCCATGCACTTTGAGGCATCTTCTTCTTCATGGTCTTTTTCTCCGCGGCTTCGAATTGGCATCGCTATCTCCGTTTCAATCCCTCTTCCCCGGCCTGTTCTTGAGTGAAAGAGATGACAAGAGCAAATTCCCAAAAATGTAACCTGTAAAATACCCGTCGAAACAGCTTGCGGGCCATGACTGTTTGCACCCCTGAAATGTGTATGACAATAATTTAAATGAGAACGGTGGCCAATTAACTTCATATCATTAAGGTTATGGTCATTGCAGTGGAAACATTATTTGACCGTACTTGATAATTATATAGTAAATCAACGTTCTTTTTTTTCTTTGTCACAATATGGCGTCTGGTTGTCGCCAAAACGGCTTCTGATTAATGTCATGTCTTTCTTTATTACACACACAAAAGTACGACAAATCGATTGTCATAAGAATAGTCAAGACTGGCTCACGCGGTTCGTCTCTATTAGAGTGCCACATAGGAACAATACGTACATACGTATATAGCCTGATAAACACATTACCTCTCCTTTGCGTCGCGTTGTCGGGTAAAAAGGCCTTAAGTTTCAGATTTCTGATTACGTTGTCAAATCAGGCCTCTATTGTCTTGTAACGGAGTTGGCTATAGCTATGCATAAAAAATTATTGGCGCGTAGACTTATTTTTTTGATTTAAACGATTTTACTCGATTATATCGACACGATTGTATAGGTAGGTACTATTGAATTAGGGAAAAAAATTTCAGCTGAACGTCGTAATCAGCTTCTAGGTACCTAAGTAATTATGTTTTTCCGATTTTAAATGGTTCGGTTCAGGTGAAAACAAAACGTGGGGCGCATGTAAAATCGTTCTTTTGGTGTTCTTGGAAAGACATTTTTCTAGGCAAGTCGTTTTTATCCAATTTTTTATTTATACAAGTTTTTATGCGCCCCACGTTTTTATTTTAGTATCTATGTGAAAAGTTGCAGATTTTTACTTATTCCGCTGAGGCAGCGACACAACTACATACGACACGAGAAGACAGCACTGCTAGTATTACACGATTTCTTATTAGACGTCACGATTACTAGTAACCGTTACAGAGTATCACTGTCGACCTTCTGCTTCGACCGTCATAACCAAGTATAATGTTGTATCGTCACGTGTGTGCATAGTCTCATTGATCGGTTTAGTAGAGGTAGGTATAGTTCCAATCAACCTTTATGGCGGATGTGAAAATA
Source organism: Luffia ferchaultella (assembly GCA_949709985.1). Lineage (NCBI taxonomy): Eukaryota > Metazoa > Arthropoda > Insecta > Lepidoptera > Psychidae > Luffia > Luffia ferchaultella. The sequence goes on along the minus strand of OX453241.1, from coordinate 22,264,757 downwards.
GGCACAAGTCGCGTCGCAGTAAACAGTTTTAGGTGTAGCGGGACGCAGTGGAGCGAGGGGTATATGACTGTATCTGCGCAAGCACGCATAAAGCGTTGTACTTATTCCGATCCGCCATAAAGGTTGATTGGAACTTATATGTAGGTGAAAGACCTGTCGCAAAATTTGAATCAAGCATAGAAATGTACTGGGTGTTTTTGTAGACAGGTGAATGGAAGATATTATATACTGGGTTTATTGTGATTATTAATTAAATTTGAATCCAAAATACACATTTCTTTTGTCTGTTTGTTTCTTTGTTTTAACGCTGCGGGGTTTAACAAAATAGATAAGATGTTCTAAAAACATTTTCTAACGCTGCGACGTAAGAAATATGCGATATATGTTTATTTAAATTAAAAAGTATTCAATAAGTCACAAACAATATAATAAAAGTTAATAATGTGTAAATTAAATCCTAAAGGTTCGAAATTTACCTACAAATTCTGACCCCAAGAAGGTGAATGCCAAAGAGCTGTCCAAAATCGAAAGGATGATTCTGTACAAATTCATGGAGCATCACGCTGTAGACTTCTTGTGGACGTCCAAGAGAGACAAATACGACTGGCTTCTTAGCACTAAAGACGTTATCATTAGCAGGTAAAGTTAGATCTATTAAGTATCTATTTAGTTGTTGCCATCACCAAAGTATAATCAGATACAAAGTATTTTAAAAAAAATGTAACTCACACCAACAATGTTTGTATATACCTTCATACTTCATTAATAAAAAAAATGGTTGTAAGTTTTATTTTGCGTTATTCTCGCCGCCCGTACCACCATTTCCCTTCACAAATCCTGAAAAACGGTTAAGTTTGCTAGCTCCTTACCGCATTGAAATAAAGAATTAGCTAACGTTAAAATCAAAGTCAGAAAGCTTAATATTTATATAAATCTTTTTTTACGCGTTCTGAAGTCCCTATTCGTGCAATATAAAATGAGCCCTAGCCTCACTTAGATATCTCTAAAAAAATTATGTAATGTATAGTGAGTATATTCATGAAAATATATGTTCATAAAACATTACCGTTTTTAAAAATGAAAATGGTATAAAACTCAACCTCATAGTAACTAAAAAAAAAATTAAAAATGTTTTATTGTACAAAAACTCATTCCAATACATGTTGGCCCAGGCCACCACACTAGGATTCCCTGTGTTGTGAGGCTAAGGCTCCATAAAATAAATTATTCATTCAAGGGTTATTGTATATGATGTTATAATAAACATCCAAGCAATATAATTGACTTGTCAAAAAATAAATTCAAGAACCATGTAAAACGACAGCTTATATCAAATCCAAAGCACATTACAATTTCAAATGAATATAATTATGAATCATGAAAGTGGTTGGGATTAAATTGCTCTATTCTACTTAGTTTATAAGACAATATTTCAAAAGTGACAGCAGGGTGCACTCACAGGATGCATTGTCCTAGTTAAAAAATAAAAAAATAATTTATTTACTTCTTAAAAAGTCTCATAAAATTTAGTGTCCGTGGGTCATGACATAAGATTTCATGATAGAAAGTGAGTTTTTTTAAATTAATATTTGAATTTACAAATTTTTGCGTGTGATCATTGGTTCTCGAGGTTTTTAAAGCGCGAAGAGTAGAAAATGTGAATTTACACCCTGTAAATAATATGCATGAATAGTTCACTTTTAAAACGTTATTATTTTTATTATTTATGAACTAGAAAATTTTACCACTAATTAGATAGGTAGGTACTTTAAATTATAAGTTAGGGATAAAGAGTTCTTAAAATGTATGACATGATATCCATGGATTATATTTGTAAGGCTAAACGCGCACGGAAGTTTAATTTCATCAGTTGACGTTACTTGTACTTGTTTATTTATTTATTTATTTTGTCCATCGTTGATGACGTGCTACTTGCTCAGTGTTGTAAACTACTATCCAAAAAAACGCGCTAAACCAAACAAAAAATGCACTACAACTTACTAAAGACGATGGAGCCCTAAATAAAGTATATAGAAAAATTTCACATGGAAATATAAAATCATCATCAGCTAGAATACGCTCGGCCGATTACTATCGGGCGCAGGCGCAGCCTCTTATACCATAGCATAGCCAAGGCTTGGTCTCCCGATCTCGAATCCATCGGCCGACATTTTTGTGTCTCGTCCTCGATTTCCATGTTGGACGATTTAGTTAACTATCGTGCGCATTTCTTATCATACGCGCTTCTACATGTAATACGTGTTTTAACTGACCGATAGTTTGATCGGCCAATGTAGTAATCTTCCACGCGTGCCTAGCCTATAGGATATTGCATTATTAATCCACTAAACGAATTAATAAACTTGTATTTTACGATTTTAGTAATTCAGCTTAAAATTTAGTATATACACCGTGTTCGGCTGAATGTAATCTAAACTTATAGTGCGTGTAAAGTTAATCGAACTGAACAAAAAATTTCAAATGAGCGGATGGTGCAAACAACCATTATTTATAAATATATCTAAGTATTTAAACCAAAAAAGTATATAAACTTGTTTCCAGATTTTGTCGTTCCGTCTTCACGACTAAAGAGGGTTTATGTGCCTCTTTAACCCAAATGCACTGGTACACTGAGCCAGGAGTCGCCATTACAAGATTCCCTCGCTGTTACAATATACACAATGGCGATAGCTTGGAGGAATTTGTCGACGATTTCCGATTGACTGCTTGTATAAGCGTCTTAAAATGGCTGACCATGACCCTGCCAACTGGCGGGGAAGAAAGTCTAATTAAATCTAATGGAAAAGTTCCATTTTCTGCTATAGATTTTGCAATGAGCAGACTCAATGAATACATTGCTTTCTTCACACATAAAGATATAGACGACACTGAAGATATAGCCCAACATATTTGGGAACACGAATGGGACCAATTTTTGACGCATCATTATCTGTTAGTGCATGAAAAGGCGAAATTCTGTGAAGACAAAACGAATAATATAAGGTATGTGAAGGAAATAAAATTCAGCAGCGCCCATTTTACAGAGAGATAGCATTTCGATCGTACGTTGTCGGTTTGTAGGCGATACAGCTGACGACAACCGTTCGCCGACACCCGCCTAAGCCCCTTCACTTCCGCTACTTGCGTGTTCTTTTGACACATAGTTCGAACATGATTCAAAAAGAGATCGTTCTAATTGAGGATGCTTTCTCTGTTATACCGTACAGTATACAACCGATCTGTGCAGCTCTGAAGTACTACGATGCGAATGCCCGTTGGCGTAGGCTTACTATACATACGCTGCTGTCAGTTTGTTACTTTAAGGTATATGTATATGTTTAAATGTAATTCTTTAAAGGACGAGATAAATCAACAATAATAAAATCTGACAATTTTTAGACGTGAGTAAAGTCTTTTTAAATTATGTTACGTATAGGTAGATGTGGTAAAGCTCACCAATCATAACCAGTTCAGCTTCCGACTTGTGCGTGGGTGTTAACGTCGTGTTAACGGATGTGTGATTTAAACAAAACTAATTTTTGCAAATACATTTATTAGAATACTATTAGTAGATTATTTAAACAACGTTAGTAAACATGGACGGGACGCCCGGAGTCGTTGGCCGCCAAACTAGTACATGAGGTACATCTTGTTCGAGTTCGCTCGAATGTGACCTTTAGGCTGTGTCGTGCTCAGATATATGTTTTATTTTATTTTACCAAAATTTTGTTAAACTATCAAAATTAAATTATCAACCAACATTTCTTGCTCAACTGCCCAGTTAAAACAAAACGATTATAAAATTGCAGATTACTCGAACGGAAAGCAGCGAAAGTGCTTGGCGTGATGGCCAAATTTTGGCCACAAATGGATATCGATGGTGTATTAAACATTTGGATAGTAAAACCTGGAAACAAATGTAGAGGCAAAGGCATCCAACTGATGAATAACATGAAAGACATAATCGGGCTATTAAATATACCGGCTGCGCAAAAATCTAGATACGTCGTGCAGAAATATATTGGTGAGGTTGTTATATTGTAGAAACTTATTTTAAATGGGCATTAAGTAGTTTATTAAATATTTATTTTATATCATGAAAAGCCATGGTATGAACAAATGAATAACCCAAATATTTACCGAATATATCAGGATAACGTCAACGTTAGATTAGACTACTGAAAAAAAGGAACTAGACCGGTCGTGATCAAATGTATGCCCGTCTTAAGGTATCTTTAGGAAAATTTAGGAAGTGAAGCTATTTTTATATAGACCAGCCCGCCCACAATACCTCACTCCAGGGGCTTAGGCGTCCCCCCATGGTGAGGGGAATCGGAGCTTAATCCACCACGCTGCTGCAGTGCGGGTTGGTAGATTTTAACGACTGCCATCTGTTGATGGCATAGCACCCGGGACTGACGGATTAACGTGCTCTCCGAGGCACGGATTCAGTGATAGTTATCTACTTAAGTCAGAAAAATTCATTGGTACCTGCCTGAATTCGAATCACGGCCGCTCGGCCTTCTAAACTCGAAACAGGTTCGCTGCACTCGGGCTATCACGACACCAATCACCATATCACAAAGCTATATAATAAAAAAACCATCAACAGTTAAAAAATAAAACCTCGTAAAACGATTATTTAGAATATCTTAGCTCTCTGACTCCTAATTCTAGGTGGATCGAAACTCGAAATCGAAGATGAATATGGAACCATTTTCCCCCCTCAAAAATTGGGATTTTCATGTTATCTGTTCTGACCACAGTTTCCTCCAAACAGCCTTATATACTCGTATGTACATTATATTTTATGATTTCATGACGGCCACCGATAACTACAAGTGGAAACCCGACGCAATTCATTTATTATTTCTTTATTCTAGACGGCATTTTTGAAGTGATCGTCCTGATCAGACAGAAAGATATGCATTTTTGAAGGCTTTTCAAATCTGCCGTATTATAACTATTAGGTGCAATACAATACATAAAGAACCGCTTCGGGCTATGCTCTTAAACTATTAATTTTTTGTAGGTTTCTACCTATAGAGAATGTAAGCAAAACAAGAAATACTCTTTCCCTTCGATGGAAATTGTGATTGAGCAATTTACTTAGTTATGAATAGCGTTAATTCTGAATAACAATAATTAACTATAATAATACTTATATATGTATATTGAAATAAATACACATTACAATTCCACAGAAAATCCTCTGGTCATCTATGACACAAAGTTCGATATACGACAATGGTTTTTAATTACGAATTGCCAGCCACTAACTATATGGATATACAAGTATGTTATATAATTATTTATTTAGATAAAAACAAGTTTATACATAAAATTTAACTAACACTACGATGCAGAAGACTGTACAGAACTGCCAATTTAAAAGCACTTCCTAGGCTGTACGCAATATAGGTACCTATTTATTTATTCAAATAAGACAATATTGATTGGAACATAAAAAAATTTATTTGTGTGAACAAAAATTTTAATGTGTGACCTTCATAGTTCGCTAATGAAAAAAATGGATCGCATGAAAACATAAGCTTGCGATGTTCAAATTATAATTAAGGCATAATAAGTTTAGGTAAAAGAATTTACAATAATTCAAGTTTACACTATTCGTTTGGGTACTTCGGTATACAAATAAAAATTATATTTATTAAGTCGGCTCTTCACATCGCGAACTTCAAACACATAATGTTTAGAATCGAATGCTGCAATTACTGAAAAAAAAAATGTATTCTTTCAAGCGATACGTTACAGAAAAACAAAACATTTTTGGATAAGCTCGACTCACCGCTATTTAAAATCAAATTATACGTATTTCCTAAACTTCGATTATTGAAAGAAATGCACGTCCCAAACTTCTTACATTATGTCTAGTTATTCACACAGAATACGTTACGTTGTGTGGTTTTTAAGATAAAACACTTTGTGACAGGAGGTAGAAGTGCACTGCACAAACGTGATCTTAAAAGGGTTTTATTGTTAACATTTTTGATACGGAACCCTAAACAACAATGTATCGTTAAAAATGCGTTTAAGTTGATCTTTTATTTTTAAAATGTTAACGTTCGTCTGCCGAGGATACTCTATGCGCTGAAGCATCATACACCATCTAATCACTATCTAATCACACCGCGAATGTGGATGCGAAAACGTTCTTCGCATTCGCGATGCGCGAACCTTTTGTCGCGGCTATGAAGACCAACAACAAATTAGCTTACGATAGTGGCGCCACTAGCAACTCAGGTAGTTATTATAAATAAGATTTTTTTAATTCTATTTGAGAGCTTACGTTTTACAGTACTTTTCTATTATTTAATCTTTATAAACTCTACTAAAACTTTGCAATACGAACCACGTCAGTCGTCATGGTACGTAATTTTATGTTCAGTAAACGATCTGTCTTCAATCTGCGGCGCGTGGAAGTGAGCTGAAGCTAGAAAAGACTTGGCTTCACTAATTCGACAGACACGTACCTATACGACGGTTTACTTTGGGTTGCAAGTGGCGGCGTGTAGTGCTTGCTAGAATAAAGTCCGATAACCTTTATTACGTGAACGGATAGTGCTCTATAAGAGGAGTACGCTTTTCACAGATAAAATCAGTGTCAATCATTAGAGCCGTTTATAGCCTGGTGTGAAATAATTTATTATAATTTAATGGATTTTATTCTGGTTGTTATTGTATATATACGATAAACATATATGACGACAAATGTATTAATTACTTTTATAGAATAAATGAGTCTGCCTCTAAAAGAACTTTGTAAATTTAATGTTTATTGTTTTCAAAGGGATAGCTATCTCCGATTCAGTTCTCAAATATTCAGCTTGTCTAATTACCACGAATCCGTGCATTTGACTAACAACGCTGTACAGACTAAGTACAAAAATAACGGCGACCGAGATAAAGCTTTACCGGATGAAAATATGTGGGACTGTCATACCTTCAAAGCCTATCTCAGGTAAGGTATCTAAATATTGTGTAACTGTCTATTGTTTCCAGAATGGTCTTGGCTACAGAAATCAGAATACGTTATAATATAGGATGGCATCCGCGCACCCAAAATTGAAAGCAATTTGCAAACATTTGCCAATCTTGTTTGTCACATAGTTTGCAATGGTGCAAACCGGCAACAATTGTTTCCTTTCTAATGTATCAACATACCGATGCAAGCATACTTATTCTAAATTTGTAGTTCTTAATGATTTTAGTAAGCTTTTAATGGGAGACATACATGCATTTGCAATTTTTAAACAGCTTTTGTTCACAAGTGCACAGCAGACTGCAGGTCAATTGCTAATTGGAAACGATATCGTTTGTCATTTCCATATCGATTTCGTTGGTCAAGTATAATTGCCTTGCTGCAATGAAACGTATATAACAATCTAATTTTCATTAAACAATGTATTCAAAGTTATGATTCTGTGAAGACAGATAGGAAAATCTGAGATGTGGGACAACTACATATACCCTGGAATCAAGCAATCGCTTATCGGGGCCATGTTAGCGTGCCAGGAGTCCATGGATAAACGGCAGAACAGCTTCGAACTCTATGGAGCTGATTTCATGCTTACCGCTGACTTTACTCCTTGGCTCATCGAGATCAATTCGAGTCCCGATCTGGCACCCACCACTTCGGTAACTGCGCGTCTCTGTCCACAATGTTTAGAAGACGTAATAAAAGGTAATAAAATAAAATTGTTTATTTTATTTATTTATTTCTATACCCACAGCTCTTAAAAATACTTAAGTGTAAACTTATATAATGTTGTCCTGCAGCCAATGATGGATACACATTTTTATGGTTTCAACTGTACTATAGTTAACAACCGCCACTAAAGTGAAGAAAATCAAAAAGTATTTTTCTTTAGATTAAAAGAATAAGAAAAATAACAGTATCAAGTTGCATAGAATGGGAGGGTACGCGTATGAGGGTGTGTAAGGGTGTGTGTACTGTACTTATTTGTGTTTCATAACTTACCACGTGTGACTTCTTCAGTTAGGTAGTAATTCTTATAATCTCACGCTGATTAGTAAAGGTGATTTTGATTTTATTATGAGCCATTATGGGACGCCTGACAGATGTGAAACATCTAAATTTATTAATATTGAAATATTTGGAAATTGAAACGATATTTTTTTTATTATTTGTCTTTTGCAGAGTCCAATTTAATAATAATTACCTAGTAATTTTATAATTATTTTTGTATTCATAAATTATTAAATATATAAATATATATGTTCAAAAGGTAATATGCGGCTGACATCTTCCCTAAGAAAAAATACGGAGAGTTTCTTAGAATATTTTAGTTGTGGTTTTTTTTATATTTTCGTTAAAATAATTTATGGCTTAATTTTCCTATGCATTGGAAAAAAGAGAGAGAACGTGTATGATTGCGAATAAATGATGAATATACATTAAGTGTAAAATAAAAGTCGGAAAGTGCCGATAAGGCGCGAAGCTGGACGAAAAGCATGTCGCAACGTGCCATTGGAATTTGGAATGTTCTTACTTTTATCAAAACACGCGATTAGATGTTTCACATCGAAAATATATTTTTACTATAATTTTATTGCTGCGTACTGTAATTTATAGTGGACATTTTAAAATAAATTAGAAGAAATATCGAAACTCTAAACAATATACAATTTTCTAAATGCGACTTTGCCCACATTATTTACGATTTGACATGAACTGTTCCTTGCACATCTGATTCATTTAAGAAAAGGCTGCATACATGAACGCCCATACAAACAACGCTCTTCTTGTCGTCTGCTCGTCTCGATATTTTTTGAATTATAGTCTTGTTTGGGTTAGAACTAGGTTTGTGTAGAGCTAAAACATCGAAATTTCTTTGAACATCTTTTATAGAAATTTCGTAATACTAGTTTAAGAAATATTAGAAATTTCTATAACTGGGATGTTTATAGAAATTTCGAAGTTTTGACTTCGAAACATACCAGAAATGCGTATTAACGTTGTAATCTTTAAACAGCTCCTTCTTAAGGAAACCCTGCTGCATTTTACTTTTCTTCCTACTGCTCTGTTCCCAGAAACAACATCGTGATGACCATATCCTATATTATATGTACACAGGTTTTTTTTTTATCACTGAGCATAATTTTTTATATGATTCAGTAACGTGAATGAATAGAACACATTACCTTAAAAAATCGAACTTTTATTTTTCGTTATTTTTTTCAACCTGTCCAATACAATTTATCTTAAAACATTGATAAACACCGCATAAAATGATTACTGAGGCTGGGCGCGCAGGGGCACGCGCACGGCGGCTCTTGGCAGTGCGAAGTGCAAGTAGGATGATACGAATCGTAGCATTTTTATGGATACATTGAATCAATTTTATTTAATTTTTTTCGAATAAATAGATATATAAGGGAAATTATTTTTTTATTTTTAGTTAAGTACAAAATAAATTTTTATGCGCAGTGATAAACAAAAAATCCTGTAGACAATGTGTAAGAATATAAATTTATAAATTAATGATATATTTATACAGTTGTTTTAGATCGAAGACAAAACCCGACCGCTGACACTGGCACCTTTGAACTGGCGTACAGACAAAGCATACCAAAAGCACCGGCGTATCTCGGGCTAACGCTGAGTATTAATGGAAAAAGATTATATCAAAAAAGGCCGAAAGAACGCAAAGCCGACGCCCACACCAGCCCCCCTTACTTACCGCCACGGATACCATCATGTGAATTCGTTTTAGAGAAAGATCAGGCTATCCCAGCGGAATACAATGGGCCCATCATAACCGACTTTCTCAGCTGGCTAAACCCTTTTGATGCACTTTCTACTGACCGAAGCGATCTCTTTCTTCCCCCAAAAGAATCAGTTACGGTACGCCATCCACTAATCGTCGCAAAATCAGACATAATTCTAAAGAACAACAAAACTAAACGTAAATCCTCGGCGCTCTCTTCTAGGACACGAGGAAGAAGGGAAAGAAACTCAGATAGCAGACGTAAGATTGTCTCCCATTCCTGCTGCAGACCTGAAGACGAACAAGCCAACAAACAAACTGTCAAATATCGCACTGAATCCGCTAGCAAAATAGAGAAGAAACGAATTGATAGATCTGTCGGCAACAAACGATGTTACATCGATCCTGCGGAATGGGAGCGGGAAACGGCTAGTATTCTTCGATCGACAATTTCAGTTCAAAATAAAATGCCCGGCAGACCAGAACCCGTTCTTGACCTTCGTCAAACTAAATCGGGTGTGATAGCTTCCCATAATAAAATTCCGTTAATAGCCGGTAGCAGTACTCGGAGCTGCCTGGACGATGTTGACGCTGCAAAAAAATTAAGCGCTGTAGGTCGGAACATCTGTAAGCTGCGTGTAGAATGTAAATCCAAGAAAGAAAAATCAATCAGATTTTCAGAAAGAACTACGGCTCTATACGTTCCTTTTCGCGTAGTCGTTTCACCTGTGAATGACGAGATTGAGAATTTTAATCCAAAAACCAAGAACAAATCGTGAAAATATAATAATAATATAATAACTATAAACGTGGTTTCACCTGTACCAAATTTTATTAAAACGTATATTGTTAGCACTTACTAATTGACTGCCGTTTTGGAATTATCGCAAAATTCATTATTATAGTTTGCTATTGTGATGATTACTAATTAAAGAGTTTATTAAAATTAATCGATATATCGAAATTTAAATTGATACAAAACTGTTGATATGTAATTGTATATTGTTTATTCAAAAGTGACGTGTGATAATTAATTATGTTATTGTGAATAAAATTTTATTTAAAACGTTAAATTGTTAAAGATTTAATATCCGATTTTCCATTTGCAAATTCTCCTATATCCCAGACTATGACCAAAGTACTTGGCTATGATCATAATTCAAACAGCAATCAACATCCAATAATTACCCAAGGTAATTACCGAATACAAATTCAGGGTGTTATCACAGAATAGGCATTCATTTCGATACCTACAGTTTTAGACCATAGACATATATATACTAGCGTAGGAGACCAACTGACATCTAAACATCGCATGACCGAAACGGAAATGAGTATGTGTGCAAAATTCACATGTGGTTGAGCCAGTTTTAGTGATGTGCATGGGTGTTTTTTATATTATCGATAGCACGTAGTACTTTCATGATAATGTGTCGTTGAAATTACCGCGTTATCATAAGTCGAAATCGCAATCCTATTTATTATTTTGAATCTGCTATACTACAAAATTTTTGTTTTGAGTTAGTTTTCCTAACTTTTAGTTTTTTAAAATGACAAATCATCAATCAATCAATTCAAATGCCATTTCCTTTACTCCAATAAGTTTTTTTTTTTTTGTTAACAGTTGATAATAAAAAAATTGCAGAAAGAAGTAAAGAAAGCGTTAATATCATTATGGAATTTTTTATATTTAGTTGAATACAAGTCAAGTAATAAATAAAACCATATAAATAAACCATTTTTATTTTAAATGACCATACGTCATGTTGCAACGCATAACAACAAACTTTTTAACACTCTTTGTAAACAAAAAAATAAGAATGTACAAAACAAAAACATTTACAATTTAGAAGTTTCATGATGAATATCATATTTAACTTGATAGAATTGAAAGATAAATCAAAACTAATAAAACAGTGAAAGTTTTTTTTTAATTCGTCAACAAATGACTAAGAAATAAATTATTGATATTTATGTATTTTCGTGCGGTTTGACTGGTGGCTTCTTACTGCCCGTGACGTCACATCGCTTACTCGATTGAGTGTCGCGTCGTCTCACTGCACCACAAATTATGTCTTCGATGAAATTCCTATATTTCATCCAAGTCTATAATATCTTTTGTTTCTTTATGTAATGGATATTTAAGTTTTATTTGATTATAAAGGAAGAAGTTTTTGTAAAAGACAAAGTGATAATTTACTTAAAACTGATATTTTCACTGTGATGGATTTTTTTCTTCAAATCCGTTTTATATTAGTGCTGAAATTAAGGTTTAGGCTCTAAAGTTGAAGGTTCTGGTGATATATCCCGATAAACGTACGCTGACACCGATCGCTTGGTCTTCAGATTGACCTGTACAGAAATTACAGTTGGCATAAATGCTCTGACTTTAGATATTAAGTATATACTAAGTAAGCACATATGAAAAAGAAAGAAACCCCTAACGGCACAAATTCAGTAGGTATAGATCCTTTCTCCAAAAGTCGTCGGTGATTTACTTAGACAAAACAGTTTTCCGTAAAATGTCTACTGCAAACCAAAGAATGTTTTCGAGGCGTCCCACCTGTTCTATTTAGAATTTTTTTTCCATTGTTCTCTGCTAACCGCGTTTACAGGTAACCTGGATATTATGAAATAGTCATCATTATCAGGAAGCATTTTTTAACACCGCAGTTTCTTGGAGGAAAATGAGGTTAAACTATTGTATACAGTAACTTCGTCATTCAAAGTTAAATTATTTACAACGTTCTTAATCAGAGAGTAGATAGAACGCAGACTTTAAATCATAAATAAATAACGATTAAAATTATTTGTGTATATATCTTATATTTTCATATGAGCACTTCTTGTATTTATATATATCCTATGTGTAATATATAGGTATAGATGTCATACTTTCTCTTACAATGTGCTGCCAGGCTAAATAAACCTCCAATATGTTTATAAACAGTTAACGACATATTTCCAGTGAAACAGGTGCAATTAGGTAATATTAAATATACAAAATATTTATATTTTAAAATATCGACATATCGATAGATTTTGTGCAATACCTATGCTAAATTGTTTGATTGTAATTTTACACAATATTTTTGTATCTTACACATAATTGTTTAAAATAACAAATTATTTACAAAATAGAGTATTTACCGTATACTATTGACGTATAAACAAGTAAATTTAGGATTGCGTTTTATAAAAATAAGCATTAAGATAACAGTATATTTTGGGCAGTACTTACATGTGAAATCTCTCTTTATTTGGATTATTATCATATGTTACAGTGCAATCTAAAACAGAACACGACATCTTTGTAATTCACAAGATTTAATTTATGTAGTTCAGAATGATTAAAGCACAAAATAGAAAACAAAGCTGGACCTTATTTTGACAAGTGTCTAATGAAGACTAAATGTGTTGAAAGAGGTTTTGTGTCAGATTTTCTTGCATTTCTTTCTCGCATGTAGGATTTCCGCAAAGAGCTGGATGTCATTCGCACACTGTGTTCCTCTCTTACGCTAGTATATATACCTTTATGTTTTAGACAAAGACTAAATTGTAAGCACCTCAAATACAATACCTACTTACCCGCATCACAGACTCGCATGAAAATGATGACCCTCGTTTAAAAAAAAATTGTTTATTCAAGTTTATTTAGTAGAAATTCCATACAAACAATGTTTTCCGACGATTATAAGTACACAAAGTGGAACAGAAAAGTGTGATCAGCCGATTATTCCGTAACTAATAATCATGGATGTTGGATGGATAGTCGACGTTACAGGACGTAGATTCATAAGTCGCCTAACAGTTCCCCAAACGTCGTATCAAGCTGCTTTAATGCTTATTTTGGTCATGACACTATTCTCAGAATACAGAACAAACCAAAAACCGCCAGCGCGCTTGAAACTGAATAAACAAAAACCACTTTCATATAGAATGGTTTCACGTTGTTGCGATTAGTCACTCTCTTAAAGTCCCTCTGTTGTCGACGTTGCACATATCGCGTCGTAACGTATTGTACAAGTGTAAATTTTAATTTTAAAATGCCGTCTTGTGTCGTTCCTACATGCAAAAATGCTGCTGAGCTTACGATGACATCGGATGCGATCACATTTCATCTGTAAGTACTATACGCGCCACCAAATTAAAAGGCTCTCAAGTTAGCACTAGATAAATGCGCAAACACCAAAAATATGGGCAAGGGGCGGTGAAGGCAGTTGGCGCGGCGAGCGGATCGGCCGCGAGAGCCAGTGGCCCTACTCTAACCTTTCACGACACCGAAGTAGCACCGAATACGTTCCGTTTCAAAAACCCGGTCGCTAGGACTATGGGCGAGAGTACCTACGGATTTTTTAAATAGCGCGTATTCGATGCTAACTCGGCGCTGCGTTACCAGAGTACGGCCGCAGGTCGCGTCCCTCGCATCCTGCGCCGTATATGTACAGTCGACGTACATATGTCTCTATTCCACTTTCGTAATTTTAACCCGCGCCGCGTCAGTTATTATTAATTATATTCTGTTACTGTTGTTTTTGTGAATTTATTATTATCGTTAATTAATAGGTATTGTTAAGTGTTTTGTTGCATTGTGTTAGATATACGTTGAATACAGGCCATTGTAAAAAACTAAATATATGACATTGCCAGAATTACGAATAGTGAAATAAAACTAATACAAAATATTTTAATTGATTTATTTAATTAATAATAAATACAATAGAATGACGATGAGAATAAAAATCAAAAAGCAATAAAAATATAGAATATAACGAACACCGGTCGCATCCCATACTAGATTGGACCTAATATTTAGGGTATTGAAATAAATATAATAATTGGTAGATTTGATAAGTATAGTGGCATTAAAAATAATTATATATTCTAATTTTTTTATCATCTATTGTTAATGTATTTTAGTGTATTGAAACCGAAAATGAGGTCAATTTTTTTCCATAACGTAGGTACAGATTTCGTTCAATCTCGAGTAAGTACAGTAATTATTACAATAAAAGATAACAGAATCGGCTGGTAACTTTGATTTCTTTTCATCTTGTTCACAATATCAAATACATAAATACATGTTACATAAATATATAGTGCATATTTCCGCTTGTCAGAATAAACGATGACGCATACTTAATCATTATTTTTATAAAAACTTTTTGTAACAATGAATATGTTTATTAGATCGTTTTCGTTTAGGAGTCTAATAAATTTGCCTATATTTCCAATATTTATGATGATAGACAAAAGACAGTGAGGGCAAAAAAATCAAGAGCTTTCGGAGCATTGTAAGATACTAAGTTTTCTAAAATCGGTTTGTAACTTTATCGGAAAATCGAAAACGGTGAAAAAGTCGAAATTTCCCTATTTTGCGGACGAAAAGTTGATTGTTTCAAAAACGGAAGAATTAATATCGAAAAAATAAAAAAACCTTCCGAGATTGTCTACAAGTTTCAAAAATAAAATTTTAGAAACGGTCGAAAACCCTGACTTGAGCATGTGCCCTTTTCATTTAATGATAATCAGATTAGCTACCCTAGAAAGTAAGATTCGGCCTTATTTCAAAAAGTTATAAAGGTAGACGAAAACACTAGCGTCAAAAAATGCAAGAGCTTGCGTGGCAAAGTATGGTAGCACATCGAAAATTGGACCATAACTTTCTTCGAAAATTGTTGTCGTACAATTTTGTTCAATGTCCTCCGATAATTGCGAGAAGAGCGAAATCTGTAGATTTTTTTTCTATGAAACTTATTTTTTTTTTTAAGACCTAAATTATAAATATAAATATATATTTATAGAAATAGATAGTAATACACTATTTTACACTCTATTTTATGTGACTTCTGGTTTTTGATATATCTTGGTATGCGGATGATAATAGTATTTTTAAAACTTATTATTTTATATTTCATATTTGTTAAAATTTTTATTAATATTTAAAACGAAAGTCTTAATTTATGGTTTTATGCTGGCAACTGAAACGAGAATTTGGGGAATTTTGACATTTGTCAAAGTTGAAGTTTTTGACGTCATAATACTAAGGTGTCCATAATGTTTAGATTAGTTAATAATAATACTTTGGTAGTTGCCTTTTGCCTTCTTTTGCCTATGATGTGGCCGTAATGATAGGTTACCAGATATTTCAATGAATATGAAAGATGGAAACCTATGTATTGTTTTAAAGAGAAACGTTTTTCGTTAAAGTAGGAAAATAATTTAGTTACAGATCTGACGTCATTCTAGTTACAGATCTGACACCATACGGGTAATGAATTTGACGTCATATATGCATTTGAGAGACTTGTGTGTGTGATTTCGATGGGGTATTGAATCTGTCCGTATCTCTGGTGCCAATCGAAAGGAAGGAGGCCATCATATTAATATTTGAGATCCTTAGGTCTCGCACCAGCGTTGAATTTTGAGACATTTCGGCCCTAGAAATAATGTTTCGGTACCTAGAGTCTTTTAAATCCATTTTTGTCCGCCGAATGATAGAAAATTTTTGAGATTGTTGGGTTTTTTCGGGAAAGAAAGGAGCTTGGTTGCCTGTACGAACTTATGTTTTCAAGTTCCCACGTGCGCTTAAGGCGGTGAAGTGCGACAATATATATGAGAAATATATTTCAAACATATATGTCTACAGAATCCTTGACCTTTTTAATAACGTGCTTAGGCTCATTGCGATCGTTTCAACGAGATATTTCTTAAGTGATGGTTCTAAGTGCTTCGGCGTGCAAAAGTACCTACGCAACTTGTAGCGCTTGGAGCTTTACTTCTGTGGGATTTAACTATTTTGTAAATAAAGGCGGTCAGCCATTCAATTATGAATCACATTCAAGGTAGCTTTGTTTCTGTTATCAATAGGAGATTTGTATTCAAAAATGTATTATACATAAAGGGAGCATGCAGCTAATTTACTAAGGTGATTGAGATATCGATATTTGAAGCTTTGATTTTTAGAGTTACTAACTGCTTCACAATTTATTTTGGAGGTGAGAAGCCTCCGTCGATTGCTCATATTTTCTGCGGGTTGCCAGCTTTTAGTGACTAGCTCTCTTGAACTTCTGTTTGCTTGCTTCTACTTTTCTATCGAGGTGCATAGGAGTCGGGCTAATGCCGTTTATTTTTTTATTTTTTTTTGTAAATTTGATGATTTAACAGTATTTCGTACAAATCCAACCAGTATTTTTGATGCTATCGCGAGTTTTACTACGCGGTGGTAACGCGAGACTTCATTTTCAGTCCTTACGTTCGTGGTTTATGATCCCTTATAAATATTAAAATTACTTGATAATAATGAATGTAAATTGATTCCCATCCTTCATGTATGTTTTTTTACTCCATAACTATACTGATGTATGTTTGTAGCATTTTAATTTGAAATCTGCAATTTTGACAAATGTTCGAATTAAAGGTTCAATTTAGTAAAATTATGACATAGGTTATTGACACGGACATACAGAAATCTTTATACTCATATAAAAAAAGTTTACTTCAGTGTCACGGGTTAAGATAGGCTTAGAGAGTTTTGTTCGATCTTAGTCGAAAATTAAAAAGTTCCTGTTATGGTATTATTTATCCTACGTAACTTTGTCACCCTAACAGAAAGAGACAATATGGCACCCACTAACGTCCTTGTTACTTTTATCTTTTTAATTCGTTTTCAAGGTCAAATTTCTAGGACCTCGAAATTTCTTCGTAGAGCTCATTCCAGTTGTACGTAGTACTTATTAGTTCCATGGTATAGACAAATAAAAATTTTAAGAGGTATGTTTGCGATTTTTTTCTATCGAGCAAAGTAAACGTATTTACGTTTTTCTCGTTGTCGATGTATGAAACATATCAACAACAAAATCTGGCTGTGGCCCCTTAAAGTGAGATCATGATCAGATCAAATAAAGGTTGCAAGAAATGCGTAATATCGATATATATATTTAAATAAAGTAGTATTTATAATATTTATATATATATTATCGGCTTAGAACGGTCGATATATCGAATATCGATATTTGCCTGGTTTCGATATTTGTATAGATATATATACAAATATCGATATTCGATATATCGACCATTCTAAGCCGATAATATAATATATCTATATAAATATCGAAACCAGGCAAATATCCATATTCGATATATCCACCGTTCTAAGCCGATAATATCAATAAATATCGATATGAAAATAATAATCCTAGGATTCCCGTACATGAAGTGAGGTGAGGACAAAAAGAATTTTTATTTGTGTTTTAGAGTAGAGCCTCGTTGGATAACAAAATTTGTAATGAAATAGCCTTTCTACAATGGTTTCTGAATAACAGATCCCATTTAGGGATGCAGAGCATATTTAATATCGATATATATTTGTTTATCAATATAAATATCGAAACCAGGCAAAGAATGACGCCAAATATCCTTAAAAAATCCTGTGTATACTAGGTAGTCACGGTGATGTTTTATTTTTGGTGAATAAATTATATATATGGTGTTTTTAAATAATATACTTACTGTATGATTTCTGACATGGGGTTTCTTTGATATTTTTTAACATTTAATTTTTTAAATGACTTTGCCTCTTGAATCATGGTTTAAAAATATATATCACAGGCAATAGTAATAGTCACGTCAATCGTCAACCATGAGTGTCATAGATCATAAGTATAATTTCATGTTTTGTATGTTTATAAAATTATTAAACGGGTGTATGAAACGAAAAATACAGTGTAATTGATAACAAACGAAAATGCAGCACATCGCGAAACACATAAACAACGATAAGTTATTAAATAAAACTAATTGAAATCTTGGGCAATAGATTGACATTTAGTGTTAATTTTTTTAAATATAGGCAAAGGAGTTTTATACATTTTTTTCTTTTTCAAATATCTTTATAACCCCATGTGACATATTGCCATTATAGTTAGATTATTTCTATACAAGAATCAGGTAATATATTACGCATTAATTCGTCCATCGCCTTTCGCCTTCACAACCCATTGAACCATTTTGACAAGGTAGGAAGGTGGCTGCTATTCTTTTGATGTTCGATTTATCCACCATTAAAATATCGATGTAAATTACGATATTTTATACGTAATATCGATATCAAGTAAGTACATCAAAATGGATGGCATTGGTTGGATATGTTTGGATATGTTGTTCATTGGATGGTTTTGGATGGTGTTTCGAAGTTTGTGAATAATTGTCAATAGAGCTTCTATAAATACCGTTTATTAATGGTTTATTAACAGAAACGTTGAAATTCGTTTTATAATGGGTCGCTCAAGATCAAGAAGCAAATCTCCTCGAAGACATCATAAAAGTAGTAAACATTCCCGCAAGAAGAGCAGGTCTAAAGATCGGTCTTCATCCCGGAGTAGAAATACCAAACACGTAGAAAAATCTAAAGAACGCACTTCTAAATCAAGGTAGACTGATTTCTTACATTTTAATTTATTTGTACATGTACTTTTGAGAAAATATATTAAAATTGAGGTTATTTTGTTATAGGAAAAGATCACATTCATTATCTTCATCAAGCAGTAGTGGTGCATCATACGATGGCAGTAGAAGGAAAAAGTCAAGGGGCCGAAGTAAAATGGACGAAGTGGATCGTCTTGCCGAAATGGAAAGACAACGTCGACTGAGAGAAGCAGAGCAAAAAGTGAGACTTATTAAATTCGTAGTTAAAATTATTTGAATTTTAAAGATTATTAATCAAGAAATTTGTTCCTTATTATTTACGGTGAAGCTATCCAATTTAATTCTTAATTTTTGTTGTTTATTCATGACAAGTACCTCTAAAGCGTTGAATGAATTTCAATAATTCGATTTCAAGTATTTCATGATAATATAATAATATGCCGTGCCTCGGAGAGCATGTTAAGCCATTGGTCCTGGTTGCCATCAACAGATAGCAGTTGTGAAAATCCACCAACCTGCACTGGAGCAGTGTGGTAAATTAAACTACAAGCCCCCTCATCCCGGGGGAGGCCTAAGCCTCTCCAGTGGGGCATGATGGGCTGGTAGAAGTGGATAATAATATGATTCAGTGCCATCTATTCTGATGTGGATTGTAGGAGGTGGAAGTTTAAATATCTTACTAACCACTATAAAAATCAAATTCCTCGCCTCTCACATATAATATGTTTTTGAAATAAATTTTTTGTATTAATGCTTGTATTTGAAACATGCAGCCGATAATAACTTCCTTAACACAACTGTTACTGAAATCATAATATATTATTAGGTTGTGGAAGAAGAAGCTGCGAAAAGAATCGAACAACTTGTCAAGAAAAGAGTAGAAGAAGAACTAGAAAAGAGGAAGGATGAAATTGAACAAGAAGTAGCAAAAAGAGTTGAAGAAGCCAAGAGAAAAATGGAGAAAGAGATGATGGAAGAATTGGAACGGCAAAGAGAACAGCAGCGTCGTGAGGAATTGGCCCGCCAGGTAACTGCTATATTCATTATTCAGTCATGTGCAAAGGCAATGACTACACATTGCTCTTACACATGACTCAAATTCCAAAATAAAATGACTGATTGTCTTCATTTCACCCTAACAATCAGTCTGATTTTATATGTGGGGTCTAACACCTGGAACATATCTGATTATTCTATAATTTGGTGTAAAATAATTAACAAGAAACTAATGAAGGCAATTTCGATATGTTAAAGGTCCGGTCAGGAGTTTTATACTATACTCTTTTGTACATATAAATTTTTGTGAATAATGACTGTCCAGCGTTAAATAAGAGAAATTTATTCTGAATAAAAGCATGCACATTATATAAAAGTGTTTGCTTTTGTTTTCCTTTGTCTCCGCTTAAACTGATTCTGCCATGGATAGCGATCAGCTAGCGTTTTAAATTTATTCGCTTGACTGTCTTCGGCAGTCACGTAGTCGTTAAGTCAGGTCAGAAGACAGAGCAGGCACCTGAAGCTGTTACAGTTTTTCGAAGACGCCGCTTGAGGACCCAGTCGTGAAGGCAGAAGGTATTTCTTGAATCACTTTATTATACAAATCAATTTTGAAGAAAAAAGTATAATTCAAAATATATGGAAATGACAGCTCTCTAAAAAGTGTATTATTGATTGTTTAAAAATTATAGATGATCTTATCTGTTTCTCATAATGGCTTGATTGCGATGATAGGCACATATATATAGGTTCATCTTATGAACCGGCACAGTATATAATAGATTTTGTCTACTGAGTTTGGTAGTGCTCCAGAATAAGAAGTGATACAAATATCAAATGTCACTGATTTGTGCCAAAATAATAATAAATTGGAAAATTTTATTTCTTTAAATTAAAATTAAAGTTTCAATAATCACATGAACATTTTGAACCCATCCTACCCACAAGCTTCACCTCCCCAAAAAATAGTGACTCTTCTTTCTTTGGAAAAAAAGCACTTAGCCCAATCTAGTATTCTTTGATATCGATGGAGAACATACAATATTTACCCGAGCAAATGAAGAAAAAAATTATAAATGGTCACCCTCAGTCTTCTCTTTCATATTTATATACTCAATGGCAGAAAATGTAGTCCAAAAGTAAAAGTTATGAATTTTTTCTTTAATAAATTGTGTAAGAGAGTCAAAATAAAATACTAGTTATATGACTTTTCATAAAATTTAAATTACGGTTAAAGAAAAACACTTAAATTTTGATAAAACAATGGAATATCAATGAATCACAAGGTTTTCTTAAAATTTTAATCAAAAGAGGCCACAAAATTAATTTTACTTAAATCCTAAATAAATATAATAAAATTGTCTCTCTTGCCACCAGTAGCTGCCATGAGGGCCTGCAAACATTTTGGCACACTTTGTACTATGTTTTTTATTTCAGTTCTAGGAATTTCTTCTCAAGCTGTCATTAGAGCCGAATTCAGCTCACTAAGTGGGTTGGGCTGTGAGTACGCTATCATAGTTTTTGAATGCCTATTAGTTGGGCAAAATTGGACGCTGCCTATGGCGTAAGCTCTTGCGTCATTATGCATTAGACAGAAATGTCTCTGGACAATGAAATCCCTGAAAGGTACAATTTGACCTTGGAAAACTTCTTCAATGTGGCTGCCTGCTGTTAGACACCAATCTACGATGACCAACTCCGTGCGAGCGTGCCTCTCACCTCCGTATAAGAGACCCACTTTTGTTACTAACAGTTTGATGTGTCATGATGGGGAATAGAATATTCTCCGTGTCATATATACACTATCTCATGACCGTATCTCATAACATATGGCTTTGGTTCATAAACGATACTCTGCTTTATTTATCAGTAGTTCAATTCACAAGTTTGCAGGCAAATCACAGTTGTACAACTTGGTGATGTCTCTCATCATATTCTGGTTGGTCCTTCTTTGTGTTGTTTTCTGAATATATAAATCGCGGTCTTCCATCTGTTGTCTTTTTCGCCACTTGCTAACAATGTCGGCTTGTGCTGCTTGAAGCCGTTGCCTGATTACAATGGTGGCGTAATTGTACTGAGGAGTTAAGAGACATCTAATCTGCTCTGGAATCAGAATGAATAATAAATTAATAAAAAAAAAACCATGCAGCCAATAAATTTAAAAAAAATTATTAACATCCTAGCTAAAGTTTGAAAAGTACGGTCATTAATTTTTAACTTTTGTTAAAAATTTACCAGCTTGGTCTCAAATTATTTATATAGTACATAATTTAAATATAACAAAATTATGCTTAGTTTCTTTATGAATTCACAATAAACACGTGAGCCACATTTTCTGCCGCTGTGTTTATCTATGTCCTCAGTTCACCCCTAATGTGTGTTATGCCATAATTTATAATTATTTTCTTTATCTGCTCTGACACCTCAAAATTAGCTAAGAGACACGTTTTTAAAGATTAACACCATAACAAAAAATATGAATGCTTACAACATTTAATAAAAAATTCTGACATTTCATCCTTTTGTTTTTTGTAATACTCAAATTTAAATCACTATTGATATTTCTGAAAATGTTGTACTTTTTTTGTGATGCTAACTATACATAACAAACTGGTATTAATATTATTATTTTATTAAACAGGAGGAAGAAGCTCGTAAAAGGAAAGAGCTGGAAGAGATCATGGCAGAGAATAATAAAAAAATTGAGGAAGCCCAGCGGAAACTGGTAAGGAAACACAATATACATTTTCTTTGCTGTTAAGTAATATCAGGGGTTGAAGTATGAAATTCCTTTTTTTTATAGGAAGAAATCAAACTGTATATAGAAATATAACTATAAGCATGTTTGCCATTTAATGGGCAGACCGTTATAGCTCTGGATAGGTCAACTCAAAAAAAAAAGTTTGTAAAGGCAATTTCTATTGCTTCTTAGGAACTGAATCTTTAACAATGAAGGTTAAAGTTTTCAAACTTATGGAAAAATGGTAGTCGGAAATTGCCAACTCTGGAGAGTATGAAGGGTTATTAAAAGGTAAATCGGGTTCTTGTGCAATATAGGGTCTTGTGTTACTGTATTTTTGCCAGTTTCACCAACATAGTCAGAAGGCTTTGACTGTAAACTTCAGCTGTATAGATGGACCGGTTCTGAGGAAGCTATAGTGGACGACACTACGTTATCATTGCCTTTCTGTAGGTACACTTCTTTTCAGGGCAATATTCTGAATTCTGTACTGGGCCCAGCCATGGATTTTTCACTTGCTGTCATAAACAATAAATTTTTCGTCAAACGTTAAATTTATACAAAATCCTCTCATTTCTGGTTGATTTATCAATGCAAAGCAAACATCGACATGTATACTTTTGTACAGGTCATTCAATTTATGTGTTACCCATTTGGGTCAATATTTGGGTATGTTAACTACAAACCATGATGCTAATTCTGCAGTAGATGAATACGGGTGAATTTCCACCATAGCTTGCAATTCTACATGATTGACATTAATTGCTGGCCTACCTCTTGCAATGTGCAAGTCATTTCGCAAGTTAAAATTTTCACTGCAAAAGCGATTACTAATAACGCACGGTGCGTTCATTATTCATGTTTCCTCAAAACAGCATTGATGTTACAGGCTGTATCTGCTGCGTTAGTGCCATGATGGAACTTGTAATAAAATAATTACTCTAATTTTCGATGTATCCATATGTGAGTGCAGAGGCGATTGTAAAACCAATTAAAAGCAATTATTAAATAATGTTATTGTTGTTGAATTTAAAACACTGGCTTTTATTTGGAAAAAGTTTTTTCAAAACTTTCATCGTGCAGGTTTCATTTTCATTCAAAAGGGCCAAGTGACTTCATACTTAAACCCCTATTAATAAAGTGTGCTGTAATAATGTTTAAACTTTATTGTTGAGCAACTATTCATAAAAATGCTTTTATATTTCTATGTTAATATTATAAAGAAGAAAGATTAGATTTTTTGTTTGTTATGGATAAACTCAAAAACTACTTAACTGATTTTCAAAATTCTTTCACCTACAGAAAACTAAATTATCAGCTAGTAACATAGGCCATATTTTATTTTCAAACTAGTTTTAAGCCTGCAGCTCTGCCCATGTGGACACACTTCTCAAGTGCATCGTATGACATATCGAACGAAAGTGGTTGTTATGAGAAACTCAAATATATTTGACAACCGCTTAGCCTAGTGGGCAGCGACCCTGCCTGCAAAGCTGGAGGTTCCAGGTTCGAATCCCAGGTCGGGTCAGTATTTATGTGATGAATATTAATACTGGCACCGGGTCTTGGTTGTTATATGTATGTGGTGTCTTCGCTTGGTATCCAAAATACAAGCTAATGCTTAGTTTGGGACCTAGACGTTGTTGTGATTGTGTGTGTTATTATTATATATATATATATTGTGAAATGTATTTAGATATGAATCACATACTGATTGAATATGAATATTTTACAATCTTACCTACATATAATTTGGTTATTTAAATAAAGTATAGTGCCATCTCATGAAGTACCTAACAGTTGATATCACCCGAAAAACCATGTATAAATCAACCCAGCCATTTTAAAAAAATATGTCTATTGCAGCACCCCCTGACGACCCATAATCACAAAGCTTATCTGACAACCTCCTCTTAAGTGATACCTGTGTAACGTAAAAAGCCGCACCAAGAGCGACCTAGTCGTTTTTGAGAATCATATCTATTACAGCACCCTCTGGTGGCCTATAAATGCATAACTTATTTAATTTTCTACTCGTACATAAAACCTATGCAACGCAATAAACCGCGTCAAGGTCCTCCCAGCCGTTTTAGAGAAACATCTATTGCAGTGTCCCCTGATGGCCCATAACCGCAAACTTTATCTAAGAACCATAACTTCACAACTTATTTAACAGTTGTTTCGAAGATATTGTATTGCCCCCTGGTAGTTAATAATCATAAAACTTATTTAGAAACCTGTTTTAAAATGTATCAATCTAAATATGAAATTATCTAAGTACTAAATACATTTACAAATTGTTAGAGCCGCTCCGAGACATAAAATATATATATACATAAATATACAAAAATTGCTCATATTTTAGTATAAGGTATTTATACATTATTTAATTTTAAAATGCATAGTTCATTAGATATGAAAGAAAATATATGATAATCGAATTGCCCTCTTTATCTACCAAACTACTGAGCCTAAAATTAAAAACAAAATATAGAATATAGAGCCCCACTCATAGTTTACAGGAAAACCTAAACTCATCATCAGCCCATGTCTCTCCACTGCAGGATATAGGCCTCTCCCAAGGCTCGTCACCACATACAGTCCTCCACCAGAAGGTGGTATTGCTGCAGAAGCATCCAATTACCCCAGATATGGTGGTTTAGGTCATCAGTCCATCTAGGCGGGGGGCGTCAAACGCTTCACGGCCCAGCACGTGGCCTGCACTCAAAAACTCCTTTACCCCATCAGTTGTCAGTTCTACGGCAAATGTGACCGGCCCATTGCCACTTCAGCTTGCTAATCACTTTGACTATGTCGCCAACTTTAGTTCTTCGACAGATTTGAGTATTCCTGATTTTGTCCATCAAAGAAATACCGAGCATAGCCTGTTCCATAGCGCGCTGAGCAACTTTAAATTTGTGGACCAATCCGACTGTGAGAGTCCATGTTTCGGGACTATATCTAAACTAAAGCCTTTATATTCTCACAGGAAACAGAAAATATTTGTGAAGAGAAAATTCATAGATTTAAAATGTGTTCTTTACATATTTCGTTCTGTATAGATCATTTTCTTAATATTCCTGTATTTATTTAATTTTTTATCATGAGCTTTTTACTAAAGGTAATGTTGTCTTTGTGCTTATTTTTTTAACTAACAATTTTCTCGTTTTTCTTCAGGCGGAAGAGCGATTAGCAATGATTGAAGAACAAAGAAAAATGGATGAGGAAATGCAAAAATTGAAGAGAGAACAAGAAAAGAGATTAAAAGAGGAGCAAAAGAAAATACTTGGTAAAAATAATTCAAGACCTAAGTTGTCTTTTTCGTTAAAACCGCTTTCATGAGTCTTCATTAATTTTAAGTTCATGTGTAGGAGGACGCTTATGTCGCTACTGTTAAATATAAATGTTTCAAAATATTTATGAGTGGTGTTCAACTTAAAGTGAGTATGAGATATTGACCCCTTAGAACAAAACAAAAATAATTCTGGCAGCTTGTTGTTAAGACATTTGTATTAATAATAGTATCTTTATGACATCGAAACTTGAACCATAATGTTCTATGTTACAGTACTAGGCCTTTTTACTTTCCACCAATCACAAACGAGCATTCTGTTTCTAACGCATGTGTAAACCACGAAAAGCAGCCAGCGCCCGCCATTATTACATTTGAATTATCAACCTAATTTTAATTGCAAATGTATTGAAAAACGTCATATGATGCTCATACTCAGTAAGCTGGCTATTATAGTCGTCGGTTTATTAGAAGCACTCGGCTTTGCCTGGTGCCTATAAACACCTCGACTATAATATACAGCTTACCGTACTTGCATCATAATGTACTATATAATGACTGATTCAGTTTTATTGATTTTTAAGTAGAAGTAACTTGTTTGTTTGTTTTGGACGAGTGTTATCAAAAATAAAAAATAAAACAAAGGTTTTTCATTAAGGAGGTATATTATATTACATTATTATATTATAGGTCAAACTATAACTAAATATCGTTGCTTGAACAAGTAAATCTTCAAAGTAAACTTAAGTAAGACTTATGAGATACCTACATAAAGGGTTAAAGCTCCATCCATATTCTACGGGTGCACATTGGCGTGCTGAGTTTAAATCTGGAAAACTTCAATTTATGATGACCTTCACTCGAGATGCTCTTCAAAGGTAGTGAGTGACCAAAGAAATGGTTAAAAAGCTGTAAAAGTTATGTCACGATTAGTTTTATTTTGTTGCACTAAGTATTGATGCATAAGTGCTGAGTTGCAATGCCTGAAGAAGCTGGCTTCAAAAGAATGGAACATCCTTCATATTCACTGAATTTTACCCCTTTGTGATTTTCATCTGTTTCTGAGATTAAGTAACATCTAAATGGCCAATAATTTAAGGATGATGATGCCATAGTAACTCCATCACGGGATTTTCAATAGTGACTAGGTTGAAGAGTATTGTAGTAGGAAAAGTATTTTAGTATAGAAAAATTAACAAAAATATATGGATTTAACTGTATCATACTCAGTCTCACTTCCTTTTGAACACTCCTTGTGCATATTTTCTACTTGTGCTTCTGGGGATAACATGTTGGTATACCGAAGTCCATATAAGAAGTAGATAAACAAAACATTTCCTCATAAAATTCTAAGTTACACATGTAGTTTTTATTAATGTATATAGTTATGAAATTTTATTTGTAAGTAGGTATAATGGCATCCACAAAATCATTGTCATTGAACTTGCAGCATAAATTGTAACACTTTGTTTATCAGGGCTTGATATGTACGTATTAAGCATAGAGATAATAGAATAGAGTCCGCAAGCCAGTCCAAAATGCGGTCCTCAATAGAAAGAGACAGAGAATAACTATACCTCGAACTATACAAGTCTATCTTTTTTATTTTGAGTATACACATTTGATACCTTTGGTTGATATATAGCTGTGACTGTCATATGAGTATTTTAATGCACATGCAATAAGGATACAATAGGTACAGTTATTTTCCATCTTCTTTTCTCCCATGCCCAACTGTTACATACAGGACAGGGCTTTATGGAGCTTGCATAACTCTAGTTATAATATCTCTATGGTATTAAGAACATTTCATCACCTTTGGTTGTGGATAGCATCGTGAATGTAGTGCCACGATTTAAATTCTGCCCCTAGTGGCATCAACCAAAATGATCTGAAAATTATAACATTTCTTTTGAATTTGGTGAAGACTTGGGATCGTTTGGATCACCATAGCATCCCTGCTATATAGACTGTCAGGAAATAAGCAAATTTATAATTAAAAATATATAATTAACTAATTTTCAAAATTTCCTAGCAGTTTCTATTTTGCTGATACAGTTGTTATACACATGAATCAGTATAGTAACTGGATAACATTGATGACAGTCAATATTTTGAGTCAGTTATATAATTATGTTAAGTGTATTTTCATGTTTAGTAGCATAAAAATTGTAAATATGTCTACAAAGATAGCCAGTGGTAAACATTTTGTGTACATTGATGCTGTAGACATGTGTTAAACATTTATTATAAATCTGTCATATTTCATAATAACAGATTAGGGAATGTACCCATACTATGTGACCCTTTTTTTTCAAGTTTTTACTCCCCCCTTCGGTGACCACCTGTAGTATATGCCTAGACCCCCTCGACCCCTTATATTGTTCACGTAGTCAATCATAAATATGATTTGAAATATTTTTATCAAATAGAAAGAAAAAAAATTAATTATTTGTCTTATAATGGTCTTCATTAATATGGCATTTGCCATGTGAGGTCAAAAGTGCATGCATACCGACAATTACCAGTGAAAAACATATTGTAACAGGAACTTAAATTACCAAAACAAGTCTTTTTGTGTTTTATTCAGAATTATTTTCCTAGAGGATATTGCCTACGTGACAAAGACCTAAGCCCCTCCTCCCCCCGTGACCAAGTGTGGTATTTCGAAAACCCCTCTGAACAGGTCACATAGAATGGGTATGTTCCCTTCTGATTTATCACACTAAAATGTGAGTTCAATTGAGTTGAAATCAATTTATACCTAAATGGAATTATGCTAGATTGAACTCATTAGAAGAAAAAGTAAAATTATAAGTGTGAAGAATTTTTTATTTTCACATCATTGTCTTCTATGGAGTAACTAGTATAATTGTGTTTAATTTTTATTCACGATTTATTTATTTACATCATAATTAATATAATAATACCTTTTATATGCGTCATATGTTGATTCCAATATATTTTTCACTTTAACATGATGTTTGTTTATATAACTTTTTTTAAATTAAATCAAAATGTGTAAGAAGCGAAGCATAGTGTAAGAGTGTAAAAATTAATTTTAAGTGTTCTTAGATAATTCGTACTCAGTATGATAATAAAGTTTATATTTTTTTTTATATAAAGGTCTTGAAAAATTAAAGTTTTGGCACAAATTGACATTTCAGTATTCAAACAAGTTGATTGCTATTTCAACAATCGATAATACTGTGTATTTTAGTATCAATGATTTTTTTTTAATGATTTACTATGAATTATGCTGATACTAAAAGGACCGTTTTAGTAATATAAAAAATATGTACGTAAATTGTAGAACACTTAGAATTTTATGAGATTCTTACAGTGCATTTGGACTTGTTACTGCCATGTTTTATTTCATCGCGTTCCTTATGCGCTTGCTGCGTAACGTTAAGTACCTCTGGCCAATGACAATAATTTATTGTCGTGTCAGTTTTAAGTTAGAATTACTAAGAGAATCATTTCTAGGTTAATTCTTTCGGAACTAAGTAACACTTTAATATTCTATTCATAAGTTAATTCCAATGCAAACATAATACCGCACATATATACCTACCTACAATATATAACTGAACATTAGATATTTTCCATTTGCATGTTAATATAATCAAAATTGATATAGGTAATATGGTTGTCTATAGAAACCATTTTTTGTAGTTAAATACTTGTAATGTATGTGTAAATTCAAAAAGTAAATCAACAGCATCAGCCCAAAGAACAACTTGAAGAAGAAGATGGATAATCCATGAAATTTGTATCTACTTTGGACAATGGGAGTTTTATTTTTAATGTGAAGTGATTAATATATAGTGATAAATATTTGTACTTCTTACAATTTTCGGCGCCGCAAATTGATACGTTTCTTATTTACGGTATTTCGGCTCAAAGAAATATTGTAAATAATAAAACAACAGGTCCCTTTTAATTTCAATTAATTCATTGTCACCGTATTATGGATGACATTTCTTATTCACAAATATAATTTAAGTAACCAAATACTCTTTCATTGTATCCTAAACTTTACCTCTGGAGTTGACACATTTTTTTTTTTAATCTTTATGATTAGAGCAAATTGTTTATGTTTTAGATTATAAAGCTTTTATATAAAGTTATAGCTTATATACCTTTTAACAAACAATAATATTACCAAGCAGTCTCGACTATCTACCTACTCATGAGATAGCTTTTTATTTAAAAACAATGATTGAATCAATTTAAGCAAAATAATTTTGTTATTGTGAGGATATATATTCTGCTTCAGGCGGTTGTTTAGTGGGTGCAACTCCCACACACCCCCGAGCGGAAGCTGTAGAGTTTAATCCGCCTTCCCATCGCAAGGGTAAAACAAAAAAAAACCAACAACGGCTCGGAGAGAAGGCTAGAGTAGGTTTAGCGTTTAATTACAAGAGCTGTGGATTATTTAATGATTTACCTAATTTATGTTTGGTGGTTGGAAGTGATAATTATCACTTCCTACCACAAAGCACCACGGACCGCCGCGCCACCAACGACGGCTCAGAGGGGAGTCTGGAGTAGGTTTAACGAATGAATGACATTTTATTTATTTAGACAGCATAGTCCATCATGTACCTATTAGTAGTAGACTGATTCTAATGTTAGTATCTTTACTTACAACAAATTAGTCAATAATTTACATATTTATTAGTAGCCCCACTCAATGCTTTAAATGGGGCTATCAATTCTGTCTGCCTGCAATGACCCTTACGGTATAGAAGTCGCCAGGTCGTCGAAGTACTCGTGCGCAAATATTTGTTAAGTATGAATTGTGATTAGTGTCACAAAGGGCGGGACGGGTCCTAAATTTCGTGACGTCATATTTCAAAATCTAACGCAGGCGCCAGACATGTGATCAAATGTTTGATGGTTTGGCCAAACTTTGCACACATATTTGACGCGTATGTGCGCCTGCCAGACTTGCTTTGCAAATAAACGCTCTATACCACTCTATACATTCGTCACAGAGATGGGCGACGATTTTGTGAAAGCAGTTTTTCTGTTTTATTTAAATTATGTACCTATTTGTGACTTTGCATAATAAAAGAAATTACAATTATAAATTATTTTGAACCATGCATCGTGAACATGGTTTCGATTTTTACGATCATTATTTTTTGTATCCCAGATCGACGGTTCTGCTTGTAAAAGCTCGATAAATTCGATATCAGTTTCGTTACTCCATTGTTGATTATATATTATTGCCAAATACAACCGTTCCGATCTTTGCGCAAATGTGGCAGTGTGGCAAGCTACACAAAGTTTGAGCTTCGAACGCTTTGGCGTTCATTCCAAAAACCGACAACGCATGGCAAACTTCAAATATGTGATCAAACTTTGAACAAATGCTCAAACTCCTGTGCCCCAGTTCGAAACTTTGTAGGTATTGTATTTGCTTATTTGAAGCTATGTCTGGCACCTGTATTAGGAAAGCATTGGTAGAATCTGTGATAGATGCTTTACTGAACTGACACAGTTGGCGCACAATGCAACTGCGTCATGGCGCATTTGAGTTGGTAGGATTACTTCAAGATGGTGTCATGTAGCAGCGTAGTAGCGCAAGGGCTGTTTCCATTGGGTTAAATCCCATCCCAAAAAATCAGATCCATTTATGAATGCCAGACGTATTTATTATCGGTATGAATATCGAAATCAGATAAACATCGATGTTCGATATATCAAACGTTAAAATATAGTCCACCCGTTACATTAGACCTCGGTACATTAAAAGGCAAAGCAGGAACGAAATGGACAAATTAAAATATATTAATTTAGAGGAAACAAAAACTTATCACATTCGCTGCACACGAAACAAAAACTTCATCGCTCTTCATCATTCATTTCACATTCTTCATCACTCGACGTATCCTTCGAATAATCACCTGTGTTTATAATAAAAACGTTCTATTTTGTCATTTACTTTCTCTGTAAAGAGTCGATATAAACTGAAATTTTCCCTGAAACTGTACGCTGCACGCGCAAGCCGTCGGTTTCTTTTGTTACGGCCTGCACGTGCTACGGTTTTTGTGATTTTTTTGTCTGAGTGCTTTGGCGGCGTCTCAAAGGGTGTGGGTTAAAATAATGGATATACTTTACCGATATGAATATTGATATTTTTATGCGTATAATATTGTTACTTGTTAGGGTTCGTCGAACTTGGAGAGAAAGACCTGCTGACTCTTTTGAAGACTTTATTCACTAACACTAGCACTACACTAACACAAACACTAAGCACTAAGTCCAAACACTAAGCACTCACGATGTATTAGGTCGTAGCCAAGTCGTAGGTTTCACTTGTATCACTAGTTTTCACTTCGAAGTCGCTTAATCGTAGCCCAAAAATGAACTGAGATCGCTCACGCTCCTGCGGCTATTTATATGAGTCGTAAGGAACTCGAGAACATTCCAGAAATCACTCCACTCGCACGAACGTAATGGATCAATTTGGATAATCCTAGAACATTCTTTTTCTTCTAACGCCATCTAGTATTGAGTAGGGGTTTCGTGTGTCCTTATTGTAAACCCTTTTACGAAGTGGTTTTACTAGTTGACGCTAGATGGCGGTCATTACTCTGTCCGTTCGTAACAATATCAATGTTTCGACATATCGTTACATCCCTAGGCACTGGTTGTCATGTCAGTGAGGTGGGTGAATCGCAAAGTTAAGATGCTGCGAAACACTGTATTCTTGGTAAAGGACAATCCTTAAAATATTCTTATCACGCATTACTGTGTGGAACAAAAAAGCGTGACTAGCGGATTATTAAAAACTGCGAGGTTGGTGTATTTCAGTGGGTTCCATAGTTTAATGACTTATGGCATTCTGCTGTGGGGACACGCTGTCAATGTTAATACAATCTTCGTGTTACAGAAGCGAGCTGCTCGAGCAATTTATTAACTGGGACCTATAATATCACTTAGAGAAAAGTTTAAGAAAATTAATATAATTACATTGCCGTCTCAATATATATTTGAAAACATAATGTACGTAAAAAATATTGTATTATTTTAAAAAATTGTGATCGGCATAATGTTAATACAAGAAACAAAGATAAACTTGCTAATCATGTCAGCCGCCTCAATAAAATCACAAAATCTTTTAAAGGGCAATGTATACGCTTTTACAATAAGATCCCAGCTGACATTCAAAATCTACCCCTTAACAAGTAATTGAACCATTTTGAGAAGGCAAAAGTAGTATGGGTGGAAGACTTTTTAAATGGTTTCTCAACATCAGATACCATTTCGTGATACAAGACTTTTTTAATATCGAAATAAATATCGATATTTCGATATATCGTTCATCCCTAGTGTGAACTGGTGTGAGTGAGTGGTGTGAACATGGTGTGAACCCTGTGATCAGTGTGACCGTTTTTAGCATTTTTGATGCTAGTTTAGCATTTTTTTGTCTCTTTGGAATATTTTGGCACGCTAATAAATTTTAGCATATTTTGGCACAATTGTGATAAATGGATTGGTTGACTCACTATTATGTGTTAAGTATGGCAAAACCTTTATGATTTATATGACAACACTCTGGATATCGTTTTATGTATGTTCCCTAATTTCCTTAATATTAAATAAACTTGGAATCTCAGAAACAAAATCGACAAGTTATATCGTCAATTAAGAATTAGCACTAAAGTTCAAGAACTGATGACCGGCAAATCAAGTGCTACAGTAATGATGAATTTTTTGACATCTAATTTAAAAAAAAAACCTAACTCGATAGTTGGCCCTGACCTGACGATGACACACTACTATAGAACATAATTCAGATAAACAGAAGACCCACTCCAAATATTTTTTTGTCGAGATAACGCTGCCCATGTTAGTTGTCTATCTTTTTCACACATTTGAAGATAAATTCATGTGTGAATTTCTGTGCTCTTATTCTAGTAGCGTATTCGATCAGCGCCATCTATCGAGCTATTTGAAACTATTTTAATATGCCAAACAAAAATACTTCGAATAATGAGTATAGAGTGGATGAGAATTCGGAATATACCATATACTTAATTGAAATGAATATATTATTTTATTTCATAGCATATTTTAGGCATCAATATCTATATGTTTTAGCATTTTTTAGCACAGGCAACCTTTAGTTTTAGCACATGTTTTGATTAGAAAACGGTCACACTGCCTGTGATCGTAGTGCAATGTGGTGCAATGCAATGCAATGCAAATGATTTACTTTACTAATTCTTTTCTGTTTGCAACGATTTATGAATAAAAGATTTGATAAATTGTTAATAAAACAATTTTTCATTAAAACAGTTCGTTGTATTGTGTAAAGATATTAATTTGCTATTGAGCACAATGGGTGACTTCGTAAAATCGGCTTTGCGCGCGTTATTAACTGATAAGTGTTACGATGAATATTTCCATAAATATAACTTCGTTGACGGTAATTACTACGACATAATAATTTATTAATAATTTTTTTCGTCGTTCAAAGCCTTTTAACTTAAGTAATTTTATTTATCACAAAAACGACTGTTTTCATTCGTTTGTTATCGGTTTCATGTCAGATAGTCTACTGGACTTTCTATTTAATTTTCTCTTTAATTACCTATTTATTGGTATTATTTAATAGATAAATATTTTCTTAATTGGTTTTGCTAAATGTTTATTTACTCCTTACCTAACTTAAAATTTGGAAAAATTAAATTTTTATTTGTATTTTAAGTAGAGACAGTATCGGCCGTAGAGACATTCACTAGCCTAAGTTTTAATAGTTAGGTCAAGGTTCTTCACTCAAGTCAAAGTTTGTCTGAGTACTTACCAAATTAGATTAAATATTTTATATCATACCTCCTGATGAGTGAACCTTTAGTACCTACATAACAATTCTATTATATTAGAACAAATATTCAAGCGGCAACAATAATTCACTTATTGTTGAAGCAAAAAGCTTGTAACCCTCATAGATTTTTATTATTAACGATACATGGTGGAATGTGACATATCCCATTAAAGTACAGAACTAAAGCATCTATATTTTTAAAACTAATGTTGAAGCCTCCCTTCAGACCCCCTGTGTAAACAAGCCAGGAGGATACTCAATATTACACTTAGATTCCTGGGCATATATAATCCTGCAATGGCTTTTTGATACATCATAGTCCCACACAGAGGCAAAAAACCATCTCTGTAATACTCTCTCATTGGATTTGAACTTTACAAGTTAGCTACTAGAAGATAGTAGAGATAAAGAGTTCAAGTATTTAGATTTGTAATAAAGAGAAATGGAGGAATGCACACATAGGTTAAAGAAATATGTAGAAAAGCAAATAGAGTAGTGAACAGGTATGGGGAATCAGGAAAAGGACATTTAAAGATGAATGTGAAAGAAAAGTTATGTTTTTCGATTATTTGATAGCAGGGGAAAGAAAGAAGAGTAGTCTGTAGTAGTAGATAGCAGGGGAAAGAAAGAAGAGTAGTCGGTAGTAGTAGAACATTAAGTGATAGAGAAAGATTTTGCAGACAAAATGGCTACAACATACAGGAGCGTTAGAGAAATTGATAAAGAGACGAGTAGTAGATAGGCAGAGGTAGAGGGAATATGGTAGTATAATGCAGACGAGATATAATAGTAGATATAGGTATATAAGGAATTAAGGGTTGAAAAAAGAACACTTAATGGAGCATATAATGTGGGAGAGAAAGGGAAATGGAGAACTTGTAAAGGAAAGTGGGGGAAAAAAAGCAGTGGAATGGGTAGATGGAAATGGGAAATAAGAAATAAGAAAGGGGGGGGGGGGCAGTGGCGGCTTCGAAAGGTATTTTCTAGTGAGGGCGCATTAAGCAGTGATGGTAATTTTGTTTTTTAATTTATGGTTGCATAAAAAATTTAATAAACTATATTCTAACTTTTTATGATTTAATGAAATGTTATGCAACCGTAAAAAAATGTAATGTCTATCTGACTACTTAATAAACATAAATAATAGGTAAACAAAGTACTAGAGAACACATTCCTCAGTCGAAAGAAAGCATCATAGGCCAAAAACAGCAGCCGTCCCACCCGCGAGGCCTATGATTTATTGATTGCAAGCCGTGATGTGACGCAGTCTTACCAAATGAAAGCGTAGTCCATTGCTGCATGATCATAAACTCGGGCTCACTCCGTATAAACTACGCAATGTAGACAATACTGAAATGCCAAGTCTCGGTCGGCCACATCACCGATAGCCTCAGATGGACTCAGGTAGCTTCGTCGCGTCGCGCGCGCGTTGATTCGGAAGAGGAGCGTTTATTATACATACATATAATTACCATCACAAATTTGTCGCAAAGTTTTGTCGTAGAATTTGTTTCTATAGATTATATAGTAAGTAATTATTGTAAAACGTAAGCTCTTGAATAAAATAAAAATTTATGATCAGCAGTTTGTTGTGGATAATCAGTAGATTTAAGTGAGGCTCGGCCTCGCTTACTTCACCCGCAAAGCCGCCACTGGGGTGGAGGTGTAGAGAAAAAGAAATGTAACCAATTCCGAAAACTTGGCTAATTGGCTGTTTTGAAAATAACAAAGTTAACTTTACCGAGAGTTTGACTCCTATGGTCCACTAGTTAGATCATATGGACAAATATATGGCCGAGCGCCGCAGAATCAATAACAACACAGCACAATAATTGAAAAGCTCACAACTATTTAAATATCCTATGAATAAAGTGCCATGTAAAAAACCATACTGGTTAAAAATGAAAACATATGATGACACAGAAAATTAATTAATTATTAGTAATCTCATAATATTAAGGCCAAGGTTGAAATAATGCTACAAAAAAGTAGTTCAATAAATGTATTTATAATTTCAAATTTGTAATGCTGGTATTAAATCATGTTGGTCAATGTCATTGTGTAAACGTTTTGTGTTGTGTGTGTCATGATAGCCCAAAGCGCAATGAATGGCCATGGTTCGAATCCGGGCGTGTACCAATGAGTTTTTCTGACTTAAGTACACAATATCACTGACACCGTGCTTCGGAGGGCACGTTAATAAGTCGGTCCCGGACGCTGTCAATAGAAGGTGGCCGTTACAGTCCCCAACCTGTAGTGGAGCAGCGTAGTGTATTTAAGCTCCAAGCCCCCCTCCTCACCCTGGGGGAGGCCTAAGCCCCTGCAGTGGGGTAAAAATGGGCTGATGATGATGAAACATTTTACTGTTGAATAATCGCTAACCTACTTTATAGGAATCGGTACCTAAGAAACAAACTATTTTGCTTGGTTTAGGTATTACATAATATATACATACACCAACTCTAATTATTTAAGTTAATGTAAAATAGGCAAATTTTATGCAGAAAGAAAATTTATCTTATAACCTCATTGCCCTAATCAGTAGTCAAATTCATTGCATTTGAAAACTCAGTTTATCAATAACATTTTTCCTGTTGAATGTATGCTTATTTAAATATATTTTATAGTCACTTTGAATATATAGGTACTGTAGATATATAATGTTCTTTACAATGTATTGTTAGTATCTAAAATTTTAGACATTAATAGATTACATATTGATATTGATAACATTTTTATCAATATAAAAATGAGATATAGATGTCTAGGATTTGTCACACTCCGTTTTGTATGCTCAAAATATTTTTCCCCTTTTCTCCGTTCAAGATTTAAGAAATGAAAAATTTAAACATCTAGCGCATATTTCTTTAACATTATTTTCAGTTCCATGCTTCAAATCTACATTAAGTAAAGGACTTGGTATTGGAATCATTATGGGATCAATATTAGTGAAAATCCCACAAATATTGAAAATTTTAAAAAGTAAGAGTGCAAAGGGCCTCAATTTTTATGGGGTACTTTTAGAGTTGTTTGCGATAACTGCCTGTATTTCTTACAGCTATGTTATGGGATTTCCGTTTAGGTGAGAATAATATACCATTAATTTAATTAGTAAACAACCTTTACAGCTATGACATGATGAACAAAATTTTTTTTATAAATCAGTGTTATTTCAAGATATTTCTGGTTAACTATTACTTACCTATATAGTGAGTTGCAAGAAGGCTATTATTTAACATAAAATGACCTTTAACCAATTATATGACATTATTTCTTTAAAATTCCAATTTAAGTGTATTGCAATTGTTAATTTGTTGATTAGTCTAAGTATTCTTTAGAAACCCTCAATTAGAAATAAGGCTTTATAATTGCATATATTTTGAAAATGTATTACAATAATATAATCACAAAAAAATTTACTAATAATTTCATCATAATGTCAAGAGCGAGTCGTAGATTCTCGACTGCTAGAATTAAAAAAAAAACTGTCTGTACTATAACTACTATTTAACCAAGCCCCCCTCCTCACCCTGGGGGTGGCCTAAGCCCCTGCAGTGGGGTAAAAATGGGCTGATTATGATGATGATAACTACTATTTCGGACAACCGACCAGTCACAAATGATTATGTTCCACCCCCAAGGTCAATGTAGCAAATTCGTGCGAATTTAAATGTAAATGTTCCTATTGGTTGACCAATGGAAATGTGTATTTAGCTTAAGTAAATTTAGTATAAAATATAGAGCCCATTTATATACGCCCACAATAAATATTTTCCTATGCTGAGGCAGAACCCTCATACATACCTTCTGTAATGACCTATCCTGGTACCACCTGCATCATAGATTACTCCACTGACCCAAAAAAGATAACGAACCCTTATGGAACCGTCCATAGGCAGTCATGTGCAAAGCATTCTCAATGCACCCCGTCTGCGATCATTTCAAAGCCTAATACTTTTCGGAGTGCAGGTTGAGTGGTAATTTAGTCGGTCCGGTCTATCACCTTCTGCAATAACTCAACCCGACACTACCTGCTCCGTGGACTTGCACGCGCAGGTGTCGGTAAGCGCCTAAACAGTAACGTAAAGTAAAGTAACAAATATAAATAGAACCACTCACCTAAGAATTTCATTAAAGTTTCCTATACATACTTTTAAAAAAATAAAATCGATTGACCCTGCAGGCCATTCCTGAAACTTCCCGCTATTTTCGAGATCAAAACGCTCGAAAATATCCCTATTAGAAAGCTATCGCATGGTTTCTTGAGCTCTTCAAGCTCACAATATTTATCAATCGATTGATCGATTGACTTCAAAATCTAATCAGACCTATGTCTCGACAATCCTTTTCGAACGCCGTATCGTGGGTCTTAATCGGTTGATCCGTTCTCAAGATATCGTA
The DNA here is from genome assembly GCA_949709985.1 of Luffia ferchaultella. Lineage (NCBI taxonomy): Eukaryota > Metazoa > Arthropoda > Insecta > Lepidoptera > Psychidae > Luffia > Luffia ferchaultella. The sequence goes on along the minus strand of OX453241.1, from coordinate 22,225,311 downwards.
CGACAAAAAAAGTTACATACACACACATCCACACACACACACACATCCGGACGTCCAGCCGGAAATAGAATGGCTTCCTAGGACCTCAAAACGTGGCGATCTGTTGAAAACTGGATTTTCGGAATTCGGACCCAAATCAATAACTTCCCTTGGATTTTGGGAAGTTAAAAATATAAGAATGTACACGGGAGAAAATTGTCTGTGATAAACATGTGTAAATATTGTATTGTATGATTTTTTTGATTTTGCAGTGCTTGGGGTGAAGGAACTTTCTTGGCGATACAAACAGCTACAATAGGAGCTCTGGTGTTGCACTATGGCGGTGGTCCTGCCAAAGCAGCTTTTTTCCTAGCAGTTTATTCTGCGATAGTGGCAGTATTGGTCACTGGCTACACACCATTGAACATACTTTGGGCTTTACAGGCTGCTAATGTTCCATGTATAGTTTTTGCTAAGGTAGGTGTGTCTTGGGTACCTGTAAGTTATTACTGGTGTGTATTGTTTTTTAAACTCATATTGCAAAAATATAAAGCTTTTTTATTGAGATTTTAATTGATTACCGTATTAATTTTTCTTCTATATTAATAAAATTGAAATGTCTGTCTGTCTGTTCCGGCTAATCTCCGAAATGTCTAAACCGATTTCAATGAAACTTTGCAGACGTGCAGAGGACATTATCGGGGGTGACATAGGGTACTTTTGTCTGTCTGTCCGTCTGTCTGTCTGTTTGAGCTGATCTCCAAAACGGCTAAACCGATTTCAATGAAACTTTGCAGACATACAGAGAGCATTATCGGGAGTGACATAAGCTACTTTTTGTCTGTCTGTCCGTCTGTCTGTATCTTCGAGTTGATCTCTGAAACAGCCAAACCGATTTCAATGAAACTTCACAGATATTTTAAAAAGGTTATCAGGAGTGACATACAACACTTTATCTGTCTGTCCGTCTGTTCGAACGAATCTCCGAAAGGGCTGAACTTATTTCAATGAAACATTCGACGATGTGATTAAAAGATTGTTAGGAGTGACATCCAATACTTTGTCTGTCTGTCCGTTCGTTCAAACTGGTTTCCGAACGGGATGAACTGATTTCAGTGAAACTTCACAGATGTGATTAGAAATTGTCAGGAGAGACATACAATACTTTTTGTTTGTCTGTCTGACCGTCTCTGTCAGTTCGAGCTAAACTCTAAAACATTTGAACCAATTTAAATTAAACTTTGCAGTCGTGAATAGAGGTGTGAAGAGTGACTTATACTACTTTTTGCTTGTCTGTCTGTCTGTCTATATGTATGTTTGAGCTAAACTATTTCAGAAGTGACATAAGTTGGTTTTTATCTGTGTTTATTAGGGCTAATCCTCGAAACGGCTGATCCGATTTTACCGAAATTTTGCAAACATAAAGAGGACATTGTCAGGAGTGAAAAGCAATTTTTTATATACATATAAAAATCGTAGTGTCTGTTAGTCTGTCTGTCTGTTCCGGTTAATCTCCAAAACGGCTGACTGATTTTGGGACCGGCTTGTGAGATAGCTATTCTTCATGCTAAAATGGTTAAATGGATTTTTATGAAATAGGTATAGAGTTTTCTTAGGTAGTTAAGTTTCAGAATGTTCTACATAGTGTTACAATGTTCTGGAGTGTCGCGTACCTTTAAATGTCCCGGCACAACTGTGTAGTCCACGCGAGCGAAGCTGTGGGCGGAAAGCTAGTATTTAAATAAATTTTTTGATGCTCTTAGGGTCAGTGAGAGCTATCAATTAGCTTTCGGTGGTGATGCTACTAGCAACTCTGTTATATGTCGAAATTATACAAAAATAAGCTTTCTAAGTTATTTATTTGAATATTGAGCATACACGTATAAAGTGTTTTTTTAATTATTTTATTTGCATGAGAAATAATGCCTCAATGTGTTTTGTTCGTTTATGCTTATCAATAAAGAATAAACAAGCAAAATATTAATTAAACTAAAAACAAATTCTTCTTTTGTATCTATTGTTCACATAGGTACATTATTCATAATGTTTGATTTGGAATATGCTACAAAAATATTACATAAAGCAATCATATGAATTTGACAGATAGGTATGCCTGGGTTGCAAGTGGCGCGAGAATGTTAAGTCAAATTGAATACCTTTATTGTATTGTATGAGAGCTAACCATAGACATATATATACTAGCGTAGGAGACCAACTGACATCTAAACATCCCATGACCGAAACGGAAATGAGTATGTGTGCAAAATTCACATGTGGTTGAGCCAGTTTTAGTGATGTGCATGGGTGTTTTTTATATTATCGATAGCACGTAGTACTTTCATGATAATGTGTCGTTGAAATTACCGCGTTATCATAAGTCGCAATCGGCAATCCTATTTATTATTTTGAATCTGCTATACTACATAATTTTTGTTTTGAGTTACTTTTCCTAACTTTCAGTTTTTTAAAATGACAAATCATCAATCAGTCAATTCAAATGCCATTTCCTTTACTCCAATAATTTTTTTTTTTTTTGTTAACAGTTGATAATAAAAAATTTGCAGAAGTAAAGAAAGCGTTAACATCATTATGGAAATTTTAATATTTAGTTGAATACAAGCCACGTAATAAATAAAACAATATAAATAAACGATTTTTATTTTTAATGACAATACGTCACGTTGCAACGCATAACAACAAAATTTTAACTCTTTGTAAACAAAAAAATGAGAATGTACAAAACAAAAACATTTACAATGGAGAAGTTCATGATGTTCAAAATATACAATTTAACTCGATAGAATTGAAAGATAAACCAAAACTAATAAAACAGTGAAAGTTTTTTTTTTTAAATTCGTCAATAAATGACTGAGAAATAAATTATTGATATTTATTAATTTGACGACCGCTTAGCCTAGTGGGTAGCGACCCTGCCTACGAAGCTGGAGGTCCCGGGTTCGAATCCTAGGTCGGGTCAGTATTTATATGATGAATATGGATACTGGTACCGGGTCTTGGTTGTTATATGTATGTGGTGTCTTCGCTTGGTACCCAAAACACAAGCTAATGTTTAGTTTGGGGCCACGACGTTGTAATGTGCACGTTATTATTATTATTATGTATTTTCGTGCGGTTTGACTGGTGGCTTCTTACTGCCCATGACGTCACATTGTCTACTCGATTGAGTGTCGCGTCGTCTCACTGCACCACAAATTATGCCTTGGATGCCTTGGACTAGTCTATAATATCTTTTGTTTCTTTATGTAATAGGTAATTAAGTTTTATTTAAATATAAAGGAACAAGTTTCTGTAAAAGACAAAGTGATAATTTGCCTAAAATTGATATTTTCACTGTGATGGACTTTTTCTTCAAATCAATTTTATATTAGTGCTGAAATAAAGGTTTAGGCTCTAAAGTTGAAGGTCCTGGTGATATATCCCGGTAAACGTACGCTGACACTGATCGCTTGGTCTTCAGATTGACCTGTACAGAAATTACAGTTGGCATAAATGCTCTGACTTTAGATATTAAGTATTATTAGTATATTACTTAATATACTTAGTAAGCACATATGAAAAAAAAGAAACCCCTAACGGCACAAATTCAGTAGGTATAGATCCTTTCTTCAAAAGTCGTCGGTGATTTAGTTAGACAAAACAGTTATCCGTAAAATGTCTACTGCAAACCAAAGAATGTTTTCGAGGAGTCCCACCTGTTCTATTTAACATTTTTTCCATTGTTCTATGCTAACCGTGTTTACAGGAAACCTGGATATTATGAAAGAGTCATCATTATCAGGAAGCATTTTTTAACACCGCAGTTTCTTGGAGGAAAATGAGAAACTATTGTATACAGTAGTTTTGTCATTCAAAGTTAAATTATTTACGACGTTCATAATCAGAGAACAGATAGAACGTCAGACTTTAAATCATAAATAAATAACGATTAAAATTAATTGTGTATATATCTTATATTTTCATTTGAAAAACTCTTGTATTTACATATATACCCTATATGTAGTATATATGTATAGATGTCATACTTTCTTTTACAATGTGCTGCCAGGCTAAATAAACCTCACAATATGTTTAAAAACAGTTAACGACATCATTCCAGTGGAACAGGTGCAATTAGGTAATATCAAATTTACAAAATATTTATATTTGAAAATATCGACATATCGATAGATTTTGTGCAATCCCTATGCTTAATTGTTTGATTGTAATTTTACACAATATTTTTGTATCGTACACATAATTGTTTAAAATAACAAATTATTTACAAAATAAAGTATTTACCGTATACTACTCATGTATAACCAAGTAAATTTAGGATCGCTTTTTATAAAAATAAGCATTAAGATAACAATATGTTATTGGCAGTACTTACCGGTGAAATGTCTCTTTATTTGGATTATTAACATATGTTACAGTGCAATTTAAAACTGAACACTACACCATTTTTATCACAAGAATTAATTTTTGTAGAATTCAAAACGATTATAACACAAAATAGAAAACAAAGCTGGACCTTATTTTGACAAGTGAGTAAAGAAGACTAAATGTGTTCAAAGAGGTTTTACGTCAGATTTTCTTGCATTTCTTTCTCGCATGTAGGATTTCCGCAAAGAGCTGGATGTCATTCGCACACTGTGTTCCTCTCTTACGCTAGTATATATACCTTTATGGAGCTAACTTATGTAGCTACACACAAAGAATTTTAAACCAGAACACATATTCTTCTTTGTGTAGTTCGTTCATTCACACCCAAAAAAGCATTATTAAATTATTTATGATGTTTTTCCTACATGAAAAACTATTTTTATTTCATAACAAGTACATATTTCGTCGATGCCCCTTCTACCACCACTTTTTAGAATCATTGTCATTATTCCTGATTTCAAATCATATTGACTTCAAATTGTTCTAACTATAGAAGTAGAAGTATAGAAGTACTGACTTCTAATTTTATGACGGAGTAGGTATCTGTCAAATTAAAAAAAAAATGTTATAATGTACAATTTTTGTTTACAGTCAATTCAAGTAGCTACAAACTATAAAAATGGTAGTACCGGTCAACTATCTGCTGTCACGTGTTTCCTCTTGTTCGGAGGCAGTGTTGCCAGAATATTCACTTCGATACAAGAGACTGGTGACCTAACATTAATAGTGTCATACTGCGTAGCGTCTGTAGCCAACGGCTTGATAGTTGCACAGCTTCTATGGTATTGGAACGTTGATAAGAAAATCAAGAGAAAGAAGGTATAAGTGAAACATTTTAATTAATCAATTAAGTACAGTGTAAGAAGTACAAGAAAAATATAAAATTGTCTTTTGTATGTAAATCTTTTATTTTAATCCCAACATAATTTATGTTAATTAAAATACTTGATTGATATCTCCACGGCTTGATAGCACATACTTCTTGCGTCTACAAAACATTATATGAATTGACTATGTAATCAGTTTAATTTTCCAAATTGCATTGTTACAGAAACGCTAGATAAAAAAATGTGTGAGCCGTCATGGGACGCTAGGCAGATGTGAAACATGTAAAGGACCATGCTCACTGTGCTGTATCCATTGACCTAAGTTACTATTTTATACCGAGATTTTAGAAGTTGTCTCAAATTGAAATTTGTCTTTTTTTTTAAATATATGTAAAATATATTTGCGAGAAAGCACTGTTTTTGATATAAATATATAATGTGGTGCCATCTTCATATGTCATATGGTTGCATTAATATATTTTTATTCCAAATAACACGTATTTTTCCGAAAGGTCATAAGTTTGAAAGCTAATCATTTTCGTTAAAAATTGAATAAAATAAATAAAATAAAAATAGCGCCATCTATATAGTAATGTGCAACTAATTAGCTTTTAATTCGCTGAGTCTTCTGGATATTTGTTCTTTTTTACCCCCGACGCAAAAAAGAGGGGTTATAAGTTTGATGTGTGTCTGTGGGCTCACAGCTCCCTAATGAATGGACCGATTTCAATTTAGTATTTTTTGTTTGAAAGGTGACTTAATTGAGTGTTCTTAGCTATGATACAAGATAGTATATTCATTAGTTATAAGATTATCAGCTCTTTTCCAATTGATGAAGGGATATGAGCAATTTCTAAAGGTCTCATCGATTCAAAATTTGGTATCCATTTACTTCAAAGATATAGAAAATTTGCTGACCTTGACCTGATGCTGCAGCATCCATGGAGGTAATAGTACCTATTATGTAGATTCAGGACTGTTCACTCCCGAAACTGTATAATGCAAAAATAAAACCTTTGCGTTATGCTTAAGGTTCACTTTAAATTGTAAGCTGTTAGGAAGCAAAATGAGTTTGTAGGAGATAGCTACCAGTGAGAGTCCCTTTGTCTCTTTCTAACACTTGCCATTAGAAAAAAAATATTTCATTTAGTAGGTTCATTATCAATTTTTATATATATGAATACTCGTCTAATATCTATTTTCTGTGACTTCTGGTTTTTCTATATCTCTTGGTATTCGGATGATAACAGTATTTTTGAAAGTGATTACGTAACATTTTACAAATTATTTAAAATTTTCAATTACATATATTTAAAAAGGATGCCTTAATTTATAGTTTTATACTGGCAACTAAAACAAGAATGTGGGGAATTTTGACGTGTGTGTTGTCAAAGTTGAAGTTTTTGACGTTATATTACTAAGCTGACCATAACATTTTCTTACGTAGTAGGAATTCTTCATTAAAATTTTAAAAAATAGTTAATGGGTTCAAAATTTTCAGTTTTTTTTTGCAGTGCCAATTTAAATTACTATGTTAAAAACAAAAATTTTCTAGCACAGTAAAAAATATGTTTAAATTTATAGACGTCATAGCATAGTACTTACGTACAAATACAAATAAAGCATCAGACGAAAAATTTAAAATGTCTAACTATATTAGTGCGAAAAGAATGAGAACAGAAAATTATTGCAGCTGTTTTGTGGGCAGGAATCAGTCTAGCGTATGCTTACGCTAACAATCTTGCAACACTTAACAAGTTTGCTAACAATCACGAGATAATATTGTTTGCTGATGGTACTTCCATAATTTTCAAAGTTAACAGCAAGTAATATGTCTACGATGATGCAAACAATGCTATCTCCAAAATAGTGCATAGTTCACGGCTAATAATTTATTACTAAATTTAAAAAAAAAACCAAATGAATAAGATTCTCGCTACCAAACGTCAAACAGGTACCTACAAATATTGTTATTAAAAGCGAGAAATTGGACTTTGTGAATTCTACTGTATTTTTGGGAAACATACTAGACCCGAAATTTCAATAGGATCCCCGTATTACTAACTTGGCGAGAAGGCTCAGCTCTGCAGCTTGCGCTGTAAAAAGAATTCGCTGCCTTTCGGACATAGAAACCGCGGGATTGGTGTATTTCAGTCATCGATGTACCAATATAACTAGATGGGCTGTCCGCATTCTAAAGTGTCCGCGCAGAAAGTAATGCAACACTCAATAAGTCCTTCGACCGGCTTTTAGTCAATATAATGGCTTAGCGCCGAATAAACGTGCGCGACGTCGACTTGTGTCGTGAAAATTTGTAAAATTACTTGTCAAAGACGTATAAAAGAGCTGAATATCGTATTTTCGATAAGTAAACATTCAAATTTTACATTAGTTTGTGCCTGCTGACGGTTATTCTTTTCTTTTTAGTTTAATTTAAACATTATCTTTAATTTTATTAAGATAATAATAATAATAAGATTAAGATTCAATTCTCGTCCCATTGTCGTAAACAGTATGACACGTCCGTACCGTAATAAGTATTCGTAAGGACTGACCTGACCCGTTCACCCGATGCGTCCCTTGCGCGGCGCGACGCATTACGGCACAATACGGACGGTTTTGTTTCGCCTTTACAGAGGCGACTTCGCATCCTGTTAAAAATGGTAGATCAATTATTTCAGTAAATTCCATAGTTTGATAGTTTGATGACTTATGGTATTTTAATGTGGAGACATGCTACCTACTAGTAGGTATAAATACAATCTTCGTGCTGCAGAAGCATGCTTTTCGAGTAATTTATAAACTTAAGCCTAAAGTATTACATAGAGACAAGTTTAAGGAAATTAACATAATGACATTGCCAACATTGTGGTTTTTTAAAAAAAAAGATTCTCTTAGTGTCTTGCGTATGTTTCTGAGAGGCACCATAGTCCAGTTTAATTGTGTTTTTACTGGGAAAGTTCTGGGGTAGTTCTGATTTCTTTCCTTCTATATGTATTTTGGGGTGCTGAATCCGAATCTGAGGTTTGCGGACAAAATTTCGTGACGCAACATTGAAAAAAACGCAAAAAAAAAAGCAAAAAATCTGCTTTTTCCCGGTTTTTTGCCTAAAACTCGAAAACTATTACATTTTAGTAAATAGTTTGTTCATAGAAATTAAAGTACTTAAAATTCTCTACAAAAATCATTATTTAGGTTTTTTTTCAGACCAGCCGTTTGGTCTCAAATGCGAGTTGAAAATTGGCAATTTTCAGCAGTCTCTGCAAAACGTAATTTCTACATTCTAAAACTATATTTTTTATTAGGACGCTGTTATTTGATAAATTTCTTAGGATAAGTAATAAAAAAGACAAAAAGGATCGTAATTATTAAAATACTATATTAAAAAAGGTAGAACTCTTAACAAAATAAAACTTAAAATATCGTTACTTATGATAATATATTAATAATATTACAAATTATAATATGGAAAAATTATATGACCCGTTGCCTTTTAGAAGGTCTTGGCTGAGGTTCTTCGTTGGCGATGGGCATAATCTGCTTATTCTGGAAATTGAAAAAGGTGGTGTCATTTCTCAAGGAGAGATGAGGATTACAAAATAGATTGTGAGATTAAACATACCTTCCGCATCGTGCTGAGGTTGTTCGATGGCATCAGATCCTGGCTCAAGGTCTGATTGCTCCATCGTCAGCGTTAGGGGTCGTTCTCCTGGAAAATAAAAGAGGTTGTGAGACACTGACATGTGATTATCTATCAAGGAGAGATGAATGAATACAAAATAACTAGTGAGATTCGACGTACCTCTGTCTCTTTCTTCAGTCTGTTCTATGTCTATGTCAGAGCTGTCTTCTGGGGGCTCAACGTTGTCGCACAGACCTTCACATGATGTGCAGATTGGGGAACAATGAAGGACCGCCTTCCTGCATCCACAATTGCGTTGGCAGCCCTTTTTACATTTACATGAAATGTACCGCTGTATTGAGTTTGGTGCAGGGTCCAAAGTGGTTGGCACTGGCACGAGACTACTACTATTTCTTTTCCACCCCCCACTCACTTGGGTCTTTTTGTTGCACGTCAGGTGTGGCTTGACCGGATAACCATTGCTGCACCTGATAGTAAATTCTCAGTGAATGTTCTCGAGCAGCAGCTTCGCTAGGGGGTAATGAGGCAATATTAGTCTTATTTTTGTATGATGAGGATACGTATTGTCTGTATCTCAAATCGTTCAGGCTGGTTTCTTTTTTTTCCGTATAGAACCATGAGAAACGTGCTTCCTGCTATAGTAGCTGTTCAACAATAAAAAGAATAATCAGAACGTGAATTCTCGGTGTGACTCGGTTTATTGTTTATTATATTATGTACATATATACATATGTATATTATGTATATAATATATATGTATATTATGTACAGTTTATTGAAATCAACTTAAAAACTAGGTGAAATTCACTGAAAGCCTTTAAAAAGTAAAATAAAAAAACTAGAAAGTGGGTTGCCAATTTTCAACTCGCATTTGAAACCAAACGGTTAGTCTGAAAAAAAAAATAATGATATTTGTAGAAAATTTCAAGTACTTTAATTTCTATGAACAAACCATTTACTAAAATTTAATAGTTTTCGAGTTTTAGGCAAAAAAAACGGAAAAAATCAGTTTTTTTTTTTTGCTTTTTTGGGTTTTTTTCAATGTTGCGTTACGAAATTTTGTCCGCAAACCTCAGATTCGGATTCAGCAGCCCAAAATACATATAGAATGAAAAAATCAGAACTACCCCAAAACTTTCCCACCAGCGGCCTTTTAGAGTACAAATTGACTGAATTACTAGCACTTACTTGAATACGCCTTTGTAGGGACGTTCTCCCACGAAGTAATAAATTCACTTTTGTAACGTATTTCCGTATTACTAGATTACCTATTTTACATAACTACGAAATATAGATATTTGATGAAGTCAGATTAAATCTTTTTTTTTTAAATATGTTAATAAAGAGTTTTGTACCTAGTTATGTTTCGTTCATTTCCAATTGACTAAGTTATTATTCGGTATAAACAGTATTTTTTCCCTATAGGAATAGACAGTTTTGATGAAATATTTAACTGACTGCAAGCGGAAACAGGAATGATACCTATTTTGTATTCTTTAATAATTAAATTAAAATACCATTGCAATCATAATTTTAGAAATTAAAATACATGAATGCTTGCATTCATGTATTTTAATTTCAATGACTTTCTTTTTGTCCTCGCTTACGGTAATATTTATTTTGTGGCATCCTAACAGGTCTTGTAGTAGTCGATGGACGTTTATATAATTTCCCGTGAAACAGCACATTTTCTCCGTCACGGTGGTATCATAAGAGAACAAAATGAATGGAATCACAATAAAACACTTTTTCCTTCTACGGTGACGCCATGCCTCAAATGATTAAATAACTATTTAACGCATTCATGTAATTCTACATTTTCGGCCAAAGAGGACGGCGCCTTTATCTCATGACAAAATATATAATACCTAACGGTACTTAAGTATAGTAGGTACCTAACAATTTTTATTTATATACCTACTTGCAAACAGTTACATATATAGTAATCTTCATTTCCTTTGTTTGTACTGTGGTAAAAATGAACGAAATGGATTATTTTTTTCAAGAAAAGAAAATAATTGTCACCCTACAAAGTGACAAAAGGATTCTGACGTCGTTAACTCATCTCGTTTCATAAAGCCTAGTGCACAGTCCTGAACCTAACAATATGTCCACGGCAGCATAATTTAGAATATGGAGCATGCCCATGGACGTAATACTAGGTTGAGAACAGTGCACTCGGCGTTGCGAAACGAGGAGATGAAATAGCGAGGTCCAAGTCCCATTATCTCTTTTCTTCTAAGGTGACAATAATTTATTTTCATTCTTATTTTTTCTTCTCTCATTAATCTTGACTTTTGTTGCTAGTGCTCTATAATAACAATGTTGATGATGACAAAAATATAAATAGCGGAAGTGTGTGATGCAAAAATTGGCAGGTAAGGGGCGCCTGAGAAAAATCTAAATTAAAATGAAATTGGCGACACCTTAAAAAACAGCCAAAGAACAATAATTGCGTATCGAATCACGTGGTGTCGTAGCCACACAAAGAACAAAAACTAAGCATAAAGTCATCAAAAAGTGCATCAAGTCAAGTGCGTGATCCAACAAATAACCAGAAATCAATAACTATGATCAAACTTATGATTTTGGTTCGCCATAAGTTTTTGTACATAGTATCTACGCTATCTTCTATAATTATTAAGGAACTTTTTTTATATTTTTCAAAACATACGTGCAAGAAAGCTAGGCACTAAAAGCGGCGACCCACATAAAATATAATCCGTCGGTGGATGATAAAAATTCAAAAAAAAAATAATTGTAAAACACTAAAAACTCTTGAAAATCAAAGCTTCAAAGATAGATACCTTAATCGCCCTAATATTAGGTCTTAACCTACGAAGTTGCCGTTTTGTATGAAATAAGTTAAAGTATTTTTTTTTTTCAAACATCTTTATTTCTGTTATTCAAAGTAATCACCCGTGCAATCGATGCATCTTTGCCAACGCAGCGGCAGTTTATTAATGCCCTTCTTGTAAAAATCAACTGGACGGGGGGCAACAAACTCTTCAAAGGCATTTTGTACTGACTCGGAAATTGAATTTTTTTCCCGTTAAAAAGTTGTCCAAATTTTTAAAAAGTAATAGTCGGTAGGTGCAAGGTCTGGTGAGTATGGCAGATGAGGGAGAAATTCCAACCCCAACTCTAGCAGCTTGGAGACTGTTTGTTGTGCAGTATGGGGTCGCGCGTTGTCGTGAAGGACCAGCGGGGACGACCGATTGACCAAAGTTGGTTGCAAACGTGCGAGCTTCTCCGTCATTGTTTTCAGTTCTTCACAGTACACATTTACAGTAATGCTCATGCCATTTTGTAAAAAGCTGTGATGAATCATACCAGCACTAAATTACCAAACAGTGATCATCACCTTTTTAGGGGTTATTTTTCATTTAACACATTGCTTTGGTGCTGAACCAGGATCTAACCAACTTGCTGAGCGCTTTCGATTGTCAAACAGAATCCATTTTTCATCACAGGTACCAATCCGATTCAAAATTCCTTCATTTCTGTGTCTGTTGAGCAACGCGAGGCAGGTCTCGACGCGTACGTTGCGCTAGCGATCGTAAAGTTCGTGAGGGTACCCATATATCGAGCTTTTTTCTTTGCCAATTTGTCGCAAATGGTCCAATATTGTTTTGATGCTAACATCAAAAGTTGCTGCAAGTTTAGCTGTAGTTTGAGTATCATCAGCTTCCACTATTGCCTTCAATTCATCATTGTTGACCAAAGTGTCCAGACGACCACGACGTTCATTATTCAAGTCATAATTTCCAGAACGGAAGCGGGCAAACCAATAACGGGTTGTGCGTTCGTTTGTTAAATGCTCTCCGCAAACGTTGTGTATGTTACGTGCCGCATTAGTGCCACGACAGAACTCATATTCCATAATTACACGAATTTTTAAAGTGTCCATTATGACGAAGAATGTTCAAATGTAATGAAAACACAACGCTAATCAATAAACAAGAGACTGACTTTGTAAAAAGAATGTCATGTTGTTAAAACAAAATTAATTTGAATTTAAAATTCAGTCAATCAAAAATTTTTTTTTGTTTGAAATGGCCGGTACTGAAGAACGGCAACTTCATATGTTAAGACCTAATAAATTAGCGCCAGGCTCCCCTTATATAATAGCGCTTTGAATACATATCTCCGATTTGAGCACAGAAATAAAGTTACCAAGATTGTGATTTATAATTGTATGGCTGACCGCCTCTATTTACAAAGTAATTAAGTCCTACATAAGTAGCCAAGCGTGATACGTTACGTATTTGTGCACGCCCTGGCCTCCAGTACCCATCACTCAGGAAATATCTCGTTAGAACGATCCCAATGAGCTTAAACACGCTGCACAAAAGATCAGGAATTTCCTAAATATAAATGTTTGACATATTCTCATCAATTTTGTCAACCCAAAAATTTTACTTTCTGCAGGTGAGCAAGGTCCTTTCCTTTGTAAAAAAACCAATAATCCCAAAAATCCCTAATGATCCGGTGGATAAAAAAGTATTTAAAATACTCTAGGTTCTGAAATATTATTTCTAGGGCCAAAATGTCTTGCACTTGACCGCTGGTGCGGGACCCAGAGATAAGAACTATTAGTTAGGTGGGGAACTATGAACTTCTTTCTTTTGATTGGCACCAGAAAATCCCAAAAATACGGCAGGATGGTGGAGATTGGAATAGATTCGAAATCCAGAGTCCCCTCCCCGTGGAACTCACACCGAAGTCTTTCGAATTCATGTATGACGTCAAATTCGTAACCCTTATGATGTCAGATCTGTAACTAAATTATTTTTCTACGTGAACAAAAAAAACTTTCTCTTTACAGAAATACATAAGTTTCCATATTTCATATTCATTGAAATATTTTGGCAATTTATTCTTGCGGCATCATAAGCAACTAGCAAAGAATTCATCTCAACATATTGGAATATTATGGACACCGTAGTAATATGACGTCAAAAACTTCAACTTTAGACAATACACACGTCAAAATTCCTTAAGTTATCGTTTTAGTTGCCAGTATAAAACAATAAATTAAGACTTCCTTTTTAAATATAATTGGAAATTTTACTAGTAAAATGTAACATAATAACTTTCAAAAATACTATCACCATACAAATACCAAGACATATCAAAAACCAGAAGTCACAGAAAATAGACGAGTACCTATTCGTATTTATAAAAATCGATAATGAACCTACTAGACGAAATATTTTTTTTCTAATGGCAAGTGTTAAAAAGGGACTCTCCGGTAGCTATTTCCTACAAACTAATTTTGCCTCCTTACGGCTTACAATATAAAGTAAACCTTATGGGTAACTGTTACGTTAAAAAAGAAAAGAATAATGGGAATGTTGGTGAGCGTAACAATAAATGTGAGTTCTAGTTATTGTGAGGCAATGATTACCTCGTGGTTTGCTCGGATAGGTATCAGCGCGGAGTACAGACCTTTGGAGCAAGGGTCGTGCCGTCGGGATGGAATCTCGCCGTCGTAAATGAAACTCACTGATACAATAAAGAGCGTTTACTATATCTAAATCAATTATGAAAATAAAACTAAACAAAGAAGCGCCGCGCCCTCGGTGGTCTTGTCGTCGGTCTGTTTGCGCGGGCGTTTGAGATAGATAATTTACATTAATTCGAGTGTCCGAACTTTATGATGGAACCTACGTTATATGCGCATATAAAATAAAATGGGAACAGGCCTTTTACGTTTCGACGCGAAGGGTCGGAGATCCGTTCGCTCGCGTCGTCTAGTCTTGAACTCGGCTTCGTCGCAGGAACGGTTTGGCGGCCGGCGCTCGGTCTGATACAGGCCGGCCGTGGTGTCCTGCTTCTGGGGCTCGTCCTACGTCTTCTCCTGGTCCTCGGGCAGCGATCTTCTTTCGTCTCTCCCCCGGACAGTGGGTATTTGGATAAAATAGTTCCCGAAGTTACAATATTGAACAAACAGGTAGCCTCTTCAGCCGACGACCGTGACGTCGAGAAATCTTGCCGTGGCTTGATATTCCTGTCTATCCCGATGGATGGTCGGGTACTTGGGGCGCGGTGCGAAATATATTGAATTTACTGTAGACTGGCTATACTAGAGGTTGATCGACTGCCGCTTTGCTGGCGGTATAAAACGTGCCGGGAATCCATCTCCTCTTTTTCCCGTGGGAGCTACTCGTGGAGCGATCGTCTACGTCGCACGCCATCTTGATTCTCCTACCTTTCGACTGCTTGATAAAAATCGACTCCCTATCTCGAATGCCGGATCCCAAGTGTTCGCGATAAAATTCAGCTCTGCCTATCGCTGAGCGGGTCGCTTTACTAATATTTGTAGATAAAATTAGAAAAACGCTTATTTGTATAAATTTACAAAAGAAATATATTTTAACCGATAAGCTATTAAAAGTATAAATTGAATTTAAAATACTTTTCTACTATTTCAATGATCGAAGTCAGTTTAGTTGGTACTATACTCAATTGCCACGGCAAATTGAGGTCAAACGAGTCAGCAGGGCAGATTTAGACTTACAGATTATGCACTCGAGGCGCAAATTAAACAAACAATTTGCTTATTGTATTTTTTATTTGGTACTTCTACAATTACACAAAACACAAACTGAAGGAACCATTATTAATAATAATGACTGTTAATCAACCATGAATTTACAAACACAGCATTCCATAATTTCCATTGGGAATGGTTGCAATTTATTCTAAATTATATTTATAGTGTTATATTACAAGACAAAAATTATACTTCACCTTATATGATAGTAACGAAAAGTTAAATGCTACAAATACATCAAAAATCTTGATACCGTTAACAGGCTTTCATCATTGGCAGATGGGTCTTTAAGGCAGAAAATATTTTTTCCATGACAAATTATATTTATTACACTCCTTAATGTGAGAAAATGAAACCAGACTATCTCCTTTATGACCGATCAAAACTTGGACAATTATTTTATAATGTGGAATAATTTTAATTACTACATTTATAATTTCTCACACCGAATACTGTGGTAAGAGTTAAAATGCCTTATGCTATTGACATTACATTGTACACCATACAATGAATATATGCTAGGTTGTAGTTTTGTTAATATGGCGTTAATAGCTTTACTCAAAGAGGCTTTTTCATTCCTTGGGTGGAGGAGGAGCGGGTTTTTCTTCAGCATGATTCCTTTCAGCGGGCTCGTTACCATCAGCCCACTTGCCGTCGTACTCTTTCCGGTCGACGTATCTCTCTTCCTCGTACTCGCCTTCACTGCGGTGGCTCCCCCGTTCTGAGTACCGAGAGTAGCTGGAAATTATACACATACAAATACAACTTTTATCATGCTTAGAATAAACAAGCAGTTGTTGCATATGTTTAAGAGACCTATAAAATGCTATATTTTTATATTACGATGCACTTGTAATCCCAACTAGTACACAAGTTGTCTATAAAGCAAAGATTAGAAATGGCGGCCGCCATTTTTAAATTGTCTATTTGCATGGGTCGTCAGAATAGGACCTGTACAATGACTGGTTGCAGCTGTTATAAGCTGGAAAACTTTAAATAACTGTTTTCAACCTCTCGCGCGTGTGCCGTCACGTGACCGTCGCATGAACAGATATGGTTGTTGGTATAAAATCATACCAATGACTCATTACAGGTTAATACTGAATATATTTTCTTTTCAAACATAACCCCACCACATGGAAGTGCTAGTACCAACGTATGTACTCCACACGCCTGGGTCAAACTGCACTGATACAGATGCTGAATAGATACGCGTCCTAAAGGTTAAATGTGTTTAGGGGATTAAATTGGATATTTCTTTGTTCATTGTGTATTTACAAAACGCGTTTACATTTATGTCATACGATAGAAAAAAAATCATAAACATACTCTTACAAAAACACATTACCCAAATTCCAGCAAAAAAATTAAATGAATCCAGTTGACTAAAATCTTACAAATATGTAGATATATATATTTGCAAGATAGGATATTGGATACTCTATATATAGATTATACTGGCCATTTGATTAAAATTCTACTTTTCGTACATTTATTAAAACGTAATTGTCGCTTACGTTGTTTTCTGTAAATTGGGGTGTGTCACACAAAACTTTGGCAGATGGCGCTCTCGACAAAGGTACATTCTTTACATATTGTAACATATTTTGTGAATATACTTATATGCATGTTTATGTTTAACTTTTGTATGAAACTGACAGTCCATTGACTACCGTTGCTTATGCGCTACCTGGCGAGAGAAAAAGACGGTGATACCTAAATAGAGGCACGGGTGTTCCTCGGATGAAATGGCAATTTTGCTTGGCACAGTTCGAGCTCTTAAAAGTGTCTACCTACATACTAGTTGGAGTCACAACGTTGCAGATGTATCAGTCAGCGAGTATTTTTTGAGACAATGAGATTATAAAATGAATGAGTCAACACATGAACGACCACCTGTCCCAGTAATTTACCTGTCCCTGTCCTTTTCGCGTCTGTCTGGCGGGGGGCTGTACGAGCGTGAGCGGGGCCTGGTGCGATCGGGGCTGCGCGACCTCGAGTACCGTCCACCACCACGTCGGTCGCGGAAATCACGGAAACCGCCGCTGATAAACAAAATTTATTACGTGGCAGCCTACATCTGACTTCCAGAAAACTTTGTGACTAATCAGTACATACATATAATAATACCTTGGACGTCCACAGAGTACCATCGAAGTAAGCATTATGCTTGTATTATGGGGTACTAGGCAACTGGTAAACATTATTAAATATTCTTTTTATAATATATACATGTTTACATACTTTTTACACCCAGACACAATAAATAGACATGTTCATGCACACAAATATTTGTCCCGAACGGGAATCGAACCCGCGACCTTCGATACTACAGTTAGAGTCTCTAACCACTCAGGTTCGTCGGTAAGTCATAAATACTATACAGGATGAAATTTTAATAACCAGATATAGGTCAAATATTCATAATCAATAATTATATCCTAAATATTTTTTAACAAAATTTGGCTACCTTCTACTTACATAGAGCCAAAGGGCGGGGCATGGGGCATGTGGGCGGGGCGCGTGTACGTGCACTAGCGCCCTCGTGACCGGTGACTAGTATATTGGTAGGTTTGGGAAAGGTTTACATAGTCTTAACTGAATATTTTCCAATTGATCGATACTAAAAAAGGACAAGACGGCGAACGGATTTTTATGAAAGGTAATTATATAAAAATTTGGCTGGTCATTAAAACCTCATCCTGTATAGTAGCAGATGTGGAAACTAGTAAATATAGTAAAATCAGTTAAAAAATTTGTATTTATTAGAACTTACATGTACCACGTGAGCTGCTGAAGACATATAAAATGGAATTCGCACATAAGATGGATTAGTTTACAGATACTTGCAATAACATAATTGGAACCTGCTCTCTACTCACCCAAAATCAAGTTTTCGTTAAGGTTAGTAGTTTTTTAAACTGGACATATCCGACACCTTTCTGATGTTCATTATTCTACATTGAAAACTTACCGGAATGGGCGTCCTCTTCCGCCTCCACCGCGCCTCGGCCTGAAAGGTCGTCCTCCTCGCGAGCGATTATCTCTCCAATCGCCTTGGAAGCGACGATCGTCATTTCTGCGGAAATCGCCACGGCCACGTCCGCGTCCGCCGCCATTGTACGTGTGGAAGCGCGGCCGGTAATAAGTTCCGCGCTCATATCCACCTCGTCCGCGCCAGTTGCCGCGACGGTTGAAACGGCGGAATCTAAATTATAAAGTGAAGATTTCAGTTTAAATTTTTTTATCCATTTTCCCATAAAGTTTTGGGTCCATTAGTCATATTTTTTAATAGCTAAAACCAAATTTTATACAAAAACATTAAACACTTTATTTTTATTAACTTAAAAGGGTTTAATTCGAGTTCAGCCATTTATTGAAAATATATGCCAGAGATAAAAGTCTGGTGGCCTGTCTACATGTCCATCAACACCTTTTTTTTTAGGAAATGTAGATGAAACAAATATCAAATACGGCTGTCTACGGACCCACGGTCCTCTAAAAAATTTAAGTTTCTAAGTCAAAGCCATTAAATAGCATTGCCTTAAAACCACTATTTTCTCGCTCATCAAAGCCAAGAGAAGAGTTCCGGTTGACTTAGAATCTTGGAGTTTGGCATTAAGGAAGGTTCTGCAGTACAAAGGAAATTTAAAAACATAGATATACCAATTTAATTAGATGCGCTTTAGATATATAATTATAGCGACGACCAAACGTGCGCGATGCCGACTCGTCTCGTAAAAATTTGCAAAAACTAGTCGTCAAAGACACAGAAAAAAGATGAGTATAACATAATACATGCAAACTGTTATGCGATTATTTTTAGATTTAAATTGAACATTAACACTAAATCATTCTCGTCACATTCAAGCAGTGTAACACGACCACCCCGTAATAAACGTTGTAAAACTGACATCAGTCGGCCACCGATCTGCCGATGTCGGCCCGCACGGGCGGGCAGTCCGAAGAAATTTATTCTAGGTCTCAAAAAAAAAAAATTCTCTATGAATCTGCAACCAAATAATGTCATTTTTTTGCATTATAACACTTTTTTATTTCAGTGTGAAGTCAAACGAAGGAAGATTTTTGCAAGTGTTAATGGAAATGATATGCATACCGTGCATATCATTCATTGCACTACTATCCCCAATAAATGCTCGGTTTCTTATTACACCATAATAATAAGCTAACATTTTTAACAATATATATGCTGATGTAATTAGTTACTCCATGGGTAAAGCTTTTCATTGAAATATATTTAATTAATGGCCGCCACTGAAACTGAAAATAATTTAGCTTTTGTTGAAATTTTAAGTCAGATATAAACTATGTTAAGTTAGTTACCTGTCTCTCGAGACAGATCGCGACCGCGATCTGCTCCTCGAGTAGTAAGACCTGCTGGCGTCAGACCGCGACCGCGAACGAGCGGATGCGGAACGGCGGCGGCGCACCGAACCGGACGCGCTGCCTGTCGACGCCGAACGGGAACGGGACGCAGACCGGGAGCGATATTTGCGCGGACGGGACCTGTAGAAAATCAGACACGTATTTTAATATAAACGAATCGACGCTCTTTCGTACAGTATAATCAAATTTCCAACAATTGGACATATCGCAAATTCTCAGTTTCAATATAATCGTAAATGTCACTCTGTGAGAAAAATATAGCCACCGCCGCCTCTTACAGTTACAGTTAGCATTTTATCGGATAGTAGTCTGCAAATAATTATTTTAATAAATTGGTTGATACATAATGATGTCAACCAGTTTAAAAATGTACCCCAAAATACCGCATTGCTATAAAAAAAAAGTGAGCCAAACAAATTGTGTGCATCAGAATGGCGGTACAAGGTGTTACAAAAATTACCGTTTAGGATTCTAATTATGCTGTAGATTTAACACCTAATTAGTACTATTTAGTACCTTTCATCTAGAAATTCTTACCTGCCTTTATTTTCATATATATCTGAGATTTAAAATGTACCGACATTCTGACGTCAGGATGGCGATACAATTTCAAATTTAGGCGCTCTTATTATTTAAAATTATATTCAGTGTTCAAATATTTAGTACTTAAAATATATAAAATCCACATACCCAAGTCAAACCGTTAAGTAGTATTTGTCAATATAAAGTGTACCGCCATCCTGATGCCTGTGAAATTCTCAAACCTAACAAGAAATATGTAAAAGAGTACAAATGTTAATAAACAGGAATTCAGTACTTAATTAGTACATAACAAAAATATATAATTTTAGTAAATATACCGTACTTGTATAAATATATAGACGAACTAGCGGCCCGTCCCGGCTTCGCACGGGTAGTATTCGTTTCTCATAAGAATCACTTTTTTTATCTCAGTCTTGTCTCATTCCCGTTCTTCCTTTCATTTTTTCGTTCCCATCGCAAAAATACTTTATTATTTCTGTTCTTGGCCCTAGTGTAGCTTCGTTTTCGTTTCCATTCTCATCAAAAATAACTTTTTTATCTCCGTCTTAACTCATTCCCGTTCTTCCCTTTCCCGTTTTTGTTCCCATCGCATAAATATTTTATCGTTTCCGTTCCTGGCCCTGGTCTCATTTCCTTTTTGTTTCCATTCTCATCAAGTACAACTTTTTTATTTCAGTCTTAACTCTTTCCCGTTCTTCCCTTTCCCGTTTTCGTTCCCGTAACACAAATATTTATCGTTTCAACAATTTCTGTCAGTCTTAATTAAATAAATTACACTTTTGCGAAATAATATTTAGTTATGCAATTATTAAATTACTAAAATGGCTATTAAAAAATAAGGGTTGATCGTAGAAGGGTGAAAATTGAGGATTGTATGTATTTTTGTATTTTGTATCATAAAAAAATAGAAATTAAAAATTTTGTCTAAAAAAAAAAAAAAATTTAGGGGTGGACTACCCCTAACATTTAGGGGGATGAAAAATAGATGTTGGCCGATTCTCATAGATATCGGATAAGCACAAAAATTTCATCGATATCGGTCAAGCCGTTTCGGAGGAGTATGGCAACGAAAACTGTGATTACTAAAATGGCTATTAAAAAATAGGGGTTGGTGATAGAAAAGTGAAAATTTAGGGTTGTATGTATTTTTGTATGTTGTATCATAAAAAATTAGAAATTAAAAATTTTGTCTAAAAAATAAAAAAAAAAATTTAGGGGTGGACTACCCCTAACATTTAGGGGGATGAAAAATAGATGTTGGCCGATTCTCATAGATACCGGATAAGCACAAAAAATTTCATCGAAATCGGTCAAGCCGTTTCGGAGGAGTATGGCAACGAAAACTGTGACACGAGAATTTTATATATTAGATAAACGATAAGTTAGACCAAGAGCCCAAATAAAAAAAAACTTTCATTTTAATGGTAATTTATGTTATTTCTTTCCGTACATGATACAATGTGGAATAACATATCTCGAGCTGTTTATTTCCATCTTCAAGTCATCGTAGCAAGTGACGTCAGAATGGTGGTACGCTTTAAATCTTATGTAATTTTTTTAAATAGGCAGGTTTTAGTTTCTAGATGAAAGGTACTAATTATGTACTAAATCTACAGCATAATCGGAATCTTGAACAAACAAACACAAACAAATTACGCCCACGGGTATTTTGATGTCTTAGGTTTTTTTATCAGACCATTATCATATCTGTCTTTTACTCTCACATAGTAGCTTGGAGTGGGTATTTTTATCAGACAATACGCTTTGGTTTTCGAAGTCTAAGACATTTAGATCCTTCTGATATATAAGACTATAAAAATATTCAGGTATCGTGTGCATGTACACGTACTCTAGAAAGGCGGCTGACCTGCTGCGCGATCGTTTGGGCGGCGAGCGTCTCTCGTCCTCGCTGGAGGCTGAAGAGTGCCTGGCGCGTGGCGAACGAGGGGAGCGCGGGCGACGCGCGGCGGGCGTCGGGGGCTTAATGCGGGTCACGAACTGCTCCGGCCGCGAGTCCACCGACACCGGCGTCTCGCCTTCCTGCGCCAGTCGGAAAGATCCAAACTTGTCGAGCACCACGTTGCCTTTGCGCACCTGATGGCACACAATGTATGAAAATAAAAATAGGTAAACAAGAATGTCTAGTAATACTCAAATGAGATTAAAAAAAAAAGCCAACCAATGAAAGTGTGGTAAATAAATGAAACATAAAATAGAGGTGTTTTATTGTAAGTAAGATAGGGCAGCATTTTGTTTTAAATTACTATGATACACTCAAAATATCATCAGCGTCGTTACCATGACTTTAAAATGTTTTATTCGATAGTGACGACGTAAACGATTTGTATGGCAAACTTGTCTAGGGCTTCTAAAAAAAAAACGGAGACTTCACATTTAAATGTTTTACGCCGTCGCTAAGGAGAATGGATATTTGAAACCACTTGAAACTCATGGTAATAGTGCAGCAAACAGAAGTGAAAATGCTGAATGTATTTAAGAATGTTTAAAATATTAGTGTTTATTAGTCAAAATTAATTTGTCGCGATTAGTTTTACGAAGTATCAAATTTTGTTAATTTATAAATGTTTGACATGTCTCCGGACAATAGGACTGATTTTTGCTATTTTTGTATACAAAGGTGTTTTGGGTTGCTGAATACAAATTCGACTTTCATTCTATGCGTGGGGTTTTGTATCTTAATCAAAAAAAAAAAATAACTTTGAAAAAAAAGTTACAATTTAATAAAAAATATAGAAAACTCAACTGCATGTAACATGACTGCAAAGATATAAATATAAACAAGATATAGGTATTTATAAATTACAACACGCAGATGAAGGTTACAGAAGTTTTGGCACAAGTTGTCAGTTATATAGTTAAGTAGCCTCCTGTTACATGTTACAATTTATAAATATGGCATTGCTCCAGCCAGCTCTTCTGCTGACGCAGACCAAGGGTACCCTTGAATAAGTCAAGCGGGAACTGGCCACATCACACTACACCAATCACATCAAGCATCAGACATACCAAGTGAGACTCATATTTTCCAGCAGCTCCTAGGTCCGAGAGTAGACAAACTCAATTACAGCTAGTGAAACAGAACAAAAAGGAACTATTTCGGTCAATTGCGCGATGCCCAACGTTAACATACTGACATAGTTTATTATTATTATAAATATAGTCTTTATCAGATATTCCACTATCTGCATAAACATAGCCTAACAACAAAAAACATGTGCATAAAGAGTGGTTAATCTATTGTTGGCATGAATTCAAGTATTTAGTGATAATATCTGCAAACCGGCGGAGGCATAGGTTCCGTGCCCGGGGGATCTGGCTCGCGGTGGGATCTTGGCGGCGGCGCGCTCGGCAGCGGCGGAGGCTCCTTCATGGCCATGGCGCGTCTCACCGACACGCTCTTCTCGCCGCCCCCACCTGCTGCGCTCGGGGACATCTACCCATACAAAATTATAAAACATGAAATTCGACCAAGTGCGACTGGAACTCGCACATCCATACAAATTTTTGTCATAATAGTGCAATGAAACGAGAAAGACATAGATGTACACAAAACAATTTGTTGAACGTTCATGGGGACAGCCGCACATAGGCGTCTGTTTATCTTGATCGAAAGTTTCCATGGGACACGAAACTAAACGCAAGACTTGAAATGCATGACAAGCTAAGTAAGCTATTTGTTAAGATAAAAGTAGGAGTAGAACTGTAGGAGTAGAACTGAAGAAGTAAAGTAGAAGAACTGGTACAAACGCAAAAGGGGGAACACAATTATAAGAATGTTATGACATACATGCGAGTGGAGCCGCGGACGAGAGCTAGTCACAAAATAAACTAAAATAGTTTTGTGGTTTGACTATTACGCTCCATCTCTCAATTTTCCCAGAAACTGAATTAACGTTTATGCATAACTAAAAATAATAGCAAAAACAATATAGCTATATTTTTTTCTAAAATTTAATATATTTAAGTTTGTATAGAAAAATATATTAAATACAGAGTAGCTTGTGATATTTGATATAAGTTTTAAGTTATAATTAATTTCTCAATAAGTACCTATATATTAAAACTGCCATAAAAAAAATTTATTAGTTTGCATACTAGATTTTATAATGTATAGAGGCCTAAATAACTACTAAAGAACGGGCGAGGCTACTTTTTTGGTACATTTTTCATAACTATCAAAATTAATGTAATTTTAATATAATAGCCTATTTAATGAAAAATATGACATTCAACGACATCAAACTGCAGTGGCACAAGTATTAATACAATTTAAATAAGAATTTTCAAATTTAGGCATGCTGACAGCTTTAAAGCATATTTTTTCGTCAACTCTCTATACCTGCTACATAATAATTAGAACAGGTGATACATCGACATATATTTATGTCATATTTCGTGATATATAAGTTGCAATAATATAGGTAAATCAATTAAAGGGTCAGTTCATTTACCTTTCTCATTTTATGGCCATCTTGAGAATCATCAGAACTGTCATCGAAAGCATATCGATCTTTGTAGCCTTTGCTCATTGGTGCATCCTTTTTTTTAACTCTGCAACAGTAAAAAAAAAACTTTTTAAATGAAAATAATATATCAGATTTAATGCTAGTATTACTTTGAAATTATTACAAAATATATCAAACTAGTCAGTAAATTCTTTTTTAAGGCGCGTACGCACGATCGAACAAGAACACGAACATCGAACATGGTGAATACGAACATCAACACTTTGTTCGCACGTATGTACCACCAACGAACACCAAACACTGTGTTCGTCAAAAATGTTCATTGCGATTCAATTTTGTTGTTCTGTGTGGATGGTTCAGGGAAATTCCTTGCAACATTATTCATACCGAACTCGAGGAGTGTCAGTTCTCGGCCTGTAGCCTACAAGTGTAGTCATGTCGATTTTATCGTGTACTTTTGGAAATATGTCGGGCGAGGAACATATTGAATTCGTATGGAATGACTATTTCACTATCGACCATCTCTAACGCCGAATCCATGGCTACTGAGCTGAGAGAGTGAGGCGGTTGTTCGCGAATTAGAGTCTAACTGTGTTCGTGTTCGCTCTGCTCATTTACGTCCAAACCTACGAACCAAATATTCGTATTCGATGTTCGTGTTCGCCATGTTCTTGTTCGATCGTGCGTAGGCGCCTTTAGAGTGTAAATATAATGAACACAGTAAACGATTTTAACTAAATAACCTAGAAAGAGATAACTTTCTGTATTAAATAGACATATACATCACTATATATAGATCGGCTGTCGTCATTATTACGTGTGACCATATGTTACTGTAGTGGTGGTGTGTCCATGTAATAATATATGAATACTTACTTATCCTTAACGGCGCTCATGGACATCTTCCATTTGGGCTTTTCTAAAGGTGGCGGCGGTTCTTGGTCAGGTGGACTAAATGATGCTCGCGAACTGTCTCCACGTTTACCCAAAACTTCTTTCTCCACCATCACGTGATAGGCCGAGAGTTTGGATTCCAGTTCTTCTAGGCCTTGCATGCCATCTAGTAGCCTATATTCAAATATAAAACATTTTATTCAATATTAAGTGTATTACACGCATTTCATTAAGAATCATTTAACCAACGTACGTAAGACTATTACAGGCTCATTTGTAAATCATGCAATAAATCTTAACAATAAAACCTTTTTTCAAGAGTTTGACTTAAATTTTATATTAACATTTAACATTTTAATTAACATTTAATTTATATAATTCTTTTGGAATCTTTTTATAAAAATGTATAGTTGTCCAGGGAGGAATTATTCTCCATTGACAGTCTAAATCAGAGAATTGCAAGCGTCTGCTTACCTTTAATATTCCTATTGTAGCCAGCACTTAACTTTATCTGATATTTAGGTGCAATTCCTGGCACTTTAATAGGTTAGTGCCTCATATTGAAAATATATTTTTTAAAAGAATACAAACATACGCTTGATACAATAACTAAATCTAAAAACGAAATCAAATTGATTAAAAGATAATAAATTATAAGCTTTCAAAGATTTTTTTTCGTTTCTTGCAAAATTAAGTTTATCCTTATTTTTAAATGACTGTGACCGAGGTGTGACATAAGGCATTCTTGTCTTCTCTGCCTAATAAGAGATTTTCAGGATAAAGATAAAAACAATAAAAATAAGCTCTCTAATATTGATAACAGATGGCATTGTACTGAAGTCAGCTGTCATTATAATAAGTTATTCATTACACGCCATGTGCTAGACCATGTATACACCCTTTGTACACCCCTCCAAACAACAAAACAGTACATAATGAAGTGGCAGTAGGGATAGGATGTGAAAAAAATTATAAAAAATATTAATATATTAATGTACACAGACTACAGTCTGATTTTAACACTTGACATTCAATCTTATTTACTTACCAAGGGTAACAGAATTTCTTTATTTTTGTCATCTGGATAACCTTTCATTGTAGAATTGCAATGTTTATAACTTGATTATTATTAGTTATCTACCTAACATAAAAAAAAGTTCAGCATGAGTGTTTACTAAGTAAATTATTTAAATCAAATGAAATTAAAAAAAAATCAAACGTAACTTAATAAAGGAGAATTTTATGAATAAGCTTTGATTTAAACAAAAAATAAACATACGCTTATGAAGTAAAATTCTGCTATTCCACTTAGGTGGCCAAACGCAAAATATCCATCAAACTATTTTTTGTTACATTTAAACATAAAAAATTATTATTTGTAAAGAAAATACATTCCAGGTCTTATATTATTATTATTTAAAGAGAGTTGACAAGTTTTGAAATCAATTCAATAGTATTTTCAAGGCAATTTTACTATTCAGTTAGATTTACTCATAGCAATAAAAGATTTTAGTTGATGTGAATGTAGGCTATATACTTCATTTATGTAAAGAGAGAAAATTAAGTTATCTAATAATAGCAAATGGTCACCCAGTGGTCGTCCATATTTAATTTTTGATACCACCAATAACAAATAGGTGAGAGTAAGTCAATTCAAACTGCATCAAACAATAGCATATTAACTCGTATGATTGATATTATTGGTAACACATATTAGGTATCTATATAGATTTTAGCTTTTGGCACTCCTTTTCCATTTAAAGTTTACCTTTGCCAAATTTCACACTCTTCTGTATCCACAATATGCTTTGAAAGGGCTACATAGTCTTCTCTTCACATATTAATATACAGAGTATAAAATCAAGTGGTTCAATTTCCAGTTAAAATAAGGGACTTCTCAAAAATGTGAATATCCAGTTTTTTTCCTGAAAAATTGAGCTTATGAATCCTTTGAACACTTTTCGCTATTCCTCATAGTTTAGGATTTGGTCATACAGTCCCATCTCAAAAACCTGTATACAGATTTTAGCTGGCCGCACTCCTACTCCACATAAACTTTAACCAGTTCAAATGTGACACTTCTGTGTGCACAATATACTTGAAAAGTACAAACTTTTCACGTATTAATATATAGATTATCAAATTAAGTGGTTTGGTTCCCTGTTAAAGTAACAGATTTTTCACAGAAGTAAATACACAGTTTTGTTTTTCAAACATCAAGTTCATGACCCCTTTGAACACTTCGCTATTTCTCATAATTTAAGGATTTGGCCGTACAGTCCCATCTCAAACACTCAACCTGTTTATAGATTTTAGGTTTCTGGACTCCTACTCCATATAAACTTTAACTATGCCAAATCTCCCACTCCTCCGCGCGCGTAGTATGCTTAAAAAGGGGTATAAAGTCTTTCCTTCACATTTTATATATAGATATGATACTAGTACTTTTCATTAAGTAATAAATATGACTATTTGGTACAAACTTACCTTTTCTCACCATGTTTTCTGTCATATTCATTTTCAGAACTCAAATCCCTCTTGCTTTTTCGTTCTCCTTTAAGTTCTTTCCTGTACCAGAATAATGAGAAGTCATTAGTTATGGGTATTTAAAAAATATATATATAAGAAAAGCATAGTATTTTGTTAAATGAAACTAATTTTAGACATAGGTAAGTGATTAGTTTATTTATATCTCAAGTTTATAGTAGCCATTCGTCTATAAAGATGTGTTGCAAACATAAAAAAGCACATATTGCCCGAGTTATATGTATCATGGCTACAACATATTGCTACAGTCTACTTTTGATACCTTACTTTAGTAATTGTTACCTGTTTTATGATGCACACAATAAAATATGATACAGTACAAAAGCTTTGAATGAAACCAATACTTTATTGTAGTTTACAAATCTAAGCATGGTGGACTATTCTTATAGAAACATATATACAATACTTAAGCAGCTTATTGTTCAATATAATAATAGATTTATTAATCTGTCCATACCTGAGCGCATCTCGAAATTTCTTATCGGCGAATGCATCCATATCACGCATGTTGTAGTCCCCGACGTTGGCGGCAGCGCGGGCCAACTTCGCTTTTCGTTTTTCCTCCCTTTCAGCTTCCTTGCGCTTACGTTTAGATTCCTTTTTCTTTTTCCTACACAGTATCGTTGGAGTTGTGTGATATTTTCATCTTTCTATTGTATAGACGGTCTGTTATGTCTTATGAGATTTTAAATTAAATTCAGACGCAAATCATTTTCGACTTTTCTATCACTGCCGCAACTATAAATTCTTACTTGCACAATATGATTTTGATTGTGACAGGGTGTTAGTTACAAGATTATGATAGACACAAATTTTAGGATTGCTGATAGTTTAATTTAAGTTTAATTATTTTTTTACAGTAGTATATTTCAATAGGCTATCTGACTTTTAATTTTAAATTATTATAATTTATAATAGTAATGTATACATCACAACAACGTCAAGGCCCCAACCTAAGCATTAGCTTGTGTATTTGGGTACCAAGCGAAGACACTACACACATATATATATAACAACCAAGTTCCGGTACCAGTATCAATATTCATCATGTAAATACTGACCCGACCTGGGATTCAAACCCGGGACCCCCAGCTTCTTAGGCAGTGTCGCTACCAACTATGCCAAGCGGTCGTCAAATGGCAATATGTTCATATAGTAATATCAGCACACAGAAAACTTTACTTTGAATGAAATTGCTTGATAGTTACAAAAAAGAATTCAAAATAATTTTCTCTTTTTTTTTCAAAATATTTTTCGTGTCAAACACCCTATCACCTCATATGACACATAATGACGAGAGTACATTTTAAACGTTAGAAGCACACAGCATTACCAATTAGAAGAAAAAGAATTATGAATAAACTAACTTGTCTTTCTTCTTCTTTTTTTTCTTTTCATGTTCGGCGCCGGGTTGTGGTTGCTGACCGAGCTCCTGCATTTTACGGTTGCGTTTGTACTGGGCAGTTTCTTCTAGAAAACTGCGCACCTTCTCCTCATAATCTGAATCTTCTTTTGTCATAGACAAGAAACGTCGAACCTGTATTTTTATGTTATTATTGGTATTATGTACTACTGCAGTAACTTTCGCTGCAACACCACCAAGGCACTTTTCGCTTGCGCTGATCGTGCGCGGAACAGTCCATCCACGCACAAAGTTTTTTGAAAGATCATTTTTTAATTTATATTTGTTGATTTAAATATGAAATTTCAATTTATAATCTCTTTAAATTATGTAATTCCGACAATAATTTATTGGTGAAAAATTTAAATAATCATAAAAACCTGCTTGTCATTTTAAAAATCAAAGAAAGCAACTAAAACAAAAAAAAATACTCAAGAAATAATAATAAGTAGGTACTAAGTGTGGGTATAATCTATAAAATACACATTTTGATGATTTTAACATAGGCTGTTGCTGTGATTTGGCAATATGGGCAGAATAAATGAACGTAGGTAGGAAGGGTTGGTGAAAACCCTAAAAAAAAATATGTCGATCAAACTGTCAACATTTAAATAACATTTTAAGCAACTAAAAACAAGAAGTAAAATGATTGATGAATGTCGACGAAATGAAAAAAGTATGTAAGGACCATATTGAACGTAATGTACTAACATGGCAATACCAAACAAACTCACTTTGGCTACCCCTTTGAAACACAGATGTGAGTTTATATATGGAGGTTGTTATTTTTATTTTTATTAAATTATTAAATTTTATTAAAATAATATATCAGATTACTATGTACCTTCATCTCATACTCATCATCCGCATGTGATCTAGAATTAGTGTTATGTTCTTCATTGGGCGGTGGTGGTGGTGGTTGGTACCCATATGGGTGGTTGAACTGCGAGTTATGGGTGCGTGACGCCATATCGGTTTCACCCAACATCGCCATCCTCTTGCTTAAAGGTGACAGTGAGCGCTGACGTTTGTTGTGCGAGCGAGAGCGACGTTTCTTCTTCCGATTTGGTCCCTCTGAATCTTGAAAACACAAAGTTTACCTTAATACCTGTGCTTAACTATTCAAAGTATGACAACTTTAAGTTGGCGGCATCTAGATCACCTGTCGGCTAATTAGCGCGTCTTAAATTAGAAGAAACAATGCTACCATTAGCTAATTATAAATCTATCTTACGCCTTAGAAAACATCAGGTTAGAGTTGTCGGACTAGGTATAATAATATGTGCTAAAAATTACCCTAAATAAATATTTGAAAATTTGTCTAAGGTAGTTAGTTGTCAATTGAAATAAAGAAAAAACTGCCGTAATGCAATCTGCTTATTTGTCGTACTAATCTGTATCATGCAGTTTCATTAATTTTATAGTGTTGTCGTCCATAAATTAGATAATAGAAGCTGAAAATCTTAAAGATATGCGTAATTGGTGCGGCACGCGTTATCTGAAATAGCATAAAACCTGCAGTACCTGATTAAGGTCGGACCTTCTCAAGAGGTATTCAAAATGGATTTGGGGTACTGGCGAGTGTCAAAGTCTGAAGAATTTCTACTGGAGTCGGGTAAATCAAATGGAATCACAATAAAACCAGGTAAGTAAGCTGTCAACTTAGTTTCTAGCTATCAATTATCTAGCTTTCCAGTGTTACTTTATCGTGTCGAAAATATACAATACAATATTGGGTGTTTTCGGAAAACATGATTTTTGCATCGGAAATCGTCCTAAAGTGTCCGTTAGGATCTTGTCATTGTAAGCTCATAATATAAATAATCTATTACGTTTCAGACGATAAAGCCTTGTGACAGATGGACGCACATCGGAGGCTTAGTAATAGGGTTTCCGTTGATACCTTTTGGAGACGGAACCCTAATAAAAACGTTTGGAATTTGCTATTTTCAATTCATAAATCATTTTTCTAAAGATATTTGAGTATTTCCCCCATAGAGTAAATTAATTTGACAGCAGCGTTTGGTTTTAATAGTCATAAATGTCACTTTACATTATCGAAGTGACATTACGCAATTTTGCAAAGTTGAAGATCGGCGCGCGGAGACCTTGCGCTTATTTGGATTTAAATTCGCTATCTTGCACCAGCTAGCTAGAGTATGAGTGGTTAGATGGTAAACGCAGAAGGGGGCTTCTAGTCAATTCATACTTTTATAATTTCTACACACAATGCTACTCTTAATGGATTCGACATGGGTTTGATTATTATTAATTATTGATACATAATTAATTTTATCTTGGTTTATGACTCACCACTTGTTTCTGAAGAAGACGAAGATGAGTCCGATGACGAGCTGGAACTTGATGAATCACTGGACGAAGAAGAAGAGCTGCTTGACCGTTTCTTCTTGCCTTTGCCTCTTTTCTTCTTCTTTTTCTTCTCCTTTTTCTCAGTCAAGTTCAAAAGCTGTTTCAGGGTCTCTTTCATTTCATATGATTTTGATCCAGTCAAGCCTGGCAATAATAGCTCAGCTGGTTCAATCAAAGGCTTCGTGATGGAAGTTTTACTTTTAAGGAAGTCTAGAGAATTTTGAGCTTCTTCATGAAACGGTATTATGGCTAAGCAATCTTCGTAAGCTTTTTGTGCTTCAGTGATCTTATTTTCATCTTCATAACTACGTCCCAATGCGACCAAAGTCTCACCTAAATATTTCCTTGCGTTAGCATGATTTTGATTCAACTTCAGTGAAGTTTCGAAATCTTCTATGGCCTTCTTAAAAGTTCCACTATTGGCATAGAGCGCCCCTCGAGCCACAAGGCCCTCCACATTTCTGGGATCAATGCTAAGTGCCTTATTCAGGCATTGGAATGCTTCCGAATGTCTACCTGCTTTAAAGTGTTCTATCCCTTCCGCAACAGAACGAAAAGCCCATTTGCTTGCTTGTGATTGACGTAGTTCATCTGCATATTCAGCTGGTGGAAATCCTCCCCTATTGACAATTTAAGTATACTTCAAATAATCTTTCATAATTAGTTACTGATGACATAAGAGTGGGTGTTTAAAAGGGGCAGGGAAGGTAGCAGAGGGCAATCATAGACATTTGGCATTGATATGGTGCATAAAGTTAAAGCATTAGAATGTAGTAGATTCAAATTTAAAAAAAAAAAAACAAGGACGAAAGAGGATTGAATGCCTTCTCAATAAATAATTTTTATTGGAAACGTAAAACACCTAAAAACAATTTACAATGTTTGATAAAAATTTCTACAATCCAAACAAAGAGGCCTTCCGACTCAATTATTAAATTTAATTAAAGTGCAAACACCCACACTCTCCTTTGCCACTTTGGTTTCACAGATATAGAGAGTATAGATAGCAAATTTAACCTATTGAGCTCGCTCCTACTTTAAACTTCTTTTCATAACAAGATGATAATGCAAAATACAAAAATGCCTGATTTTGCTATACTTTAATTAAAAAATTAAATTATAAAAAAAAAAATGTGTAGGTTGTAGGGCACATAAGCATGCGTGGAGTCACGATTGACCAATTCGGTTTTGACTTCAACCAACTATCAAAGTACATAAGTAGTGCTTGATAGCATATATGTAAATGTTTTTCTCAATAATTACATGCCTCCGGACGAAAATATTATTTTTATTTATCTAACTCAAGCGACAATATAAGCATACTAGTCTGCTATTATGACCATTTTATTAATATTATTGGACTGAAAAACTAGTAGATTGTAATCTTAATGCAATACATATTTTACTGGTTAAGGGATCTTTTTTTTTTTTAAATTAACTATCTGTGTACTAATTTAAGATAATATACTACAACAACTATATGGACATACCTTAATGCAACAAAGTTAGTGCAATGCATGTTGGCGATTCCGAGCAGTTCGGATAGATATTGCACACAGTTGGGGTTATTGAAGCCTGGGCTCTTCTCCAGAATGGCCTCGTAGCTCTCTCCTTTCATGTCCATAGTTTTCCTGTTAATAAAAAAGGATTAGAAAATGTGTTTCCAGACTACCACTTCTTTTTCTCTCTTTGTGATATCCTTTTTATAAGTCTCCAAGAAACTCGGAATTTCCTCGAGAAAGACAATAATATTTTGAATCCTTTGAAGGAATTCTCAAATATCCGTAATTGATTCACACATTCTTAGCTCTCACCTGTTCCTTTAGGGCTGTTCAAAAAATTTTTATTTACTGCATTTGCTTTTATTTCTTTCGCACACAAAGGGAACATCATAGTTTAGTATATTTTCCGTGCTGACATATACGACATATTATTACCATAACGTCTCAGCTACGTTCACAATTATGCATGGTATTTATGTGACAACAAACTCTTGACAAATGTTGAGATACCTAGAAAAAAAACACCCTAAAATTTTAGGATATCCACATTCCGTGTACAAGTGCAGACACGTAAGTCGTGCCTGGCGAGATGACAGGGGCAGCGTCTTGTGAGAGTCATGGCATCATCGAGGTTCACATTGACTAAACGATTAATTGCAGGTAGCTAGTCCAATTAGTACAAAGTAACAATCCTGATCCAATAAATGTATGTTTTATAACTCCAATTCATTATGCTCTCAGATATTGCTGGAATATCAAATATTTAACTTTAATACATGTTTCACAACACTGTCTTCACATACGTCATGATGTAGTTAGTGACCCTGGTGTGTACTGACCTTAACATATTTTACATAATGTGTAAATGATTTCAAGCACAAGCTTATTTCCTCACGAATCCATTTTAGATGATCTACGTTGGTTGAACGTCGTGATAATTCCATAACAAATTTCTTAGGAGTCATGCTCATTCTCTCTGGTTATTTATCATTACCATACCATGAAATCATTTTCACAAACTATTGGTGATATAGTGTACCAATCTGTACTGAAAAGTGATTACAAACCAGTGAGACACGCAACTATAATAGTAAAATTTGTTTTAGTTGAACTCCAGGATTGAAAAACTTGCACCATTTACAATTTCCACGTCTTCACACATATTGTGAATAATTGTGCAAAAATACATTAATCTATTACAAACTTCATATAAAATATGAATACATTTTCATGTTGCTATAAACTCTGCAGACAAATGTTACTACAAAAATTGTTATCGTTAAATGTATACTTTATTAGTGAAGTTTGTGATTTCTAAACGTATTAACAATCATTGGCATATTCATATAAACTAGGTTACATATTGAATGGTCATTATGAATCTGCAGTGATCAGATGTGACAAAAAAAATTGTGACAGGGACTTTGTTAGATAACCAACCATACTATTTCATTAAATTGTACTTATAAACAGTTATGTTGAATGTTAATCAAAATAAACATTACATAAAAACTGTTATAGTTGGGACACTAAACTTATTTCTTATTACTTCTCCATTTTTATTTCGTATTTTTATGATTTATTTATTTAGAAGTTTATAAACTTATAACAGGTGGGCCTGGTTTTATAAAATTGAATTTGTAGCTTTTAAATTTAATAATAGAATTTTTTAACTTAGATGGATAATTAAATAAAATAAGGCACAGAAAAAAGAATTCCATTGTAAGGAACAATTATTACCTCATTAAGTTGTATAAATATAGATATAAAAGAAGTATGCAGAATATGGTTATTTAAGGGCATATAAGAAATCATGAGCAGAAGAAAGAAAATAATTTCATTAGCAAAATCAAAAGCAGTATAATGACCATTCAGTGTGAAAGAGAATGTAGTCACATTGGCTCAAAGTTAGCATCTTATCAGGAGCCACAGCCAATCACATCACTCCATGTAGATAGGCAGTCTGATTGACTGTTACATAGCTAAGATTACTAGCTATTTGTGAGCTAATGTGGTTGTAACCTTATCATTGTAAATAAAATCAATTAAGCAAAGTGATAAATCATCTAAATATAAATCAATTATTATTATATAAATCAATAATATAGATAACATTGAATAGCTTTCTAGATGTTCAACACGGCTATACCAAGTTCGCTTCAGGTTTTTAGTTATCTTTATTTTTATGCTTAAAATTGCCCCATGCTTATTATAACATGTCCATATAAGTACCTTCCCATTTTTGTTCCTATTGCCATTTTTCGATTTTGATCGTGGCCCTATTTCTATTCCAATTCCTCAATCCCATATTTATTTTGATATAGACTGGTATATTATAGATGGAGGTGAGCAAAAAAAAAATAGAGTTTGTTAAAGAATAAAACCTTCACAAAATGTAGTACATATAATAGTCTCTAACAGTAGCACCTCAATGAAAACCTGATCCAAATTGTAGTTAGCGACAAAGAACTCCCATAAATAAGATGGTCCTTGTAAAACCTGATAAAATTTACTCCTAATCCATATATTAGTTATTTTGCTCATCATGTAAAATCATAAAAATAATACAAAGTTAAAGCTAAAATTCTCCATTAAAAGAAAAAAAAATCAGTTTATCTTCCAGTAATATCAATATCTGGGAATCTATTTTTAAAGCAACATCACGAACAACCTACCAACGAATTAAATGTTCAATGGGATGCCACTGCGAGTGACTATTGTCATATAAAATACTGTATGTATGGAAAGTTTCATCTATACTAATATTATAAAGCTGAAGAGTTTGTTTGTTTGTTTGTTAGAACGCGCAAATCTCAGGAACTACTGGTACGAATTGAGAAATTCTTTTTGTGTTGCATAGCCCATTTATTGAGGAAAGCTATAGGCTATATTTTTTATATGATTGAACGCGCTAATCTCAGGAACTACTCATTCGAATTGAAAAATTCTTTTTGTGTTAAATAGTCCATTTATCGAGGAAGGCTATAGGCTATTTTACATCACGCTACGACCAATAGGCGCAGAGCATCAATGAAAAATGTTGCAAAAACAGGAAAAATTATTCCTTTTGAGAGCTTCCGTTACGCGCGCTGCGTAAACGGTTGATGTTAAGCAAAAATCATGTATTACAGAATTGTTCCCCATTAAAAGTACTAACCAAAAGTCCGCGACAACATATGTGTATCTTTTAAGGTTGACTTACTCTTTTTTATGGCAATCAGATTTGTTGCTAGACGCGCCAGAGAATTTGTATGGATGATGACGATGATACCATAGTGTAACGATACTATATGGTTCACTAGTGACTAGTGACCCACCCCGACTTCGAACGGGTGCAATATACTAATGCGTGGAACGGGAAGAAGACCGTTTCCGTAGCCCACCCGGGCGAAGCCTGGTACGACAGCTAGTTAGTTTACATTTATGGTCAGGAGATTGGTTGTTCAGAAATTCAGAAAGCATCACAGCCTTTTACTATTGATTCTAAAGAACATCTAAGCTAGAACACAATTTTGTCGATTCCCTCAACCACAAAGTACCTAATAAACATTTGATTATTAAAAATTGTATATATTAATATCAATTTATATAAGGTACTTTATGAACTTTTAAATATTAACAAAAACCGGACAAATATCAGGACAAACAATAACTTTAAAATCAGCCATAAAACACAAGGTTTACCATTTATCAACTAGTGCATTTTAATCTGAGAAGCCAATAGTTGTGTATACATACTTGTACACTAGTGGGAAGTCATCGGTGCTAAGTAGACCAAGTGGTGGCTTGGGGGCTGGGTCATCAGGCCCACGGGTCACTCCTTTCATGCCGCACACCATTTTGTCCGTGTCAGGAATAACTTCAATCACTTCACAGCATACTGTGTCATTCATCAGGTAATTTCTTGACACATTTTTCTTGTCCACAGCCGGTATCACATTAGCCACGGGTAAAAAGGCCTGTTGGTGACAAAATTTGTTAAGTATAATAAAATATTTTAAGCAAATAGTGTTCCAAAGTTACAAGTAATTTTTTTCAATACCATTTAGCTCTAACAAAATAAAGATCTCTTGTAATTTCAATATGTACAATATTATTAAATTTTTTATTGGCTTAATGTCAAGGCATAAAGGACACTATCTGATTCTAAACTAGAGATATGGGGCTATGACAGTATTTGCGCTGTACCCTTTGGAGGACATGAGATAAATTTTGTGTGAAAATACGATTGCCCTCTCCTCAAGGTGATGTCTGCGTTAAAACAAGACACTGTTGCATGAGAAAACAAGACAGACAGCTGTCATAAACTGTAATGACTGAAACAAATTTGTCTTTTGTTCCACTTCTATGGTTAGAGCCTGTGACAAACAGCCAACCTGGAGCAGGATTCTATTTTCCCATTGAGAAATCTTAATACAAATAGTGCTATTTATACTGTGTCTGTCCAATTCTATTAGACCTAGTTTAATACAGTAATTGATAGTTAAAAGTAATCAATAAAATGTTTTCTCCTTCTTTAGGTTTATCGACACTCAGGTTTAATAGAAAGAGACAAAACATTACTTTAATTATACATTGTTCCTGACACATGACATTTATAGCTATAACATCATGTTTGCTGTGAATGATTTAATATTAGGTCTTAACCTATGAAGTTGCCGTTTTTCAGTACTGGCCATTTCACACAAAAAAAAAATTTTTGTTTTTATTCGCCATGAATTGTAAATTCAAATTAATTTTGTTTTAAAAACATGACATTCTTTTTACAAAGTCAGTCTTTTGTTTATTGATTAGCGTTGTCTTTTCATTACATTTGAACATTGTTCGGCATAATGAACACTTTAAAAATTCGTGTAATTATGGAATATGAGTTTCGTCGTGGAACTAATGCAGTACAAATGGCACGTAACATCAACAACGTTTATGGAGAGAAAACGAACGCACAACCCGGTTATTGGTTTGCTCGCTTCCGTTCTGGAATTTATGACTTGAATAATGAACCTCGTGGTCGTCCGGACACTTTGGTCAACAATGATGAATTGAAGGCAATAGTGGAAGCTGATGATACTCAAACTACAGCTAAACTAGCAGCAGCTTTTGATGTTAGCATCAAAACAATATTGGACCATTTGCGACAAATTGGCACAGTAAAAAAGCTTGATAGATGGGTACCCCACGAACTTAACGATCGCCAGCGCAATGTACGCATTGTTACCTGTGATGAAAAATGGATTCTGTTCGACAATCGAAAACGCTCAGCAAGTTCGTTAGATTCTGGTTCAGCACCAAAGCAATGTGTTAAACAAAAAATAACCCCCAAAATGGTGATGGTATAGGTGAAAGTTTTTCATACTTTCTTTTAATTTGAATTATGGTATACATATAAACGTAGTATTTTCAATAGTTTCTTTTTTTGTCTTATCTTGTTATTATAATGCTCTTTTTATGGATTGGTCGCTTTGTAAATTATTGTTAATTTTAAAAATTTATTTTAAATATCTAATGAATTGATTTTCTTTTGCTATTTGACAGCATACTATTAGTTTCCTCATGGTGATTTTTTTGTCAAACAGTGTCTCTTATCGTATTTACTGTATTCAGTTTATTATAATGTTGAAGTTCCATTCCTTCTTTGTAAAGCCAAACCCAGTATTTTTTTCATAATAATATTTTATGAGAAATTAGATCACAAAATTAATATTTACCTATGCATTTTAGAAATTGTATATGTTCATTAAATTAAAAATAATTGTTATTCTTACAGTTCCAATTAAACTTTATGGCGGATGTGAATATAGGCTCAAGTTGCATCGCAGTAACCAGTTTTAGGTGTAGCGGGACGCAGTGGAGCAAGGAGTATAGGACTGTAGATGCGCAAGCATGCATAGAGCGTTGTATTCCGATCCGCCATAAAGTTCGAGGCGAACTATACCAAAGTTTAAAAACACAACAAATTTTTTTTGCATGATTTCATAATAATGTGTAAGAATATTTACCTTTACATTGATGTCTGCTACATATCTGGGATTTGGACCAGCTGTACATAACACCTTAAGCATCATTCCTGATGCAGTCCTATTGATGACAGCTCCTATAATTAGTTCTCCAGTTTTCACATTCTAAAAACAAACATACCCAATTGTACAAACAAAATAAAATAAAGATCTATTACTCATTATTGGTTGGGCAATATCTATGAAGATGTTAATATTAAAGTTTAGTTTTGAATTTAGAACGACTCATAATGAATAATTTAATATGAAAAACATTAAAATTCATTTTGATTTTTGTAAATTTTGATAGAAATGCAGGTATTTGTTTTTAAACCAATAGGGACAATAAAAAAAAAAATTACATATATTGTCAGGTTGGCTTTCCAAAACTACCACCCTAAGAATATTAACAATAAAAAAGAGGGGCAAGGTGAAAACATAAAACTTAGAATTGCAAAAATACGAAGAATAAAAAACGAATTTAAAAATGAGTAATACATACCTATGTGCTACTAAGACGTTTTTGATAGCCCTTAAACTCAAAACACTTGAAACATATTGTCGACTATCAAGTTAAAAATTGCTGAATATTACCTACTTAAAATAAAGAGACATCTGGCTACTTACATCAAAGAAATGCCTCAGCCGAGCAGCTTTGTCAACATTTAAAAATGTTTCAAATGGTGGCATCAACGCATACAAATCTAGAATAGATAAAAAGTGTTTTCAATGTTTATAGTCACTTCACGATATTTTAAATGGTTTAAACTATAGTCTCTTACTATCTTCAGGTGTAATGGCATCAGCTCCCAAGGTCGAAGAAGATGGAGTTTCCTCTAATAAAGATGAATCAAAAAGTACATGGGCTTCTTTGGCAACAAACTGATGTAACTTCAATCGTTTTCCTCGATCTTGAAATGTTAAATGTTTATGTCTCGACTGATACACGGCGAAGTCCAAAGGACCAACTCCAATTTTGGCAAGATCGTCTTCTCCTCTTTCGGCTTCCCAAGTCTTTTGTAGTTGTTGCCCATGGTAATTCATAGATTGCGCCACCAAGGACGCATCCAGAGTAGTATCCATTTTCCTGCACAAAACACAATAAGTATGAAATAATGATCAGTAAACTGTTCAATGAATTTGCAATATAGTTCCTGCCGCCATTTTGTTCACCGAACAAGCGTAGGCCGTAGCGTAGCGGCGCACGCGGAACTCTTAGCCTAACACGTTTTCTCAAATCATTTAAATACAAACAAAAGTTAAAAGAATAATTTACCTTCAAATTGAATGAATTCCTAACATAATATGTGATGAATCCACATGTATCTTTAAAGTTTTTCTTACACTAACAAAAAACCCTCAACTCAACTGTAGTCACTCAACTCAATAAAATGCTGTGTTAAAATGTACACGGCATCATGGCTGGCAACTACTGCAACTAAACCAAAGACTACTATTGTAATTGTAAGTATATACTTGTTTTAGACGGGCAACTCCAATTTTAGCCTGCTGGGAAGTTTAATTGTAAATGACGCCATCTAGTTTGTACATACCAGAAACTTTTATACTTGTCCCTTCGCATTGGTGCCCCTGAATATGCTACATCCGTTTGACATTTGACATGCAGTCAAAAATGTCAAAATTCAATTATGTCTATGAATTCAATAATGTTCTGTGCAATTCAATGTTACCTAGAGTGTTACTGACATAAAAATAATACGCACTCGTGTATATACATATCGTTCACCGCACCGCGGTACCGCGTGGTTACCACAAATACATGATAGGTACACCACTTAATAAACATGCTACTTGATATTTTGACATAGCACTAGAATTTAATGTGACATAACCGATTATGGTTTCTGAAATTACATTTTGTGTAATTTTGCTTTACGTGTAGATTCGCTTTTAAGGAAAGTTTAAGAAATACTTGCTAGAAGTAAAAAAATCCTAACTTTATTCAGCAGTTTTCATCGTCACGAATGGGTAATTTATTGTACCTATTCCTATTGTGTTTACATTTATTATTCTATAACTTTCCCATTTTCTTTAAGTACTAGTCGTAAGTAGTAGTACTTAATGTGTCGTATTATATGAAACTAGCATACTTATGTTGTTTATTGGCACCTGTCCGAAAAACGACCTAGGGTCTAAACGGCTTCGGCTGAAAAGCTGTGTATTTTTGTATCTTGGGATATTTATGAATATCCTCAAAGTGGTTATGACACACACGTCTATTGTCATATGTATTCGTGATGTCCAACAAAGCTAATTCACCACCAATATTTGAAATCCACGTATAAAATCTTTCTACGTTTGTTTCTGGATTAGGGAACCTATGTAAAGGAATATAGGGGGTTAAACGAATGGGATTACACTTCCTAAGAAAGTTGACATCTGTCTGACTCTTGTACTTGTGTTAAGAAGGGAAGGTTGTCGTGTCCTCAGCCGCGCCTCGTCGACCAGTAGATGCTGTAGTAAAACTAAAATTAATTGTTGCTATGTATTTTATATGTTTTGTATTTTGAATTTGGGCAATCAGAAAACGTTTGGTGTCATCCGAGAGTCCAAAGTATTTGGGCCGCACGATTTCACGTGTACTGAACTAGCAGAAATATTGTTTTTCAATAAAAATAAATGACAGTGAAAAATGATCGAAAAATGTTGCGACATTGGGGTCACTGATTTGGACTTTAGTATGAGCGGTCAATACCCTTAGCGTTGCCGTTAGCGTACATTTTACACATTTGACGTACCTTTGTAGCCTTCAATGTGTTATTTATGTGTAATGGGATTCCTACTAAAAAGGTTGTGTAGCTATCACTTTACGTCATCTGTCGAATATATAAGAGACGATTTGGAATTACTACATGTTCCCTAGATACAGAAATACTATATTCTATGGTGCTTCTATATAAAACAAATGGTCGAATAAAACTAATGTAAATGTGCTTATTATTTGCTCTCATGTTATATCAGTATATGTTTGCTAGACTCTTCTGTAATTAAATAAATAAAATAGTTATGTGTCCATTTACATTTTATATTTGTTATTTTTTAATTTTCCATATTTTTGATTTCACCTAATATAGCAACACCAGCAAACTACCTACCATTTTGTTTTAGTAGCCAAGCTGGTGGATAGATGGCACATTTTACTATAAAAAACCACTAATTCGGCTTTGTTCGTAGTTGCCATGCCGTGAACTAAACCATAGATTAAACTAAACTACGAACAAAGCTAAATTAATGGTTTTTTATAGTAAAATGTGCCATCTATTCCTCAGGTCGGCTACTAAAACAGAATGGTAGTTTGCTAGTGTTGCTATATTAAGTGAAATCAAAAATAAAGAAAATTCAAAAATAAGAAAGTTAAAATATAATATAAAATGAATACAACATTACTATTTATTCTATTTTATTTACTTAATTACAGAAGAGTATAGCAAACATATACAAACACAATCCTCAAAAACCATTAAATATTTTGTCTACAGTTGTGAGTTCGCGATGACAGCCTGTGATGTGATGACAAGTACTCTCTGGTGATGACCATATCATATTGTTGCTGCCACAATATTAAAACTTCCTGCAAATGAACTAGGTGGCGTTTTATTCTCGGGTTGCCTAAAATTGCCTATCTTAAAGTGTACATAACAAAATCATCAAGATGGAACGTTTCATACTTCGAAACGATAAAAACCCGAGCATAATGACAAACTTAGTAATTAAACAGAATATGTTATTATCCTTGTTTTAAGGATTTTGTTAAATTACCCGTGAGATGTAATTGTACTATTACTTTTTCAGAATAAATTTCACATGTTTGTTACACTAAATTTTACTTCACAGTGTTAAGTCAAAACATCAAGTGGCACATATTTCTTGACTCACATTTTTGTTATCACGATGAGGTGTTTCTGTGTAGTATATCCATGGTAAATATTTATACCCACGATGACACAATAACCTCCACAAAAATTGTGGTGTTATTTATATCATAAATAAGAAATTTAAATACATTAATACTTTAAACGAATGAAAAAGTAAGGACTGATTAAGTGTATGCGAAACATGTATTTCGTCAGATACGCCACGAGGCTTACATATAGCGACAGTTTCGCACGCGCGCGTGATACGGGCTTACGGGCTAGAGCATTGATTTATTAATTTTAATAATAAGGATTTGTAGCCGGTAAACAAAACCGAAATAAAACCGTCCGCAACGTGCGTGGATCAATGCCGCCCGCGGCCGCTCCGACGACGTGTACGTCAGTCCATGCAAATACTTATTACGGGTCGAACGTGTCACACTGTTTAAGGGAATGTAACGAGAATTAAATCATGATAATATTCAAATTAAATTAAAAAATAATATAAGTGGAAACCTGTAATAAGTTAAACTTTGATTTTATTTTCAATTAATATTGTATTTTAACAGCTGTTGGTTTTCCCACAATAAATAAATAAAATAATCGAAAAATACGTCTGCAGGCATAAACTAATATTAAATTTAAATATTTACTTACGGCGAATACGATATTCAGCTCTTTTTGCGTCTTTGACGAGTAGTAAAACTACTCGTCAAATTTTTACGACACAAGTCTCGCGCACGTTTATTCGATGCTAAGTAGACATGTGTAACACAGAGCTGCGCGGTGCGACTGCGCTGACACACTTTACTGAGCTGATACAGCTGGCGCACGATTCAATTGCGCCATGGCGCATTTGAGTTGATAGGATTACTTCAAGATGGTGTCACGTAGCAGCGTAATAACGCAAAGGCTGTTTGCAATGGGTTACAAACAGGGCCGTGCGCGTGGCACAACAATTGCACCGGCACTTACTGAGCTGACAGCAAAAGCGCAATGCGCTGACTGATTTGTCTGAGTTAAAAATTAAAAAAAA
This sequence comes from Luffia ferchaultella, assembly GCA_949709985.1. Classification (NCBI taxonomy): domain Eukaryota; kingdom Metazoa; phylum Arthropoda; class Insecta; order Lepidoptera; family Psychidae; genus Luffia; species Luffia ferchaultella. Next base: position 22,180,804 of record OX453241.1, on the reverse strand, counting down.
ATTAAAAAAAGTTAAAAATTAAATTAAAAATATGCTGAGTTACACATGACTAACGCTAAGCCAAGTCATTACACTGACTAAAAGCCACTTGGTGGACTTATTGCGATTTGGATGATTTTTGAGCGGACACTTTAGAACGCGGACAGCCTAGACATCTAATTATATTGGTACATCGATGGGCTAGAGTGAAAAGGAACACGCATCGCCGTGGACGCATTCAGCGCACACGTTGTATGAAGACGGAGCTTCTTATTATATTTCGAAACGATCGAAAAACCGAGCTTAATGACAGACTCAATGTTCAGACTGACCATATGCCATTACCATAATTAAAAAAAAAATGTTAAGATCGAAACAAAGAAATATAATTTATTTAAGTATTGCATAAAATTAGGATTTTTGTATGCTAGCAAGTATTTCTTAAGCTTTCCTTAAAAGCAAACATACACGTTAAGCAAAATTACACAAAATCTAAGTTCAGAACCTATGACTGGTTACGTAACATTAAATTCTGCTTCACAAGACTATGTCAAAATATCAAATTGTATATTTTTCAATTGGTGTACCTATGTAATTATGCTCCCGTTTTTGTGGTAACAACGCGGTATCTCTATATATACGTACATACATATATTATTTTTGAGACGTAACAGCAACACTGAATTGCACAGAACATTATTGAATTTTAACTGTAGGTCAAATATTTACTTCCCATTGGTACCCTTGAATATGCTACATATATTCAGAGGTACCAATGGGAAATGACAAGTATAAAAGTTTCTGGTACTTAGAAACTAGATGGCGTCATTAACAATTAAGCTTCCCAGCGGGCTAAAATTGGAGTTGCCTGTTTAAAACAAGTTTAAACTTACAATTTAGTCTTCGCAACTGAACTCAACTGCCTGCCCTGGCTTGCCCGGCCTGCCTTGCCACCTTCACCTCCCTCTCCTTTTCACTGCTCTCTTCACCCCCCTCTGTCAATTGAATGTTCGATATCGATACGATTATTCGATTGATCAATTAATCGCTTGTATTTTTGTGGTTCGATCGATTATTCTAAATTTGAGATGATCGATGTAATAGATTATTTTACGTCGATTAATCGATAAACATAAACTCTGTTATCCAAAACTTAGATTTCTATTGCCTCACAGTTAATATTTCTTTAATCTAACTTTACATTATTACAATAATGGAAAAAACATACAGTTTGTTACAATTATTGTTTATCCGCCGGCCGAGAGTCATACTGCGGCCTACATAAGTAGTAGGGACTATATTAAAAATCTGCCGTAATGGGGATCCCAACTGGCTATTTCTCCATAGAGGGGCAAATCGTTCATAGACCGTCCGAAATCCGTCGAAGCACCAAAGTTGTCGACATAACCGAAGCGATCAGCAAACTGAAGTGGCAATGGGCCAGTCAATTTTGCCGTAGACTGGATAACCGATGGGGTAGACGAGTTAAAAGGAAAACTATCACAGCTAACTAGACTGTATTATTTAACGAGTAATAGAGTAACTTATAAAATGTACTTTTATGTAAAACTTTTGTAAAAATTCTATAGAAAATGACAGATAGCGTTTAGCTAATAAGCATTTATGTTTATTATTATGCTTATTAGCTAAGATGATGCTTTTTATCTTTGTGATGTTCTTGTAAAAAATAATTAAAAAAAAAACATTTTATGATAAAAACTACATTACTTACTACAAAACGAACATTATATATTATACTCAAAAACTACATTGCATTACTAGGTACTATAAATTTACGCTTTCCTTTGCAGAGCTTATTCTCTTCACAATCGATACTAAAAGTCAAAGATTCACTGTAATAAAATACGTAATAAAAATTGTCTCTAGCTATCAGTGCACTCATGTTATTATTTTTCGGATTAGTCAGAGAGGATCGAGCGCCTTCTAAATAACTAACGAATTAAAAATTAAATATATTTATACAATATTTCTTAAATTACATAATAATAACGATTAATAGTTAAGTTCGATTAACGTCACACTCGTTTTTTTATATTGTATCGTGGTACAGAACCCTTCGTGTGCAAGTCCGATTCGTACTTGGCCGGTTTTCACTAAATAAACGATTCAATTATATTTATCAAACACATAAAGATTTCTTAAAACCATAATAATAATTTCTCTTTCGGGGCGTCATTGTTTCACGGTATATTGGGGAATTATGACTCTTAGACCTTTCTTACTCGGAGGCACCTCAGACCATGGAACTAATATGTAGTACTTATTAGTTCCATGCCTCAGACGACAGAAAGAGGTCTTGTCAGGTCGTGTCATATTTTTTATTTTGTGGATTCTGTACAATAGTGGTACAATGGATCTTAATTTGTGAACGTATTAGGTACTTTTAAATACGCAATATTTTGCGAGAATTTCTAAAAATAGTATATGACAGTACCTAATTGACTACTAGTAACTACAATGGTGATGAGTTGCGGGGCCGATCAGAACAGCCAAATGGCGGGCTATCAGCTCCACTGTGCCGGCCATGCAGTTCTAGTTTCCACGCAGCAGCCCGGGCGTCAGTACTACGAATGACAACGGAATGATTGAATAACTATATGGTGTTTAATTTTTCATATGACTTTCTATATCCTACTTGATTATGCCAAGTGTTATTCCGACGCTAAGAGATTTGGGAGGTTTTTGGCCTTTTGATTTTCTTCAACTGGTAGACCTTCCTAGGCTTTGCAATATAGGATATAGGTATTTGTATTAGATTTTTTGAGATAGGGAATTAAAAGATAGGAGTAGGTAGATAATTAAAATTATTTTCTGACATTACTTGCAAATAATTTTTAATTCATAAAAATTGTTAAAATTTGGTATTACCAACCATAATAACGATGAGACAGTTTATAATTTATAATATTGTAAAAATACAAATATTTGGCATCGATATTAAAATAATGCGTTTAATTGAGGTCAGGGAAGTTGTTGAGACATGTGGCGGGGTTGAAAGACTGGTAGCGGAATAGGCGCAGGTTGCGGATGTGGTCGATGGGCGTGTGCGTATCTAGACATTGGTAAAAGCCCCGCGGTGGAGCCGTGCCGTAGTTCTGAGTCAGGTCCGAGCAGATGACTCTATTCAGCAGCCACGGTGGCGATGCCATCGTCAACTGTAAATAAGCATGTGATTAACAGAGGTATACTTTTAAGCCATACGTTGCGTTGGTCCAATAGCTGGCCCAATGCTACTTGTCCAACGTGTGGATCGAGGTATTCTACCGTGGCGCCAACGTTGACGCCAACATTGGCTATTGGCCATCGCGTATCGGTTTTTTAAAGGAATCCGTGCGCCAAACGTTGGCGGTCCATCCACACGTTGGCGATTCGCTCAGTTCGTGTCGCAACACGTATTAATTGCGTTTGTCGAGTATGGTATATGCAGCATATGACTGTTCGACTTACCGGTTTAGTGACAGACGGGTAAGGATTCCTGAAGTCGTCCTGCTGCGTCGTGAGATAGTCCATAATGCCATAGTCCGGTGGAATTCGCGCTAAATTGGCACTTTCCATTAACTTATTCCTTCCGGGAGTACTGAAAATGAAAAAAATCTTACCAAGATCGTTCATTGCTAAGACCACTGTAGATTAATCTTTACTCGTACCTATTTGCATTTACTGATATTAACGATGGTTTCTATTCTACCATATAGTAGGGAGATCAATGAGATCATGATTACTTTTATCGTGATAGGCTCAACAAAGTTCGTGGAGGCGATTTCTACAGCCTATAAGGAACAAAACGAGTTCAGAGAGTACGGAGGGTGACAGGGTTTCTAAGTGTAACTTATTCCTGTAACGTCGAAACGGTATATAGTGCGATAATGATCTGTGAGTGCGATAGTGAGATCGTGCGATATCTTGACGCTGTAGGTATTATTGAAGATCGGCTGACTAGTCGGGGATGTTTTTCTATCAGTTTCACTACGTTTATCTGAAGTTAATTATTACATGGATGCGGTGTCAGCGTAGTTACACATGGTGCACTGATTCTTATGACGGATCGGCATAAGATACATAGTCACTGATAGTTTATATTTGTTTCCATTTGAATGTTTGGCTCATAACCATTATGGTGACAACCGTGGAATCGTCAGGGTGACTTCGAAATTCGATAAATGTTGTTACCTGTTACTTTATTTTTTCAATTAGCTCAAGATTTTTAAGTTATTGTCTTTTGGTAGAGCTTTCCAATGTTTCCTGGTGAAAATTTACAAAATATTTAATCAGGCTAATAGGGAAAGGATGTAGGAACCTCATGCAGTAAATATTTTTTTACGGAAATGCGAAAAAAAATATAAGGCTTATTGCTGGCTCGTCGCTCCGCTCCGCTTCGCACCCCGCACAAGCAAACTCTAACCTAAACTATTTTTTTTGAAATGATGGGCCATCAACCTATCTTAGCTGGATTTCAAATTGATCATTGTTATGAATACATTTTTCACCAGGCAGCATTGGAAAGCCGACCCGTCTTTTGTCTTAACAGTTCTTTTCCAAAGAAAGCATTTCCATTTTCATGAAAATGCGTGGCTTTGCTTGGGTATCTGTCTAAATATTTATTGTTTCCCAATTTTCGTCGATGTCAACAATTAGAAGATACACATAGAACTACAATATTTACTCGGTGCAAGGATACGACGTAAAGTTGACCAGAGGCTTGTAAGAGTACACGGGATCTGTCTTGGTATAAATCTGCTTCAGCATGTCCCTGGTCTCCGTTGTACGAACGCCTTGATCTTGCATACCCCATCGGCGATACGTGCTCACTTGATTACTCAAATTATCTCGATAAGCGTAATTATCTTTGGGCTCGGCGTATATCATGAAATCCCAGTTTTCAACCTTCGTTCGCGGCCCGTAAATGTTTTTAGAAAATATAATCTGTTGTGGCTTTTTAGGCATGGGTCCTTTTGTACGCATTTTCAATATGTAATAACACAGCTTGTGTACGAAAATACCTGGCAAAATATCAACAAATAAATTTGTACGCAGACTCACGCAACGCAGATCAAAAAGCCAATGTTAATGAATGATGAATGCATGTGAATTAATGTCAATATTATACTCAGATATGACCAGGCCCAGGCAACTTGTTCGCCGCGGTCATGGACATACCTACGGGGGCCAGGAGTAGTGATACCAGTTACTGTGCCAACTTTTCTTTTTTATTGTAGCAACATTATTTGCCAATGATACCAGAAACACAATTATCCTATGTTTTCAAGATTTTTCCCCAAGATAATCGCAGCAGAATGTATGAATGACTGTAACAAAAGTGTTTTATTCGACTATGAACTATGTATATGGAACAATTCATAAACTATGCGCGTGCAGTGAGCAAATTAAATAAGAATTTAACAAAATCATTGTGTGAAATATTTGTACGAACTCTTTAATTAAACTGTTGATTATTGTCCCATTAATCAAATAAATTACCTATTTTGTAATTAAAATCGCATATTCTTAAAAAAAAATGTATTAGAATTTATTTAAAAAATTTGGGAATGGTCAATTAGATAGGATCACTTTTTATAGTATAGGTACCTTTTTTGTATTATATCCAAAATATGGTTAAAAATTAAAAAAAAAAAACTAAGTTAGTTCTTTTGATTTTTTAAAAAGGTGATTGACTGAACGAAACCTAACGACCAAATGACGACATATTAACAAATCCATAAAGAGTATAGAGTTGAAATGGATTTCCAGTCACTGATTTACGTCTGCTTGATTAAGATTTTTTTCGAAATGGCGCATGTGAAGTTTAGGTCATTTTGATAAAAAGTTTGTAGTAACTGTAAAGGGTTGCCTTCTTTTAATAAACCATTCGAAGCATAATGTGCAGAAACATTAACATATTATACCAATATGTTTCCAATTGATCATAAAAACTGTACGTTAGAAAATATGGTCTTACCCTTACCCAGTCACTTTTATAAAACATTAATTAAAAAATTATAAGTGTATTATAATGAAATTGAATTATACAAGTAATAAGACAGTTTCCATAATACTTTGCTCTATCTAACGAACTCAAGTTGAATGGAAATTAATCTTAACAGCGCCATCTAGTTCCAAAGTAAGCAAGTTTTTGCTTGTATTATGGGCACTAGACAACTGATATACACTCTTAATATTCTTTGCAGTATATACATACATAGATATTTTGCATTCAGACACCAAACAGATAGACATGTTGATGCACACAAATATTAGGCTCGGCCGGGAGTTGAATCTGTGACCTTTGGTTCTGCGATTAAGGTCTCTAACCACTCGGTCAATAAGTCAGTCAATGTTTTTTATCGTCTAACAAAATGACTTAATTTTTTTCGGATGCTTATGGTGTAATCCACATTTCCTACCTCCAGAAATGAAAAACTCTCAACAGCGAATGTTATTTCGATTTGTGAACCGTTTTCATAAAATATTTATGGAAACACTACGGTATTTCACGAAGAAACAAATTATCTTCTACGTTCCACCAGGACAATGCACAAGTACAACATTTTTCGAGATTACCTACTAAGTTAAACATAAATTCACGCAAGAACGGTGCGAATGCGAGTTACAGTGAGGGGTATTCTACAAATGGCCGCTGACCGCTACAATATTATTGTTAGTCGCTGGCGCGTCGCCACAGCTCTGTATCTCAATATTTTAGTCATAATATTAAAGTTTTACAGGTGATGAATAAATCTAGTGTAAAAATTTTTTGTAAATAATAATTACCTACCTATATATATATATTTATTTGATTTTACATCACTGATGTTTGATTTCTGCATCCTTATCATCAAATTCTATATTATATTAGACCTTTGATTACAACTGCCAAATCACAAAAATATTTACCGAAATAGGTTCAGTAGTTTTTGTGTTTATTATCGTGTTTATACAAATAGATAAAAATTCCAAAAACGATTGTTTTAAGTATCGTAATAATAATAATAACGTCTACATCACAACAACGTCTTGGCCCCAAACTAAGTAATCTAAGCATTAGTTTGTGTTTTAGGTACCCAAACGAAGGCAACACATACATATAACAACCAAGACCAGTATTACCGGTACCAGTATCAATATTCATCATATAAATACTGACCCGACCTGGGACCTCCAGCTTCGTAGGCAGGGTCGCTACCCACTAGGATAAGCAGTCGTCATAACCCACAACAATTATTGTTTTCGAAAAATATCTTATGTACAGGGTTGACCATACGAATATGTTACAATTTTATTTATAAATTTTTCATTACATAACTATATAGTAAGATAATAATGATTTTTTATTAGTAAAATTATAACAAAATATTTTATTCGGTGTATTACATAACTAAAAATTCTCACAGTTATTCAGTACTGATATTATTATTCGTAATCAAATAATCCATCTAAATAACATATAATATCAATTTGCGATCTGTATCTCTTAAACTAGGTAAGAATTGTAACTATAGGAATTCTACCTCAAATACATGAAAATATTATTGCACATTACTACATGGTAACACTGCAAGTTTAGCTGATTATTCAGTTATGTATGGGGGCCAGTGGGGGCTAATAATTTTACATGAAACATAGATGTCTGTGCCTGTGTGTGTGTTTAGATGTAGGAGTGTAAGAGGCATGAGGTTTGTGATTGCTGACAATTAAATGGTTCTAGGGGCAACCAGTAGTTGGCGCTATTCTTGTCGTTTTTTCCCCCCATAGAGTTACATTTCTTCTTCCCGTAGGGAAGTATATATTGTTCTGTGGATATGACTCAGATCAGTATTAACTTTACAACAATAAAAAAAAACATGAAAAAATAATAAACGTCTATCATTTGATAAAGTAATAAGTTTGTATGTATGTAATAGAAACTACATAATGTTTGTTCGGTTAAGGTCAGATTTTGGTGTTTAGGACAGATTCGCTTTATAGCGGACTTTGTTCTAAGGCATGAGAAAAGGTTTCGATTTGTTCCGTTAAGGATAGAAATATTTTAAATCATCGTCCCCTGAATACGCGATTACGAATAAGAGGTTTACTTATAACCTATTATTATTATTAAATTATGAAAACTTCCTTTCTATTTCTGACTGACCTGGTACTATGCTCTTGCTATGCAGAATTGTTTCATAGAACGTTGGTTGGTATAGTTACAATCAAACTTTATGGCGGATCCGAACGAAGGCACAAGTCGTGTCGCAGTAACCAGTTGTTACTTTTAGGTGTAGCGGGAAGCAGTGGAGCGAGTAAAATTTTTTTTTTAGTTATTGGAAATTCGTGGAACACGTGTTATGTTATATGGTTATAATCGTACGTGTAATACCAGCAAATGGCCAAAAGCCAGATCATACCAGATTGTACCGAGATCCACCGATCGAAATCCCTCTATTGCAATTCACCCCTCTGCGAAAATAAAGTTAGCTTTTGTATCGTCGTATATAAACAAGCATAAATATCGTGTTGATTTGGAGGCTTATTCCTCGTGGTTAAACTGGATGGCCTATGTCATATTTTATTGTGTACAGTGATCATTATATTATTGTCTGTTATGTTACAATTTCTTGTTTTGCTTTGCATTCAATACTAGCTGTGCCCGTGAGTTCACATTTTAGCATTTTAGTACACTGGACGATATAGACCTAAAGGGCTTATGCGTTTATTTTTCAAGCGTTGAACACTCGCCGAAAGTTACTGAGTAATTACCAAGCATTGACAGCCGCCAAAATAGTTTCGTATCCTCGTTATTCTCGCCGGCCGAGCACATGACAGACATCTCAAATCCTTTGCAACCATAAAAGTACGAATTGACTAGAAGCCCTCTTCCGTGTTTACCGTCTTACCACTCATACTATAGCTAGCCGGTGTATGATGGGGAGTTTTAGTTCGAGGTACAGTGCGCAAGGTCCCCGTGCGGTGCTCTTCCCCCCTGAGAAATCCCCGCACACCGGTTTCAACTCCCCGAAATTGCGAAATGTCACTCCGTTACTGTGAACTGACATTTATAGATGAAAACATGATTAAAACCAAACGCTGCTGTCAAGTTAATTTACTCTCTGTTTGCAACCCTTTCCAATTTTATTCATCCATTTAAAAATTTTAATGGTCCGACGTTTTCTTCTCATTTAACCCCTATAGTGGAGTATTCGAATTAGAAACGACCTTCATCCGTCTGTTTAATGGATGAAAAATAGTAGCGAGTATGTTGGCTAAAAAAATCCAGGCCATGATTAACTAAAAATTAAAAAAAAATTTTTTATTAAGCATTGTACCCATGAGTTCAACGAATAAATTTAATACCAACCGAAAATAGTTAGCCACCCGGAAAGCTTAAGATATTATGATTGAACTAGCGATTTTTATTATGGTGGCCGAGTGGTGGCGAGCCCGCTTCTTATTTAGTCATGGTTCGGATCCCAGAAACAGGAATGTACCAATGAGTTTTTTCTAACTTAAGTATCCAATTTTCACTGACTCGGTGCCTCGGCGAGAGTAAGTTAAGCCGTCGGTCCCGGTTGCCATCATCAGATAGCAGTCGTTAAAATCCATCAACTGGTACTGGAGTAGCGTGGTGGATTAAGTTCCAAACACCCTCATCTTGAGGGGAGGCCTAAGCCCCTGCAGTGGGACATAATGGGCTGATATGGAAAAGTATATCTACAAACATGCACCAGCCCACGCAGGGGTAGCCATGGGCGATCATAAGTTCTAAATAAAACACAGCGTTGAATTGTACGGCATTATATATTAATCAATTATTACAAGTTTGTAAATTATCCCACAGCTCTTGTTCTTTAGTAGAAATACTCTCTTCGGCACAGTTCATAAATGCTTCGAAAAATTCATAGAAAGTTATTTCTAAAGTTAAATCGATTATTTTGTCTTTGTCCACGATTTGGGGATATATATAAGAAAATATTCTTATAATCGCTTTGCTACTCAGATTGCTAAAGTTAAATAACTTCAAGTCACATTTGTCAGAAAAATCATGTGATACTGGTTGTTCTGCAAAAACAAAAACATTATATAGTTGAGACCATCTGATATAAAATTATCTAAAAATCTAAAACTAAATGTATTATTTTCAATATATTATATACCTACGTTTATTGATAATGTCCTATATTTACATGAGTCGAGTCTAGTCTATAATTTTTAAATTTTATAATTGTTCAAATATGGTACCTAAACATTGTTATATTATTATAGTAAATAAATTATAAAATATAGTAATTATGATCTAACATACATAAATATAATATATTAAATATATTGAAAAATTACATTTAGCAGAGGGGCGCTTAATTTTAGACTAGACGATTTCTACGAGGTGAACATGAATAGGTATACGGCCTGGGTAACGGCCCGTACCCTCGTGACATTTCTCTTCACAATGTGCAGGGAATATCGACTGTTGCTCGTAAAAATCGTAGCAAAACGGTCTGATATTTCGTGCCTACGCCAGCCAAACAAAGTCGGGTACTGAAACCGGTGTAATATCCGAGGACTTAAACATCAATATATCTAAGCCGCTGGGAACCTATAACTCCGTACTCCAGGCGGAATCACGAGTATTATCTGGCAGCACATGCAATCGTCGCTAGGGTGGTAAAAGAATTTAGTATTCGTATACTCTCGGACAGCAGAGCGATACTTCAAGCCTTAGAAAGTAACACCATTACATCGGGGTTAATATACGACTGTTACCGAGCACTGACGAAGGTAGGTATGTAACCATAACATTGTTACACTTTAGTGGATAAAGGGACACAGTCATGCTCTCGCGGAAATGACGCGGTAGACCAGCTGGCAAGAAAAGGCTTAGAGGCCGTGGCGGTGGGACCTAAACCCATTTTGCCAATACAATTTAGCTGGGTTCGGGAACGCTGCGTCAATCCACGAGAATACAGAATGAACAGGTTTGGGTGAACCATTCGGGATGTAGACAGGCAGGACAGCCCTGCCACTTCTTAGTACTAATCTGGAACGTAAGTTGCTTCACCTGAGAAGAGACCAATTAAGTTTGGTGGTCCGAGCTGTTGATGGTCATGGTCCTTTTAACAAACACCTATATAACATAGGTCAATATTACAGCCAGACCTTTATGCAGGGTCTGCATGAAGGTGGAAGAAACGGCTGCTTATGTGCTTTTGGAATGCGAAGGAGTGGCTGCCTACCGGGCTAAACACCTCGGGTCAGCGAGGTTACTCCCAGAAGCCACCGGCAACTTGAAGGTTCTGCTGGGCGTTCTGGTGGAGCTGGGGTGGCAGGAGTGATGCCGCCCACTTCCGCAAAAAAAGCACTATGTCATCGAATTGCGGAAAAGAGTTCATCCTCAAGTATCAAGACTATGCCAGCGACCTCGCCTCTAATAGATAACTATACAAGTACTAAACAAACCAACTCATGTAGAAAAACAAAACTGCATGAAATAAGATGCTGTCGCGATCAATAACTGTCGACCGTTTTTTAGCACTTATTTTTTTAATGGACTTTTTTGTGTGACGGTACTGTGCATCTTCCCTAATTTGTGTTAGGAATTTTCACATTTTAAGAATATGGGATTTTATCCTGATTTCAAATCAATCATTAAATACAAAAAAAATTTTGTTCAATTTTATATTTAAAATCAAAATATTACAAGTAAAATTTAATACGATTCTAATGCTCCTTTAACAAGTTATTTAAGTATTAGAATATAGTCAATGATTGTAACAGATGAAAGAATATGTAATTTTTCGTAAATTTTTCTCTCATTTGGGACTGGTCGTCATATAAAATGGTAACCAGTCCCAAATATGGGCAAAATAACACGGCACAAACTTAACTGCTCCTACTAGGGAAAAAACAAAAAAAAACGTGTTAAATATTAGGTATATTTGCCCGGCAACAGCAACAGCAATTTTACCCAGCAACTTAGTTATACGAAATTATGAATGCATGACATTTCGCAGTACAATAATCTATCATTATTTTCTGTCGGACGAGCGGCATAGCATGGTAAATAGTTATAAGGTAAGTAGGTATATCAAATAGTGATTCATATAAATAAACTGAAAAAAATTGACGGCCGCTTAGCTTAGTGTGTAGCGATCCTGCCTACGGAGCTGGAGGTCCCGGGTTCGAATCCCAGGTCGGGTTAGTATTTATATGATGAATATTGATACTGGTACCGGGTTTTGGTTGTTATATGTATGTGGTGTCTTCGCTTGGTACCCAAAACACAAGCTAATGCTTAGTTTGGGGCCTAGACGTTGTTGTCATGTATACGTTATCATTAAATATCGTACTATGCGCTTCGTATTCAGTATTATGTTGTTCTCACTATACAAGACAACGAGTAACTCCTGTAGTCCTGTACTATGAACGTTTTTCCTTTCTCGTATCAAGTTCGTCTCCACGACGCGATGAGGGTCATTCAACTTTTGTGCCATATTATTAGGCATTTACTTTATATACCTAATGTTGCATTTAAAAAATGAACGAGTCTTACAGTAGATAGTCGCCAGTAATATTCTAAACTCGGTGATAACGAGTAGGTCAAAGAAGAAAGTCCAGTATTGACCCACACTATTGATTTTTTTGGGAGAAGTGTAATTTTACCTATCTTAATGTTTTCAGAAAATACATTCTAACCAAAAAGTTTTATCAAATTGTAGTTGGTTTGTTTGAAATTAGTTAAATTCTATAGATATTGATTTTTGATATTTATTATTATTTCAGAACGTATTTAGAAAAGTCGTATGGCATTAGTGCATTAATGCGCCCGTCGTCGCGTCGTTCAAGACTAATTAATGGACTAATGTTTAGCAGGACGAATGATTTTTTAGCTGTTTCCTCTTTCTTTTTCTGTGTTTTTGGCTCTTTCTCTTTTCTTCCAAACGCTATGAAATCCTTTTTAATTTTGATATCTAAAATCGGTAGAACCAATTTTTTTAAGGTACCGTATGTTTTCTATCGAAAATAGGTTTTTCACTCATTATGTTAGAAAGAACGGTCTTACCGAATTATGTTTTTGCCACAAAACCCGGAAATGACATCGTAGGTACAAATGCCATTTGACGATTTTCGATCTATTGGTCAGTATCAATTTTATTTTCAGAGTTCAGGTTCCAGTTTTTAGTACTATGATTAGTGGGTATATTATTATGTGCCTAGTTCCACTTTGGTCTCACCATGTACAATTATAAGGATTCGAAATTACAACCACTTTGGTCTGTACATGTAGGTATTTCATACATCTATGACGATTCGAAATTCAAACTTTTGAATACCGAGAGCTAAGGTGTTACACGTCATCAAAAAGTTAATCATAGTTTAATCAAAATGCTACATATATTACCCACCAACTACATATCTGATTTCATCTCCAAAGACGTAAATGTTACGGCCTCTCAGCGTAGTGCCTTCGGTAACATTCGGGATCGGCGCCATCATTTCGCTGTTTGCTGGGTACCGAGCGGCGCAAAGGAACGCACGAATCGTATGCGGTTCGCCTATACTTCGATACAACGCATACAAATCTTTCAATGGTACAAATTCTCCGTAACCGTTCACCAATTTACCTGAAATTTAAAATAGTACTGACTATTAAACGCAGTGGCGGCTTCGCGGGTGAATGTTGACTCACTACAAAATACCTTCCAAAGCCGCCACTGATTGAACGTGACCAACAAGCAGGTGTAACTTTTTGTGACTTTGTGAAGCATTTATGGCATATAAGGGTTACTTTATAGTCAGTGCGTATATTTTTGCCACGTAATCAGTCATTAATAGATCATATTTCAGTATTAATAAAAAAAATATTTTTTTAAAATTCCCAAATTCCGTGGTTATTGACAATTCTAGGACAATTTTAGCGGCAAACCAAAGACGTGTGGACAGTTTACAGTGCCGACTGTCGGCACACGCACAAGGCCGTGGGAGACCGCGATTAGCCCGTAGGTACTTAATAAAATGGTGATCAATGGTTACCGTTGTTTCTGTGGATAGCTTCGAATACGGTTATTTTAATATTGTTGTTCTAAAATTTTTTTCCATTACTTTCAAAAATATTTCTGTATGCGGAATATCCACACTGACTAAAAAGTAACCTTGTATATAATAAATTTTAAATAAATAATTACTATAAGGTTAAAAGAAAAGTGCTATCTATTTCTGCGTTATGTCATATTTCATTGGCTTAGAATTTGGTCTGTCTATGGCTATGTTATTTTGAAATTCTAACATACACTCAGCTCAGGCACAGGCTCAGGTCAGCCAGTCACGTCCGGCCTGTACGAGGCGCCAATGAGTAGACTGACCGGAACGTGTCTGTTATAAAAACGATATTTTTCAGAACACACACATTCCGGTCGGTCTGCATAGTCAATTAGTCACGGCTGGGTAGTACTACGCACGGATCTTTGCTGCTCTGAGTTGCCTACGAATGCTCAATACGCAGGTACCGCCCCGCTGCTGGTGTGAGGGATAGGAGTGGCCGCGCGCGCGAGCGAGTAGCGTGAGCTATTTGACCTCTCCTCCTTCTCCATTTTATGCTACTGCAACGCTTTCTGTTAATAACTTCACAACGGCGTAATACTGGAAGAGGATTTTATGCATTAATGGTAATAAAAAAAAATTACCTGTTTTTTGCACAGTTCCAGGCAGAAGATCTTCTTCCATAAAACGGCGAAACGCACTCGCTAGTATTGTGTCAGGCTTGTGCTTTGGTATTGATGTCTTAGCATAGATCTTTCTCGAAACGCTGATCACACTGTGCAAAAATTGCCAAAAATATATTTTCTCAAACGGATTATGGGCAGAGCCGGTCAACCACTCAGGGTTACGATGGAGCATTCTGTCAAAATCAACAAGGGTCAAACCCTTTTCACGAATTTTACAATCGTAATATATTTGCCATAAAAACAGGCGAATCAAAATAGGCTTGAATGTTATTTCTTCTTTATGACATAATATAGTAGCGTAATCATAGTAAATATTTTTTAAATCGTTTTCATAGCACATCAACGCTTTACGTAGCGAAGATTGTTCAAATTGGATGAAATCTTGCATATCTGGGCCGCTAATTTCGATGTCAACATTATTTTTTGGTGGACGCATTTCCAGAATCATTGGTTCATTGATTTCAAGATATTCGTTTACAATGGTAACTACTTTGTGTTTGTCTAGACCTTTCAAAGCCTGCTCTATATGATACGACAAATTCACATTGATGTCGCGTATATCAAATTGTAGAGCTTCATTAAAAACTACAGCATCCGTTTTCGATGTTTCAGTTGGCGCAAGATTGTCATTTTTAAATAACATTTTACTTTGTAAAATCATGCCATTGTTTGCAATGAATCTGCCCACTCCGTGCTTTTTGTTGTTTTTGAATTCACCTTTGTAATAGCTGTTTATATCCAATCCGAGATTTAGGAAGCCGTAACCCTTGCGTTCTCCTTTTTCCCATTGACCACTGTACACGTTTATTGAAGGAAGTGACAATGTGTTGTTATAGAACGAGTCCCATATATACGTACCGTGCCCAGCCATTATACCATTCTTCCATTCACCTCTGTAAAGCTGCAGTTATATGAACTAATGTAAGTATATGTAAGTTTTCGTTATTAAGGATGACTAACATTTACATCTTTTACATTATAAAGCTTCGCCCTAGCAAACCCAGGTTAACGTTGAGCTGTGGTTATTTCTATTTTTTATGTTGAAGACTTAGATATAATAATCAGGATATGGAGCGTGTCATACATCGAAACGATCGAGAACGTGTGCAAAATGTTACACTCAGTGATTAGACAAGCTGTACCTACCTACGTCATTATCAAACTTTTTTTTTAATTTACACTTGAAATGTAATTTCAAAATCTTTATTTTCTTTTAAAGTACGAATTTTACATGTGGGTTACACAAAATTTTACTCCACGCCGAATATTTCAAAACATCAACTCATGTATATTTGGTCTACGTAATATATTTTTTGCTCATATTTTTGTTGTGACAGCTCGGTATCTCTATGAACATCCATGGTTGAAGATAAGTAGGTGCCGTCTGCCTCATGACATCCTTTTGCACCCATGTTATGTCTTCTAATTAGCATTTTCATTATTTAATCTCGATCGTTTCGACAAAAATTCCATGTGATTTAAAATCAATTTGTGTATTCTTTTACCTTCAAAAATCCTATTGAAATATGAGTAGCTAGTTTGTGTAGGTGTTACTACAGGATCTACTTCTTTGCAAAATTTCAGTGATGTTCGTTCAATCCCTGAAGAAAAGAATAATAACGAACAAACATCGTTTCTTATTTACATTTTAATAAAAAAAAAATTTTAGTAAGTATTTAGTTTTTTTTTATTTATAATTATGTACATAACTATCTGTCTGTGCTGTCTCGGAGAGTACGTTATACCATCGATCCCGATGGCAGTCGTTAAAATCCACCAACTTGCATTGGAGCAGCATGGTGGATTAAGCTCCAAGCCCCCTAATCCCGAGGGGAGGTCTAACTCCCAGCAGTGTGGCATTGACGGGTTGATGGTATGGCAAAGATTTTGAAGATATATGTATATAAAGTAAAATTTTTGTAAACAACACTAAAGTTGTAAACATTACAATTAGACAGAGGGAACGTTCAGAAATGAAACAAATCTTACGTCACTATTTGGCCATAACATTAAACCATTTCCTTCCCGTATGGATAATTTCCAA
The DNA here is from genome assembly GCA_949709985.1 of Luffia ferchaultella. Lineage (NCBI taxonomy): Eukaryota > Metazoa > Arthropoda > Insecta > Lepidoptera > Psychidae > Luffia > Luffia ferchaultella. The sequence continues at coordinate 22,164,067 of OX453241.1, read as the reverse complement.
TCACCTTCATAGCCACTTGTAGGACCATATTCTCTACATCCGAATCCATGACGAACATTCTGCAATTAAACAAAAATAAATAAACGAATACAGTGAACTATTTCAAGTTACCCAACATAAATCATTAATCGTTTTTGTTCCATAAAATTAAATATTGTCATCGAATTGAACAGACATATTGCCTACACATTAGTATACATTGCTCACAGACCATTTGCTTCATTTTCATTCTGACAGTGCATAAGAATAGACGCGTCATAAATCAATAAATAGAATTAATTGTTATGGCGGTTAATTTTGGTTTTAAATAGGGAAAAAGAAAGAAAGCGCAGTAATTAGACAAAAATCTGTTTCATGCAAAGAAACAAATATTCGCAACTCCATTCATTGTCCGATTTGACTTTGTTTTCAAAAAACTAGAAGTACCTACTGTAGAGTTGGCTAATTGTAAACCAAGCGCTCAGTTCAAAATACACAATGTGAATTTGTATAAATTCAAATGTATACAAGTTCAAAATGTCTATGTTTTTGGAACACGAGCCCGGGATGCTCGTTTTTGACAGAGATTAACGGGAGAGTTCATAGTGTACAATTAAAGAGTTCTATCGTGGAATTTATAAGTGTGATTATATATTTAATCGAAATATAGCACATTTTATCTTCGAATCTATCGTCTTTTCATTTCAGCTTACCATCTGAATGTAACACCTACCTATGTAAAAGCTACAATACTGCTTCGTATACATCCACTGTCTTCTTTTTCGCCACTTCTTTTTATTAATCTATGACGATACCTAGGACAATCTGTTTTGACTTATGCCATATTAGTTCTTGCATTTGTGTGAAAGTTTATATTTCTAATACTTTTTATAAATTTTTATGAAATAATATTTTTCTTTCGTACCACAAGAAACCACGTGAAAAATCATTCACCAGTACTTTATCATGAATTAAAATTGTTTATATCAGTAGGAATATGACTTTCGGAGATTAGTGTTTAAATCTAGTTAAAACTGAATATGGTACATTTTAGTTTACGAACATTTCTAGACCTGGAACAGGCCATTATTTTTTTATTTTTTTACTGTATTTAAGGAACTTACAGTTTAGTCTTATTAGATTCAACTAAATTTATGAAGAACTAAATCTGTGACAACTCTATAATAGATCGATGAGATGACAAATATTGAACAAAGATGCAACGAGTAGATAGCACGTACTAATCAAAAATGAAAGTCACCAAAAGGGCAAAGTGAGGTTGGAAGAAATTGGAAGCAGAATGGTAATTTACGTAAAACCCAAACTCACGTGAACCCAGTCTCCGTCATAAGAGTTCTTATAAGTGTTGGTGTAGTACATGGTGCCTTTTCCATGTTTAGTGCCGCTGTGCCACTCGCCGAGGTATGTGCGCTGTTGTCGCACATCCACGTAGAGACCACTTCCGTGACGCAGGTTCCCCAAAAATTCACCGTGGTACCAAGAATCATCCTTCCATTTGATGGTGCCTCTTCCATTGATTTCATTCAACTTGAAGTTACCCTAATGGTTTATAAAATACTGTTACTGGAATGTCCTATAATTTTTTGTTGTAGATTTATTAAAGCTAACAATGATATTAATCTTATTATACAGGATGAAATTTTAACAACCATCCAAAAAAATTCTAGATATTAGGTATCACCAATAGACCTCATTACGTAAATACAAAATGTAGGTTACATTTTTATAATAAATTATTTTATCTACTGTGTCATTTTATAACGTTTGGTTGCCTTCTTTGTAACGACGCACCCGAGACCTTGAGAGCGAAATGAGGCGGAGCGTCCATCGCCCGTGAATGGTGACTAGAGTTATTGGTTTTTTCGGGAAAGGTCTGTGTAGTCATATCTCAATATTTTTCTATGGAACGATACTAAAAGGAAGCAAGACGGCCATTGGTTTTGTACCAAAGATCATTACATGGAAATTTGGATGGTTGTTAAAATTTCACCTTGTATATTCCACAGGGATAAAATAATCACAAAATATGTCTAAACGATGACTGACACAATATACACAAACACGTTCTCCTCTGATGTTACATACACTCTACACAAAAGAAGGTACTCATTAATCAATTCACTTTATGACAAACAAATCGGCACAATGCACAAGCCAAAACCAGGGAGTGTTACCGCATAGCTCTTGCAACATGCTAACATCCAAATATCTCTGGGGAAGGATTATATGTACCTATTCTTATAAATTGATATCAAGGTTAGGCGAGTACCTACTCATAATTTAGACGAACAATACGTTCATCCGTTGATATTTTCCCTTGAAGTCATATAGCAGTCATATGACCTCTAATGAGCAGGCGCGATTGGCGTAAAGAATGACGGTTCAGTATACTGAACGGCCATTCGTATTGACCATTATGCGTCAAGTGAAAAAGGGCAATGTGCTAAGTCGCACCGCGTCAGTCAAGTCTATTGACCCTTGCAAGGAATTGGTTGAATTGGGCTGCATGGTAAACGGCATAGTAAAAGTTTGAATCCTCGATGGATGGGATACACACATAGAGTAAATTTTAATAGAGTCATAAATGTCACGTCACAGTACCTAAAATGTCAAACGCAATTTCGCGGGGGTAAAGGCCGGCGGGTAGAGATGTCGCGCACTGAAACTTGGACTGAAACACGCCATCTTACACGAGCTGGCTAGAGTACGGGTGGTTAGACGGTAAACGCAGAAGAGGGCTTCAAGTCAATTCGTACTTTTATGGATACACAGTACAGATAACATGACGGCAAAGTTAAAAATAGAATAATCGATGACGGTATCGAGTGACTAGGTAGAGATCGTCTTAAAATTGCGTGCCCCTCTATGAAATGTCATTTTTTTATATTCATTCATTTCATATGTAATATTATATTTATTTAAAAATTATAGAATAGACGCGAATGCATAGAATATAATAAATAAACGTTATTTACACAATAACATTATTGAAAAAAAAATCATATAGAGGTGCCCAATTTTAGACTGGAAGTTTCTACTAATAAAAATGAATAACAGTTTAATAATAACTTTTCGTCAATTTAATTTTCTAAAATAAAAATACTTAACACCTAGGTATTACTAAAATAATTTTAATTATAAAGACCGTATAGACAGTGCCATTGGCCCATTGAAATCGGCCTTCTCCATGCATCAACTTCATGTATAGGTACCCATCGTATGTGTTACCGTTACGAAAGCGGATCACTGCCCGTTCTTCGATCATCGGCCCTACTGATCGCTGCAGAGACTGAGACGATGTTGATCCCTGGTGTAAAAAGTTAATGGTTTAAGAACGGAACGTATCCAAATAAGCACCGACTACGCAGCGATTCATATTGTCTTACATACTGTGTACAAAATCATGTGCACAACCAATACGCATAAAAATGAAAAAGAAATTTAAAACATTTTGTGAACTATTTTATTAACATATAAGTGATAAGGATTGAGTTTGGTATCGTTTATTTTACCAGGATTAACCCTTTTACTTCTATTTATTCTATATTTATTTGGTATCTAACGTATCTTAGGTATATTTATTAACAATGTTGAATGTTGAAATTTAATGCCTACAGCGTTGGTTCATATACAGATAGGCAGGCCCCTCTTTTCAGTGTACCCACTTACCTTCACTTCACTTCACTTCACTCCATCAGCCCATTTTTACCCCACTGCAGGGGCTTAGGCCTCCCCCAGGGTGAGCAGGGGGGCTTGGAGCTTAAATCCACCACGTTGCTCCACTACGGGTTGGGGACTGTAACGACCGCCATCTATTGACAGCGTCCGGGACCGACTGATTAACGTGCCATCCGAAGCACGGAGTCAGTGATATTTATGTACTTAAGTCAGAAAAACTCATTGGTACACGCCCGCATTCGAACCATGGCCCTATGAGGCCTTATAAATTTGAAACAGGTTCGTTGCGCTTTGGGCTATCACGACGACCACTTACCTACTGTGGGCAAGTGATCTCGCGATCGATGGGACCCCCTAGTTCTTACTAAGAAGCGATAATCGATATTACCCATAGGCTTCGATGTTTGTTGTATTTTAAATTTTGCATGACCTTGTATGCGCTTTCTTTTCCGACTTTTCCTTTTCCGGGCAAATTTTCAAATAATAATTGAGGACACATTGGCTAATACAGAAATTGTATTGCAAAAATTGACCAGTTTGTTGCTGATATCCGTGGAACGTGATGTGTTCAGACATAGAATTTGAAGCAGTTGATTGACGATTTTGCATATCTCAAAGCTAGAAGGACACCTCTACAATCAACACACATTTATGAGCACTAACCTGGATATAGCGAACGCTGATGTACACACAATAACAAACTAGTCTTTTGAAATATGTAATTATTTTATAATTTTCCAATGAATTTATGACGACTGAAAATGAATCCTGAATAGATGAGTGAATTCACTCACTTTCATCCAGTTGGGTGGGTTAGGTTAGGTGCGCTTATAGTGCGTTTGATGGTGTATGGATGATTTCCAAAAATTAAAATCGCCTTGCGTGATTAGACATTGTGAAAAAGACTGTACTAGTTTATTAGATAATTACTGTACCAATGTGTGTCTGTGTCGGAAATGTCGCCATACGTATAATAATTTACAACGAATTAATATTGCGATTTGTGTAATGTGTATACATTATTCTGTGGTTTCGTGTCTATACCTTTTACATCATATTATGCTACGTTAAAGAAATCTGTTAATTATAATTTATTTCAACGTTACGTTACGTTTCAACTTACAAATGCATGTATAATTTTCAGTTATAGGTAGGTACACGTTATCCCGTAAGTATGAACTCAAGCAGAAAATTGTGGATTGTAATGACATGTAACCGATTCTAAAAAAACATACTAATTTTAAAGTATTGACATTTTTTATTAAATTCATGCTATTACAACCTGGAAAATAACAATTTCTCAATGTTGTTTTGTTCTTTTATCTCGTCAAAAAATTAATAATAAATAAATCTAAAAACAAAGAGACTAAAAGAAATTCCTTCTGTAAATTGTGAAAATGCGTTTATTAACATAATGTTCAATGCATGTCAAAAATATTAATAAGTACATCGTTTATATGTCTTTTACATGAACCTATGAATACCCAGACGTAGCATCGCCAACTATCGACGCACCTGTAATAAGTCAGCTGCTTATATGCAATACATACGCGTCAACTTGAATACACTCATATCATAGTAAGTCTATCGACCGCCAGTACGGTACGAAGTCCCGTTGTTATATAATTACGCGGCCGCCACTGCAGTGCTTCATTGGTTGTTCAGTGACAGGGAGTCGAGCTTTATTGCGTCTGTGGTCTTTTGGTATTGGTAGTTACATAATTTAAATTTAGTCTGGGTGCCAAACCGTAAAATAGGGTAACCTTGTTTTGACGTAAGTTTGAATGAAATGTTTTGGATGATTTCTATACCTTATATTGTGTAGATTTCAGATCCTTTTGATGCTACTCTGCCAGACTTGAGAATTTAGTGTAATTTAAGGTTGCCTCCCGATGGCATTTCAAAACACAATCTCAAATTTTTTTGACGCCGTATAGGACTCATTGTATAGGACGCAATCTTGAATTACTCAAAATTCTCAAGTCTGGCAGAGTATTATGAAACGGATCTGAAATCTACACAATATACTTAAGCTATCAAAAACCGCGCACACATTTTATTCATACCTCAAAACAAGCTTTTCGAGTTGGCATCCAGACTAATAATTATAGTAATGCACGGTTAATATTTAATAAAGTATGGCACAGATTGTTTAGTTAGAATTTTTTTTGTGACGAGCGTGACTTATTCTATTTAAAATATGTAGGCACAATTTGATCAAAATAGGTATATAGGCACTCCTATTGAAGAAATGTACTACCCACCTGTGTAATGCTACTTATGTCGAATTTGGATCTAAATAATTTTCTGGATCTTCCCCCGGTTAGTTTACCTAAAACAATAATAAAGGATTTAAACCCAATAAGAGTGTCCTGTTTTTACATGAACGTTAAAAAGACCGTATAAATTCTTAGCTCTGTCCGTTTGATAAACCTAACCGTGTAGTTGTATAAAAAAAATATTTATTAAAAAAGACCTGGTAATGATCAATTTTATCATAACTTCTATTTTAGTTAGTAAACTAAGGCTATGATCACACCTGCAATAAATTGCACACATTTCCATTATCTGTCGTTGTGAACGCAATTTCTGAGGGCTTTTGCATAATTTTTCTTGCGTAGGTAAATAAACACTTTTGTTTAGCTTGAAATTAGGTCTAGTTTAATATCAAAGATCAAATTTTCAAGTAAAACCAGTAAACAGCAGAATTTGCTGTCAAAGATCAACTTGAGAGCAATTTATTGGCAGATGTATTTGTAGCCTTTTATTTAACCTATTCGCTACTCATTAACCATATTTGGTCAGATTGAAGGTCACGACTCATTTAATTAACAAAGACAATTGATCGAAAATGATTGATGACTAGTTAAAAGGTTAATAAATAGTAAAAGTTGAATGCAAAAAACCGACTTTAAATAGTTACCAGTAACTAAATAAAGGGGTTGGCTTTCCAAAACTACCACCCTAAGGGTATTAATAATAAGAAAGAGGGGGCGAGATGAAGAGATTAAACCCACTTTTATAATTTTTAGAAATGTGGAAATACGAAAAAAGCGAAATTAAAAATGAATAATACATCGGTACCTGCTACTAAAACATTTTTGATAATCCTCCAACTCAAAACACTTGAAACTAACACTAAATGGCCAGTCACTCTTCTAATAAGTCTCCACTGGTCTCAACTATTTAGGTTTGGTACATAAAAGAACGTTTAAAAGAAATTTGGTTAAGGTAGGTTGCTTTCCCGCCATTTCTCAATCAATAGGTAGGTTAGGTTAGTTTAAAAAAATATACAATAAAACCGAATATATGGGCACTCCGACTACTGTTCCAACAATCAATGGTTCCAATCCACTAGAAACATAAAAAACGAGAGAGGCGAGCGAGCGAAGCGAGCGTGCCGCTGCAGCGGCCGCTGAGCGCCATTCAAATCAAATTTTCAATTGTTACTAAAGGTAGGTTATGAAATTCTTAACATATTTACTGTTTTCAATTTATTTTAATGTTGAAGTCTATTCCCTCCTTCAATAGTCGATCCTTTGATTATGTCAATACAAGGAGCAAATTCATGTTTGTAGTAACGGGTATGTAGTTTTCAGTTTTTATTTTTGGTTTTTTTCACATATCCGCATTCTTGAAAAGTCTGAAAGTTGGTTTTCGGTCCTCGTCCTTCCATCCCCTAAATTATTATTAAAACGTCTAGGGAGGTCGTTTTGGAAAGCCGTATCAATTAAAGTTCATTACAACATGAACAAGCTAACCAAATAACGAATTAATTAAGAAACACGATACTTGTTTAAAAAACACCGACTTTTATGTTCTTAGTTAAAAAACCTAAAAACTATTTTCCCTTAGAACACGGAGTTAAATATGACCTGGAAAAGTATCAGTGGATTTATACAATTATTACACTATGAAATCAATTAACGATCTTACCAAATTTTCTCTTTTTCATAACGACACTAGGTTCGGCAGACATTTTTTCAGGAATATTAAAATCGAATCCGTATCCTTTATCCATAGGCAACGAATCCCATGACTCCACAATAGTTTCGATCATCGCATCAAACAGTATTGTGATGATTTCTTCTTGAACTGTATGTTTTGGTTCGTTTTGTTTTTGATTAGTCGGTATTTCTTCGTTTGTCGGACGAGGGAAAACTTCGGGTTCAGGCGTGAATTCAGCCACCCTTTTACGTGCCGTAAGTGGGCTTTGCCGATTTGTAGTTCGTTGAGAATCTATTGTGTGCATAGTTTCTTCTCTTATATACTCTCAAGAAGTTATATTCTCGTTCCTAGCTTACCCTTGAACTGTGCTCTAGAATAATATAAATATATCTGAATTTGACGTAATAAAAAGACGAATTAACATGACACCTGGCTGCGATGACGTTTGTGTAATATATAGTGTGCAAAAATATTAGATTTTTTTTTTAAATTTAGGCATTTAAGTTTGGTACCTACTTAAATCCATATGTAATATCATATGTTAAATAAGTTGAACAATATTGAACAATTCATTTCGGATGAAAATAAAACAAAAAGAATTCATTTGTTAAGAAAAACTCAACAGTTTAAACAAAAAATGTTGAAACGTACACGTAAACGTAATTTTTTTTTACGAATTTCTCAGATATTTATGAAAATTCAACTGACAATGAAATTGTCCCTATGACGTCATCTGGGCGGTTGATCTTATAGCGCTGCTTTCCACAGTAAAAAACCGAAGTTACAACTAAACAAAAAGTATTGAGGTAAGGTGAAATCCTTATGAATCAATGAAAATATTATGATTTTACTCAATGCTATTGTAATTATGTATAATTATATAAACTATTTTCTCTATGTTCTACATAGATGTTTTATTTCATGCTCTATTTATTACTGTTTGTTTCCTTAATAAATAAATAAATTAGTGATCATCTATCTAGTTGACGCCACAAGGATATTTTATTAACACTTTTTTTTAGAAAATTAAAGACTCCATTGTTTTTCCACGGGAAAGTTTAAATTAAACTAGTCTATATTTTTATAAAAAATATTAAAAGTGCATATGTGTTAAAAGATTTGGTTCAAGCCCATCAGTATCATATGTCTTATGAACACAGAGTATATTTTGTATTACTAGCTTATGAAAGTTGACATTTGTCCAACCAGGGTATATGGCGACTCTCAAAACTAAATAGCGCCACCTATAGTTGCGTTCCAATCGCATCAAATGACATTTTTGCCAGTTTCTTGCGTAGCAGACAAAAAAATGCCGCCAAAATCATTCCCGTGTGGCGCTTTAACTGTCAATGTCATGCGTTTCGTTTTGGGCATTTGTGGCGTTTCTTACTGCTACGTTAGACCCACCTCGGTAAGGTGGGTCGTTCGTGTTCATTTAGAGTTTTGACATTTCACACGGTTTCTGTAAATTTGACAATTAATACCGCTCCAGACACAATTTATGTATTAATGGCTTTGTTAGTAAATTAATCGTTCTTAACAGATTAGAGCGTAAGAAACAAACTTTTTTAGCGTTCGGGTGGTGGCGTTCGTGGCTGTTTTTGAATGCGTATGAAACATAGCCCACCTATATAATCGAAGTCAAAGTATAATTCTGAAACAAAATCGCGCCACTTAAAACGGTACGCAGTGGCCTCGCTCGCACGCACTCACGCAATGAATACTCGGCTTAGCAGTAGTACTATACGCGCCACCAAACTAAAAGGCTCTCAAGTTAGCACCAGATACTTGCGCAAACACCATAAATCCGGGCAGTTGGAATGGCGAGACGGGTCAGCCGCGAGAGCCCTACTCTGATTTTTCACTATATCGAAGTAGCGCTTAATACGTTCCGTTTCAAAAATCCGGTCGCTAGGACTACGGGCGAGGGTACGAATTTTTGAAATAGCACCTATTCGGCGCTAACTCGGCGCTGCGTCAACTTACCAGACTACAGCCGCAGCAGGTCGCGTCCCTCGCACCTCGCGCTGTCTATGTACAGTCGGCATCCGCGCCGCGTCAGTTTTTATTAATTATATTTTGTTATCGTTGTTTTTGTGAAATCATTATTATCGTTATTTAATATTGTTAATTGTTTTGTAACATTGTGTTAGATATGGTTAGATATACATTGAATACAGGCCATTGTAAAAAACTATATATACAGGGTGAGGTTTTTATGACCAGCCAAACTTCAATAATATGATGACCTTTGATAAAAATCCGTTGGCCGTCTTGTTCCCTTTTAGTATCGTTCAATGGGAAAATATTCAGTTAAGCCTACGTAAACCTTTCCCAAAACTACCAATATTACTAGTCATATCACGAGGACGCCAGTGCACGTGCACGCGCCCCGCCCACATTCCCCAAGCTTCGCCCTTTCGCTCTGCACTCGCAGTATAGCACCATAGATAATACTAGCACGTCGTATTTTTGAAAATTCATGATTATCGAATGATCTCATTTATGAAGGCTCCTACTCAGTCGTAAAAAACTCTCTTGAAAATTTTGGTTTGACAAGGCCTAGGGAACGATTCAAATTGATGACATCATCAATGAGTTTCAGAAATACGGCTCCTTAAGTTGCAAATTTTCCCTTCATCATACTTATCGGGCTTAGTACCGTCAAATTGCAAAAGGCTTGTTTTAGTTATTATCTGCGATTAAAATCGAATCGAAATAAATGAAAATGGCAAAAAATGAATAGGTACATACCTAATCTATTTTGATCAATGTACTCGTACATTCGATAATTGATTAACAATTGTCCTTTTTCCTTTCGCAATCAGGCGTATTTAAAAAATTTGAATCAACTTATGTACAATCATTAAAAAATGGAGTTAAAATTCACTTACCATATAAAAAAATTTACCTACTTTAACAAATGCTGCACCATCGTGTTGAAAATAAAACTCGCGATGTGCTATTATTGCGAGCGCAACGTCGTCCATAAAATCAGATATTACTGTACGTAACATTTGAAGATACGTGATTCCGGCCAGTCTGCCCTCTATGAAATAGGGCCCTAATATTTTATCACCGATAACCTCGGCCCAAACATTTGCACTGAATCGCACTTCCAAATAGTTTGACAGTTCGGTACCGTGGCATTGTGTAAACCTTGATTGCGAAGCTGAGGCAGGCTTATTTCTTCATACAGTCTTTGGGCGCCGCGTAAAGTTTGTCCACTTAAAATGTAACATTTCATCATTTCATAATATTCGCGATTTGTATACATTATTGAAGCGCGGACGAGAATCGCGTGGCTGACTGAGCTGAGGTCATTGAGTGCGGAATGGGGGCACGCTACGAAAAGGGTGGGAATCAGCTGGCGCGCGGCACGTGTGGGTAGAGTGTAAGCAGAAGGTAGCCAAATTTTATTAAAAAATATTTAGGATATTTTTATTGATTATAAATATTTCACCTATATTTTTATTTACGTAATGAGGTGTATTGGTGATACCTAACATCTAGGAACATTTTGGCTGATTACTAAAATCTCACCTGTATATGACATTGTCAGAATTACGAATAGTGAAATGAAACTGATACAAAATATTTTAATTGATTTATTTAATTAATAATAAATACAATAGAATGGCGACGAGGATAAAAGTCAAAAAGCAATAAATATATAGAATATAAAGAACACCGGTCGCGTCCTTTAATAGCTTGGACTTAATTTTTAGGGTATTTGTATAAATATAATAAATGGTAGATTTAATAAGTATCTATAGATGTATTAAAAATAATTATAATTAATATTATTGATAAGAAGTCAGAAATAATAAATATCTAAAAAAATACTCCTGACATGGCTGTATGGGCATATGAGCACTTCCCCGTCGTCCCATTGAGTTGACTCATTAATGGAACCAGGGGGAAAAGAATTCCCCGTGGTCCCATTAGCTAGTGATGTAATTAAAATCATATTTTTGTTGAAAGTTTGTTTTGATTTTTGTATTGATTTCGCCGTCCTGAATAACAGAAATAATAGGGTCAACGGAATTCATATTATAAAGATTTAAGCTTGAATATGGAGGTATCTTACTATTCATATTTATTATTTTAATTGCATAGACCAGCAAATGCGTTACGATCAATGTGCATTAAAATATTTTTTAATTGCTACCTATTACTAGATAGGATGAATTTTATGGTAGCATGCAATATAATACTTATTTACATTTCACAGATGCCGCCGATAACGACATTTATTAGGTCTATAAAACCGATATGTTTTGATTTTCGCACTTCCAAAAACAATGTGTCTGAGCCGTTCTTGCGTAATCGTTGTGGTTGGGTTAGGTTAGGTTGGGTTAGATATATTAAGGGAACATTTTTCCTGTGGTCGTTATGACCTAGGAACGAATTTAAAATATTTTAAATAATATTTTATTATAATAGGCTACTAAAATATACTAGGCTACTTGACTATTTAAAAAAATATATGAGAAGTAATTTTCTAAATATATCATAACAGTGAAAGATTTTAAAAAAATAAATCATTATTAAAAAGTTATGAATGTTTAAAATGTCCTGTTAGACAGAGAGGGCGATACCACACAGCGTTCGTATGTGTGATGAATTCCTTTGACTCCGCTAATTATTAGGTATTTTAAGTTTACTTAGAGGTCCCCGACGCTTTTAAGGATCAAAAATCACTAGGCAATGAATAAACTTGTATTATTTCACACTTTTTAAAGTTTATTTTTTTTGTGTCGGGGGTTTTTAAAATTTTTAATTTAATTTTTATTTCAAAGTTTTTAAACTTTTATTTAGTTAAACTAATTCATACATGATTAGACAAAAAAATATTTTCAAGTTTTTAGTTTTCATTTCGTTAGTTAATATTTGTCATTCCCTTTCAATATAGTGAACATTGTACTACTAGTCAAGCCCTTTCATTTGCTACCCATATTGAAGGATTTGTGAAAAAACGTAATTCCCTATTTACTAGTGGCGGCCATTTTGGATTTGAAATTTGTCATAGTGTATTATTCTACTAGTCTAGTTCTTTCATTTGATACCCATATTGATAGAGTAGTGAAAAAAATGTAATTCGCCATTTTGTGCTGGCGGCCATGTTAGATTTGAAATTTGTCATAGTGTATTATTCTACTAGTCAAGCCCTTTCATTTGCTACCCATATTGAAGGATTTGTGAAAAAAGTAATTCCCCATTTTCTAGTGGCAGCCATTTTGGATTTGAAATTTGTCATAGTGTATTATTCTACTAGTCTAGTCCTTTCATTTGATACCCATATTGATGGAGTAGTGAAAAAAATTTAATTCGCCATTTTGTGCTGGCGCCCATCTTGGATTTGAAATTAGTCATAGTGTATAGTATTCTACTAGTCAAGGCCTTTCATCTGATACCCATATTGATGGAGTGGGGAAAGAAAATATATAATTCGCCATTTCGTGGTGGCGACCATCTTGGATTTGAAATTTGTCATAGTGTATAGTATTTTACTAGTCAAGCTTTGTCATTTCATACCCATATTGACGGAGTAGTGAAAAAACATGATGTCCGCCATTTTGTGGCGGCAGCCATCTTGGACTGATTTTCATCAAACACAGCTAAGAACACTCCCGACTAATTCACCTTTCATATGAAAAAATTCGCAACCAAATTGGTTCATCCGTTTGGGAGCTACGATGCTACTATGCCACACAGATACACACACACACGTCAAACTTATAACACCCCTCTTTTTTCGTCGGGGGTTAAAAAATAAAATAAAATTCTTTTGAAGTTTTGAGATTATATACTTACGGAACTTATTTGTTTATTGAACATACTCTGTGGTCGTTTGCAAATCCTTATTGCTTATTTTGATTGTCCTACTATACAAGCAAACGGAGCAGTAATGTTTTTATTACATAAATCTGTTTTTTTTTGCCTGAGTAAATGATATTCAAGACGGCAACTTTTTTTAAATAAATAAAACCCAGATACTTCTTTTTTTGGTGTGTGTGTTTATTTATATTTTTTCTAAATAGGTCACCGCTTGCAATGGCATTCGAAATCTACGAAATCTAATATTTTTAAAACCAGAATCAAAACACGAACTAATGAGAAAAAGTGTACTACAGGGGTCACACTGCAGTTAAACCCAAGACACCCACGTTCCGTTTCGTTCACAGAATTATTGCCTTCACCAACAATTTGACTTACATGAACGTTTTTTTTAATTTTTTGGGTTCTAATTTTTACAGTGATAAATTAATTAAACTAAGTGACTTTTTAGCTATTTTTCTTTGTATATGAGTAATTCGCACACATTTAAAAAAAACCGCGATCTATTTTGACCATCATTGTTTACGAAGAAAAAATTGTTTTACTTTATTCGTTAATTTATATTAATTCTTTAAAATATGTTGTATTTCCATTTGTTAGATTTATTATGAGCAATTCAAATTGACGATTTATGCTTATTAAGTTTAACGATTTCCAAAGTTCAAAATAATTAAATATTATATTTGTTTTATTTAATTAATAGGTGCGACAGTACCTGCGCCACTTCGTGCATAGCCAACTTCATGCGGCCTTTTAGGTAGGTGGCGCGTATAGTAAGATGTAGTAAGATGAGGCGCCAGGGCTACGAGAATTAAAATAATTATTATCATTACATATTATAAAATAAAGTCCCCCACCGCGTCTCTCTGCCTGAACGCGATAAACTCAAAAACTACCAGACAGATTGGCATACATCACCCCAGACAACCTAATTTTAATGTCTGCATAGTTGAGTTTTGCTCGGACAGACAGATAGATAGACAGACAGACAAATAAAAAGTAACGTATATCACTCCTCACACCCTTCTTTTCACGTCTGCGAAGTTTAATTCAAATCGGATTACTTAGCTGTTTTGGAGTTTGCTGCTCGAACAGGCTGGCAGGCGGACAGACATACAAACAAGAATTGTCAAATGTCACTCCTATAATAATAATAATAATAATAATATAATAATAATAATTATTGAATCGATTCAGGCGTTTCTATTTCGAACAGACAGACAAACGGATAGACAAACAGACACAAAGTATCAAAGTTACCCCGATAATGCCCTCTGCATGTCTGCAAAATGTAATTGATATCGGTTCCGCTGTTTCGGAGATTAGCCGAAACAGATAGACAGACAGACACTACGATTTTATTATTAAAGATATAGATTATAGACATCGATGTCGACTACAGCAAAATAGAAATCTTAATCAAATTATATTAATGATCTCACTGGATTTTACAATTGAATACACGTCTATATAGGAAATCTTGCTAGTAGGCACCTATATATATATACCTACTATACCTATATATGACTTTTATTAAATTAATTCAGTATTAATTCCATTCATGCATTCCAGTAAAAATATTAAGTACACCGAGTTAAAAGTTACAAATAAGTACGAGCTCTCCATAATCCTAACTTATCTATGAATTTTGTAAATATTTCGGAAATAAAACGAGTAGGTACCTACCTACCTAACAATTTTGCGCTGACATAGGTGTATTGGAGAAAATGAGCAGTCCAGTATTTTTAAGTCTCAAAATCTTTAATTTTCACAGCTATTTTAATTACACTTTTAAGTTGCTTTTTACGTCGATGATCCCTCATTTCTGTAGCATCGCTCTTCGTTATACCAGAAAAGCGTGTTACCCTTCGCTTTAACAATGGACCTACCGATAAAAACAACATGTGCATCAGATTATAAATGTACAAGTGCTAGTACTATATAAAACTTTTAGTTTGTTTTTGATTAACCCCATTTCCAGAATTTCATCCATGGGCTCCAAAGCCAGAAGGTGGCTTCGTTCTGGAGGTCAGTTTCACTGGAGGGCATCGGCTCCAATGGCGCCTCGTCGTACGGGTGTGCCTCGTTCGACGGCAACTCCTTGCACCAGCTCAAACTCACACAGCATAGGGCGAAGAACACCAAAAGTACCTGAATTAAGAAATAGGATAAATTTTTCCTTGGCCAGTTATGGAATTTAGTTCATTACCATTTATAACTAAAACTCTCTGTGTGTACTTGGATTAGCAATAGCTTGAAAACCATTGGACGGACGGAACAACAACGAGTTATTTTAAGTTGTCAAGAAAAGAAAAAATGTGTATTATTTAAATATTTAATAAAATTATACCTAATGAAATATTTAAAATATTTTGACGTGAGTTGAATAGAATGATATAATTTAAATTAAAATAGAAGGTAGAACACATTTCTTAAATTCAATTCGTCTAGATGTCATATAATTCACTTATATAATTCATATTCATGGATTATAGAGATACAGCGTTGTGACAACAAAAATGTGAGCAAAAAAATATACGCCTTAGAACAAATATACTACACCACTCGATGTTTTGAAACATTCACTGTGAAATATTTAGAATTTTGTGTGACCCACGAGAAAAATCCGTAGTAGAAAAGAAAATAAAGATTCTAAATTATATTTAATGTGTCATTTCACAAATTGTTTGTTTAAAACTACAATATTCGAACTGACATTTTGCTCACATTTTCGATCGTTTCGAAGTATTAGACGCTCCATCTCCACGATGTCCGCTTTTCACGCGGACCGTCTACGATTTAAACTAGGGGTTTGCGCGAAACGAAAAATCACGACTCTCGCGAATTACGATTTGTCCGCGTTTTACGTATCGGGTCGAACGAGAATAGGAATCGAGTCGAACCTCTATAGACTACAAGCCCTTGGAAAAAATTAACCTATGAAATTAACCAACGTGAATAACGCTTAGAAGGCTGTTACTATATCAGAAAATAACTCTGAACACTATGCCGTCATTTCTGAGCGGTACAGATGAGTACGTGAGTGAATGGAATTTCTCAGATACAAATGAGGAATTACGACTAATTATAATTAATGTACGGCTTTCTTATAGTGTATAGAAGATTAAAAATAAATGTCGAAAAACCTAGTGCCGTACTAAAATGGTGGTGCCGGAAGTCAGTGATAAGGATAATCTGCTCAGAGATAAGGGTTGCGACCCTTGGCTTTCGACCCCTGCGCTGGAAATATGTACGGCGTTTACGGGTAAAGTATCTGTATATGTGTACAAAAGGAATTACACAAATGCTGTACAATAATAAATGACCTATATTGCTTCTGCAATTATCGGCGAATTAAAAATTTGCACTGACTTCCGGCATCACCACTTTAGTACGGCACTAGGTTTTTCGACATTTATTTTTAATCATCTATACACTATAACAAAGCAGTACATTAATAATTAGTCGTAATTTGTAACTGAGAAATTCCATTCACTCACGTAGGTACTCATCTGTACCGCTCAGAAATGACGGCATAGTTCTCGGAGTTATTTTGATATACTAACAGCCTTCTAAGCGTTATTCACGTTGGTTCATTTCACAGGTTAATTTTTTCCAAGGGCTTGCAGTCTACTAGTTGCTCGCCGGATGAGAAAGTGCGCTGTGTTTTGTATTCAATATAGGTACCATATATCTCTTTACCGAATTTAAAGAAAGAATATTTAATACCAAAAACAATAAAAAGCTATTGAGAGCCATTGAAGAGCCAATTTCATTACCGGAAAAGTATCTACAAGATGTAGGGTGGATATAGGTCTAGGTATTTCTAATAAAGATTAAACGTTATTCAAGTACCTATTTTATACCTGAATTAGAAAAATTATTAAACTCCACACCAAAATTGCTTTTATGTAGAAAACGCCATAATAGGCATGATGACAGATTTTGAACAACTGTTCCAAAGTGTTCGGAAACGTATATTACTTACAATGAATAACATATTTCTACATATAATAAAGATTTAGGAGGAAAAAATCACATTTTAGTTTTTAGATTTAAAATTCGCGCCAAAACGCTTGTCAGTGTCATGGCGTTGCTAATGACGTCACGTTTGAGTAAACTTCGAGTAAACAAAACCAAACAAAACGTATTTGTAAACACTGACGTTCCTTATACGCTCATTGAATAATTTAGTTTATTAAATATGAATTCTAAAGTGTACAGGTGGTGTGTGGTCCCTCAGTGTGATAACATATCAATAAAAACGCCTGATAAGTTATTCCTGTTCGTTCCACAAAAGAAAACGATACGAGATGATACAAGTGGCTTAAACTGGCAAGGCAAGATCCAACAGCAATGTTGCCTAGTACTCACCTTTATTTTTGTGAAGATCATTTCGACGTATTTCATTTACTTTGAAGATTCTAAAATAGTATATATCTTGTTTGAGGCCTAAAATTAAAATAAAAACAATCTTTTTCGAGGTTAGGTTTAATCTTGCACCACTACTGTTGTGTTAATAGGTATTTTATTTATAATTTTTTTTTTATTTATTTATAAAAATATTTATAGAATTTAAATTATTCGGTATGTTTGTTAAATAATAACGTACATAAAGGTTTTGACGTTTTTAAATTCTGCTGAACAAAAATCTTTATTTGATGCTAAAAATTCTCCCAGCATTAACACATCAATTTTAGGCAAATTATCACTGTTTGCCTTAGTAAATCTTTGTTGATCCTTGACTCGCGTTATTTCACTTTCGTTTGGTTTAAATAATACGAACGGAATAAACAAAATTGAATATTAAATGAAAAAAAAAACACAGCGGTCGTTCGAGTTCGTTTACTTGTTTACTCAAAAGTGACGTCATTCGCTCTGATTGGTGTTCAACATAACATGGCGGACTTTCGTATTTCGTAGTTTTATTTTATCAAAATAATTATTAATCTCGCTATTAATAGAAAAATAAATGCGTGTTTCGTATTCCATGACTCAAGTTTCATTAAATAAATATATAATTTCAGTGATTTTCAATTACTGTCATTATGCCTATTAAAAAAAAGAAGAAGAAGGACCTTAGAATAGCAGCATGGAGGGGAAGAGATTATGAGATGACAATCATTTCATTTGGGGGTTACAAGACAATTGATAATCTGGCCCTCGCCCAGGCAGGCTTTAAGTAATTAATAATAGGTATTTGTTACTTACAGTTAGCTTCATTGTTACTTGTAAAACGCCAAGTAGGTACTATCAGTCTTGCGGCGGAACTTGTAATGCATAAATGTCCTAATGAGGCTTCGCTTTTAAACTACTGTAGGTACCTACCTTACTCGTGAAATACGCGTGAAATTTTATCGCGTTGCCAAACATACATAAGGATGCATATTTTTTCAGCGTTTCGGCAGCGGAAGTTTCATCACACAGGTCGATCGATGCCGATTGTTCGCATTTGTGGTGCAACAGTCTAATTATTGTTCAATCAAGACATGTACCTATAAAATCGTATGTACGTCTGAATATACTTTAAAATTACCTTTTTGTTATTATAAACTATACTACCTAATACGTTTTCGTTTGAAATTTTAGGTACATATGGGATCCCAAAACGTTCTATTTTGGGTAGATTTTAATTATTTAATTGTATAGGTATCTACAAAAATAAAAATTTCGATAATATTTAGACTAAAATGGATTTTTGAGGCTTTTATTCTGATTTCATCGGCTATTGTGAAAGGTAGGTATCCATAGTGAAAATTAGAAAATTAAAAAAGTCCCCAGTTCAAGATTTTTATTGACTTATTCTCAATTCTTTTATGGAAAATAAATATGTGACATTAACGTAGTCCACCAAATTGTACCTACTTACATAAAAAACGGCTACCTACTAAACTTTGCGTAGAATCAATTAATTCAACCGAACTTACGATTTTCGTAATTTAGTACCGCTAGATTAATAGGTCGTCTACTGCTTGCACTATACCATTACGATCCGTCTTCCACTGGTGTAGAGGTAAGTTGAACGTGAAGTAAACCGCTTTAGTACCCAAACATACAAATACGCAATATTAGGATTCAAGTATTTTGGGATTCCGCAAGTTATGAAGACACAGCGATATATAATCCGTTGAACTCAATCCCGCTAGAAAGAGAAATTGCCGCTACCCGCGAAGGACCGCTAATGGGTTTGTGAATAGGTCCCGTAGTAGTGTGCCCGAAAATTGTGTCCAATGCAAAACTAGATCCTTAGGTTGCAGAGACATCCGACCGCCCCGCAGTATAGGTATTTCGTATTAGCTATGGTATTATAGGTTGGGGAGAAAGTCTTTTCGTATTTCCTTTGTATGAAGTTGTAATCCTACCTCTTTGGGTGTAGGTACCGTTCGTAACTGGCTGGTCATAATAATAATACCATTACAAAAGTTGTACCTACTTGAAAAAACTTACAAAACAAAATACAGTTTTCCGCCATTATTCAACTGTTTTTCCAATGGACCAAGGGACTGTCTTTTATAGTTACATTACAGTTCCAATCAAACTTTATGGCGGATGTGAACATAGGCACAAGTCGCGTCGCAGAAACCAGTTTTAGGTGGAGCGGGACGCAGTGGAGCGAGGGGCATATGACTAAACCTGCGCAAGCACGCATAAAGTGTTGTATTCCGATCCGCCATAAAGTTTGATTAGAATTATACAAGCCTGCTATTGAAAATTGGCAACGTTGCGTCTAGTCCGAGCCTTGTATCAGTCAGGCTATTAGTTGGCGTTTTCTTCCATGTAAACGTTATGTAAACAGAGATATTCATTGAAAATATTAAGTCAGTGTTAAAAACTACTTGTATCGTATTTATTCGTAATTAGCAAAGTAAATTGTATTTTCGCCATAATCGGTTTTCGTTTCAACGTCACAATCTTGACACGACATTTATACCTGTCATGGTCAAAAGATGTAATTGAAAAAAGGCCCGGGTAGTGAAAATTGACGAATAATTCATTTAAAAAGAAATTTACATATAGCATACCGTTAGAACGGGCATGAACCTAAAATGTTTTCTTAGAATTAGAACTGCTCTATCACTCTTAGTTTTTTTTAAACGCAGTTCAAAGTTGGGCTATTAGCAATTTTTTTAAATTTGTTAGTAGTTTGAGGGCTCATATTTATTTTTGTAGCAATCATCTGCGTCAAATACGAATATTATTAGATTCTGCAGTTATTTCAGATGAAAATAAAAAGAAAATATTGTCAGTTTTGTTGTTCTTCTTCTTCTTATTTATGGCGTTCTCTGCATTAAAAGCAATTTCGCCAGAGTCGACTATTCTGTCCGTATTTTTGATAAAAAATAACAAGACTAGGCAGCGTAGTACGGTTATTATGGAGCTTTTTCAAAATATCGCCAGAAACCACGACGTTCCACGTGCGCTATGTTGAAAAAACTCGTCAGTTTTGTTATTTTTAAATGAAATTATTGACGTTTGAAGTTTGAGCAACGACGATTTTCGTACGAAATGAAAAAATCATTAAAAAAAAAACCATGAGGCCTAAGTCTTGTTAGTGGGCCTAAATACGTAGCGGACGGCCTTACGGATCCACCATTTTCGTATGTTCAACTGTCTGCCGAACACCCTGTATACTCTAATCGAATACTTTGTTCATATAGTCAATTACGTATTTTTGTAAATATAATATGTTTAATATCAGTAAACACGCTATTAACCTAGATTTCAGGAATCATTAAAATCCATTTCGGAAGAATAAAAAAGAAACAGAAGTCATTGATTTTATTGCAATCATTTTAACCCATCAAAAACAATACTTGTCAAAAAAACCAAGTCTTGCAACTCAGTTGTTCTGCGGTAAAAAGTTGTGAGATCCATGTAATACCAAGTCATCATACCATGTAATACTTATAGTGACGCATATTGTTACGTGTTAAGGTTCGTCGAACTTGGAGAGAAAGACCTGCTGACTCTTTTGAAGACTTTATTCACTAACACTAGGTCCAACACAAAGCACTAAGTCCAAACACTAAGCACTAAGTCCAAACACTAAGCACACACTAAGCACTCGTAGCCAAGTCGTAGGTTTCACTTGTGTATCACTAGTTTCGCTTTGAAGTCGCTTAATCGTAGCCCAAAAATGAACTGGCGCGCTTGCCTTCCCGCGGGTATTTATATGGGTCGGAACGAGTCTCTAGAAATTTCTAGATCGTACCGGACTGAACTGGAGAAAGTCTCGCGATTATTTCCTTTAACGCCATCTAGTATTGAGTAGGGGTTTTGTGTCCGTTCGTTGTAAAACCCTTCTACAAAGTGGTTTTACTGGCCGACGCTAGATGGCGGTCATTACACTGTCCGTTCGTAACACGACTCCCTTCTTAGAGATGCTCGTCCCGAGCATCGTTGTTACTGCCATGGTAGCGCGCCCGACGGTCTATGTGTACCACTTTTAATGCCCCTCTAGGTTGCTTTTGAATCCTATAAGTCACATCATTCAGTCGGGTAACCACTTTGTATGGACCGTCCCACTTGGTCTGCAACTTTGGAGATTTTCCTTTCCGGCGAGTTGGGTTATGCAGCCACACCAGTGCCCCTTCCTCGAAGCCGCTCGTGTTCGATTTCCTGTCGTATCTGGTTTTCATGTTCTCACTTGACTGTAACCCATTTTCCCGAACCAAGGCGTGTATATATCGCATTTTTTCCCTTAAATCGCAGACATAGTCTTGTACGGTCTTTGGTTCCTCCGGTGACCCTCCTGTCAATAGGTCTACTGGTATTCGTAGTTCTCTACCGTAATTGACATACGCCGGGGTAGCTTTTATGCTCTCGTGCTCGGCGGTTCGGTACGACAGAAGGAAGAGTGGTATAAACTTGTCCCAATCCTTTTGTTTGTCGTCCACCAATTTCGCCAAATGCCTCTCAAGGGTCTGGTTAAACCTCTCAACCATTCCATCAGACTGTGGATAGTACGCGGTAGTCCTTGTCTTATGCATGCCCAAAATTCTGCACACTTCCTGGAATACTTGCGATTCGAAATTCCTGCCCTGATCAGAATGGATTTCTAGAGGCACACCAAAGCGACATATCACTTCTTCGACTAACTTAGAAGCGACTGTTGTAGCTTCTTGGTTTGGTATGGCGAACACTTCGGGCCATTTGGTGAAGTAGTCAATGACGACCATAAAATACTTGTTTCCCGATTCCGTTACAGGAAATGGCCCAGCTACGTCAACTGCAATTCGTTCCCACGGTGCACCGACGTTATACAACCGCAGGTTCCCACGGCTCCTGGTCTGTGGTCCTTTTACAGCAGCGCACGTAGTACATTTGCGGCACCAATCCTGTACATCATCTCGACAATGCAACCAGTAGAATCGTTCTCGCACTTTTGTTAACGTTCTCTTGACACCTAGATGACCTCCTGATATGCCATCATGTATCTCGCGGAGAACGTCTGGTACTCTCGCTCGTGGGACAACTATCTGAAGATGGAACTCTCTGCCGTTAGCCTTCTCCCATTTCCGGTAGAGTATTCCGTTTTGGAGTATCAGACTGTCCCATTGCGCCCAGTACGCCTTAGTGACAGCGCCAGTGGGTGCAACCTCACTCCAGATCGGTTTTACATTACCCCGTTTCTTCCATGTGATGATGTGCCGGAGGTCGTCATCCCTTTCTTGAGCCTCCCTCATAGCATCATTCTCCCAGAGATCCAAAGGACTTGTTCTTGTTAGCTTTATTGTTACTTCATTAGATTCCTGCTTAACACAATGTTTGCAGTCTTCCGAACACGGCCTTCGTGAGAGTGCGTCTGCATTCCCATGCGTCTTTCCGCTGCGGTGTTCCGTCTTGAAGTCATACTCTTGGAGCTGTTCAATCCATCGAGCTACTTGACCTTCCGGGTTCTTGAATTGTAGTAGCCACTTCAAGGCTGCGTGATCAGTTCGCAGTAAAAACTGTCTGCCGATGAGGTATTTGTTGAAATGTTGTAGCGTCTTTACAACAGCCAAGAGTTCTCTTCTTGTCACACAGTAGTTTCTCTCTGGCCTAGATAAAGATTTGCTGAAATATGCGATAACAACTTCTCTCTCGCCCTGTTTTTGAGACAACACCCCTCCAATGGCCGTGTTGCTTGCGTCCGTGTCGACTATAAACAGGCCTTCAGTTTGTGGATACCCCAGGATTGGTGTCTCACACAGATGTTTCTTCAGTTTCCGAAAAGAATCTTCACAAGTCTCATCCCAACTAAATTGTCGTTTATCTTCTGTCAGCCGATGTAATGGCTTGGCTATCTCTGAGAATCCCTTAACAAAACGCCTGTAGTATGGGCATAGGCCGAGGAATGCCCGCACTTCCGTTTTGTCCTTAGGGGTAGGCCATTTTTGAACTGCTTCCAGTTTCTCCGGGTCTGTCTGGATTCCATCACTGGAGATAACATGGCCGAGATAATTGACCTCACTCCTGAATAAACGACACTTTTTCGGGTTCAACTTTAATTTGGCTCCCTCTATTTTGGCGAAAACTCGCTCCAAGTTTCGCAAATGGTCTTCGAAGTCACGGCCGACAATGATGACGTCATCCAAATAGACTAAGCAAGCCTCTCCAACTAAGCCTGCCAGTACACACTCCATGAGCCGCTCAAATGTGGCAGGTGCGTTGCACAATCCGAAGGGCATGACGTTAAATTGCCATAAACCTTTACCGGTCGAGAAAGCTGTCTTCTCCTTGTCTTTTGGATGAATTTCCACCTGCCAGTATCCAGATTTCAGGTCTAAGGTCGAAAACCATTTCATGCCACTCAAGGTATCCAAGGTGTCGTCGATTCGAGGTAACGGGTAACTGTCCTTTTTAGTGACATCATTGAGACGCCTATAGTCCACACAAAATCTCGTGCTACCATCTTTCTTCTTCACTAATACAACAGGTGAGCACCACGGACTTGCAGACGGTTCAATAATCTTATTCTTTCTCATATCCTCCAAAAGGCCTTCAACTTCCTTTTCCTTCGCAATTGGTATCCGTCTTGCTCGTTGACGAATTGGTCTCTCGTTTCCGGTATCTATCCTGTGCTGAACCATCGACGTTCTTCCAAGGTCCCCTTCTTGACTAGAGAAGATATTCGCGTAGCGCTGTAAAAACCTCTTAGCTTTCATGCTCTGCGAATAAGTCAGATTACTCTTGCAGTCATCGAGTAGCTCAGTCACGAATCCGTAGTTGTTGCTGTTTGCTGAGTCTGCGCCTGTCATCGAACTACACTTTTTCTTTCCAGCTGGTGGCAGTTTCACCAGCATCCGAGCAGGAGACGAAGTTTTTTGCTTCTTCAGCTCCTCTATTTGTTCCTCGATCCTTTTCATCGTTGATATCTGGGTCATCTTCTGCGGGCAGTTGAGCTGAAGATGGCCCCTCTCGCCGCACTTGTAGCACGTGGCTCCAGAACTTCTCTTCGTAGGAGCCTTAACCTCCTTGACTTCTTCAGAGACCGCGCGGATCATATGGGTCTGCCGTATGTCATGGCGAACAGCCTCGACCTCCAAAGCATGGGCCAATGCTTCCTTTAGCGAGGTATGGCGACGAAGCCTCACTGCAGCCCTGACCTCTAGGTCTTTGATTCCGTCGACAAATGCTTGAACAATATTTGTGTCTACCATCTTGGCGTCAGCTCCTGGGTGTGCCTTCCTGACGAGTTTTTGGATTTCCAACGCCCATTGTTGTAGTCCTTCTCCTGAGCGTTGGACTCGGTCACGCAGTTGGGCACGGAACACGTGCTCCAGGTGTCACTCCCCATATCTGGATTCAAGTGCCTCCATTAGGTCTTGGAACCCATTTCCTGTATGTGGCAGTGCTTCCAGTACCGACAAAGCTTGCCCTCTGAGCGCAACAGTGAGAGCGGTCAGGCATTGTTCATCCGTCCATCCGTTGGCAGTAGCAACCGTTTGGAATTGCTGACGATAAACGTTCCAAGAAGTAGTGCCGTCGTATGGCGGCACCTTCACTCTCGGTCCTTGCGCCACTCCGGTAGTTCCACTAGACAACGCAACACCCGTGGTTTCAAGGCGCACTACTTTCTTCTGTAGTTCAGCGAGGCCGGCTTTCACATTTTCGACCTCCAATCCTAACCCGGTGACTCGTTCTTCCATTAAGTCGACATCTTTTCGAAGCTTAATCACCATGTCACTAACGTCATTTATAGCCTGAAGCGCTTTTTCTTGGAGGTCTTTTTGTTGCTTTTGTGATTCTTGTACCGCGCCGAGCTTGCGTTCTTGTGATTCCATCATTGCCTGCATCAATTCAATTAGACTTCCCAATTGAAGAGCCACTTGAGGAGCTGTAGATGGTACGGTGTCGCCGGTGGGCGTGGCTTGTCCGGTGGGCGTGGCCCAGTGGGCGAAGCCAATGGGCGTGGCCTGAGTGGGCGTGTCCTGGTGGGCGGGGCCAGTGAGTGTGGCTCCGCCCACAGTGGGCGGAGCTTGAGCCAAAGTGGGCGGAGCCTGAGGGGCGTGGTCAGTGGGCGTGGCCAGTGAGTGTGGCTCCGCCCACAGTGGGCGGAGCTTGGCCCTCAGTGGGCGTGGCCTCCGCAGCTCGTGCCCTTGTCCTGACGCCCTCCTGGAAGTCCTCTCTCGGAGTCAATGGCATCTCCAAATTTCACTTCCGACACCAGTTGTTACGTGTTAAGGTTCGTCGAACTTGGAGAGAAAGACCTGCTGACTCTTTTGAAGACTTTATTCACTAACACTAGGTCCAACACAAAGCACTAAGTCCAAACACTAAGCACTAAGTCCAAACACTAAGCACACACTAAGCACTCGTAGCCAAGTCGTAGGTTTCACTTGTGTATCACTAGTTTCGCTTTGAAGTCGCTTAATCGTAGCCCAAAAATGAACTGGCGCGCTTGCCTTCCCGCGGGTATTTATATGGGTCGGAACGAGTCTCGAGAAATTTCTAGATCGTACCGGACTGAACTGGAGAAAGTCTCGCGATTATTTCCTTTAACGCCATCTAGTATTGAGTAGGGGTTTTGTGTCCGTTCGTTGTAAAACCCTTCTACAAAGTGGTTTTACTGGCCGACGCTAGATGGCGGTCATTACACTGTCCGTTCGTAACAATATCAATATTAAAATTCTTTAATGTTTTATATAAACATATTGAGACTTGGCCATCGCCTGAAAACACGTGTAAATTCAATCGCCTGAAAACACATGTAAATTCAATTATTTAGTGCGATGGCCAAGTCTCAATATATTTATATAAAACATTAAAGAATTTTAATATTGATATGCGTCACTGTAAGTATTACATGGTATGATGACTTGGTATTACATGGATCTCACAACTTTTTACCGCAGAACAACTGAGTTGCAAGACTTGGTTTTTTTGACAAGTATTGTTTTTGATGGGATCTCATTTCTTTTTGTATTTTGTAGACAGTTCTACTTTTTTCCTTTTCGGTACCTTCTACTTATTGTATATATGTATATCTACCAGCAACGAATTTTCTTAAAGCCCTCTTTTCTTTGCGGTCTTTTCTAGATTTTTTAGTTTTTCCTTGATTCATACACCAAACACTACTTATATACCAAATTTGAAGCTTCTAGGTCTGCTAGAAGTGCCTTAGAATTTTGCTGATCGGTGAGTCAGTGAGTGACAAAATTAAGAAATTTGACCCGTTATAATTTCTTAAAAATACTGGTTCAAATTGAATGAAAACGTGTAATATGCTTATATAATATGTCTGCATGGTTACTGAAAATTTCTGTCTTCTAGTTATATCCACAACGAAGTTACAGGGGGTCGAAAATGGTCTGAATTGCTTCGAGAAAAGGATGGTACGGCCGTGACGCTTTTTTGCTCGACTTGGTGGGGGCACGGCCGTGCCCCCAGATTAATAATAAACTTTTTTAACATAGGTATTTATTGGAATTAATTTATAGATTTTAACAATATTACCTACTAACAATCAATTAATGTTAGAATTTCTTGTTTTGTGTTATCTTCTACACTTTTTCATATCATTTAAAAAAATTTAATACAAGATAACCAATATAAAGTTTGAAGAAAATTGCTTTTCTTATAACAACCATACTTAATATTTGATGTAGATAAGGCTTTCCAAGTAATCATTTATTGTGGCAACTTTTAGTTACTTTAATCCGCAAGAATACTGTAGCAGAGACGAAGTGCGCGCGTCTATGTTGTTATGCGTCTAGAATCTATAGTTCAGGTGTGCCTTTAGACACTAAACACCAAAGACACGTACAAGTCGTCTCACATAATATTTATACTGCTCTGTACCAGTGTTATAACTAAAAGGTATAATACTTGGGTTATGCATGGCAATAAAGTCAAATTTTGTTATATTTTTATACATAATCATAAAGCCACTAATTTTTATCACAGATTTATAAACATAATCTAATGTGGCTTTCTCCGGTACAAATAAATACTTTTGCACAAATTAATTAGACTTCATTAACTATAAAGTTATTTTTACAATTAAATATTACATTTTAATAATAAATATGAATTTTCATTATAGATTACTATCTAGCTAATACAAAAATATGTGAGCGTCAATAATATCAAATTATTATTTACAGCATAAATCTGCAGTTTAAAATTACAGCTAATAAATTATATAAACATGAAATATGTTAATTGTCAGGAACTCTACAAAGACTAGATTTCATAATGCTTACATATTAATCTATTAAATAAGTATTTACTTTCACCATTTATTTTTTGTCTTAATAAAACGTAAGCAAATTTTATTGCACGTAGTCTATGCTTAAATGACTGGTCATAAACTTACATTATGTTGACATTAACTGACCGATTCAGAAACGTTTATTTATACAGAGTTTAGTTAAAATGTTTTATCGCTTTCTTTCAAATATAAGATACACAGTGAAAGATAAGGACCAAAACATATTGTAACTAAAGTAGGCCAACTAGACATTTCTGAATTGGACAGTAAGACCATAGAGGTAATAGAATAGAGAAAGCAAGCCAGTCCGAAATGCGGGTCTCAACAGAAAGAGACAAAGAATAAGAGTACCTTGATTTATACTATGGTACAGTTATTTTCCATCCTTTTTTATCTCATGTCCAACCGCCGCAGACTTACAGGGCTTTATGGGGCTTCCTACTCTAGTTATATTATCTCTATGAGTAGGTACCTAAGACAATAAGTTGTATTTCTTATTATTTATAACTTGAATACATTTACAATCGTTTTCATCGTATTTTTATTAAATTTTATTAATGTCTAATTATTTGTCAACTCTATAGCTGAAAGACAGTTAGCTATACATGACAAAAATAAAATTGCTCCTAAGGATACATTACTTACATTATTTTTACATTAATAATTTTACAATACTTAATAATTTTGAGCATGTCATATACTAACATTACAAATTCGTTATTCTATTACATCACAATAACTTCAAAGTTGAACTCTAAACCCTTATTTTGAACAAGAAATCGGTAATTTATAAATAAATATTGATATGGTGCTTATGGTGGGATAGGTTAAGTCAATGATGTAAGGCTTCAAAAGAAGATATTCAAGGATGAATTATGCAATCTTTGTTAAGCAAAATAAATAATTTTTACTCATCTAGACTATGTTGACATGTAACTTAAAAAAAAAAAAACATAGTACTTTATTAATGTACATAATTAACATTAGAAGTTATGTTCCAGATATTTTATGCATATAAAATATTTAACTTTGATTGCATTTTTATATTTGAAATACACATGTTTAAAACAAATGTTTCACATTGTGTCATCCAGGAAGCATCTCATCAAAATTGAAAATGTGAAGGAGACTTGATCTGTTTTCCTCAAGTAGATATTATAATATTAACTTATATTTGTCGTCGCGCACTAGTTACCCTCCACGAAAATGTACACATCAATGTGGCGGGTACGCACATAATCATAAGACGCTGTGGAGATGGCGACGCCGAATTCGGTAAAAATTAAACGTTGAAACACTTCCGACCTTAGTAGTATCTTCCATGAGTAAACGATCTCAGCGTCCTTTGGAAGTGGTTTTACATCCAGACGTTAGCGCGAATGTTGTCAACGATACTGGCCCGACGACGTTGAGGATGTTGGGAGTGTTGGAGATGATGAACACGAGGTAGAAGTTCGGGCAGCGGACGCCGCCATCGTCACGAGTCGTGCAACAAACGCTGGTAGTGGGGGAACACCTCATTGGGTGGCACGTGTAATCCGAACTCCAACGCTACGAGGACCGCAAATTCGAAACGTATCAAATCTTTACGATTCAGCCTGAAGGTCGTCTCGATCCGCTGTGGAATATAGATAACAATTTAAAACAAGGAGCACCCGCATAACTGACTGCCAGTCTCGTTTTATGAAATTCAGAGTATTTATTGAATTGTCAAGATTGTTTATTTATTAAGTTTATAACAATATCAAATAAAAACAAAATTGAAGTGAGCAGGCTGAGAAAATAAAAGCAAAGATGAAAGCAATGCACCGAGTTTTGAATTAGTTCAATAGAGGAGTAATGCTGGCCGTTTGATTCGAGAATCAAAGTTATCACAATTATAGGATGAAGAAGGGAGCTATAGGATGAAGAAGGGAGACGGGCGGGATGGGCGTATCACAACTAGTTACATACAATAATTGATTGAAAGTGGATATTGATGAAAATTAAAATAAAGTTGACTTTGTGTGTTTTGAGTAGTCGATTTTAGCAAGCATGCTCCTTCTAGTTTGCTACATTCAAAGCTCGTTGAAGCGATGCCTCAGAGCAATATCGCACGTTTAATTATTATTATTATTAATTTAAGACACATTCAGAGCAGTGTCCTAATTTGAACATCAATAAATTTATATTTACAAAAAATTATTTCATATTGGTTTGTCCCGTATCTAACTGACCCTACAGTATTACATAGGTTTCACCTAATAAACGGGTTCTGCTTTACGATTATAAAAGTAAAATAGCTACACTAATAGGACACCAGGGGGCACTGCAATAGACATGTTTCACTAAAAGGACTAAACCGATCTGGATATAGTTTTTTACCTTACTTATGTACCATCTAAGAATAGGTTTTTAGATTAGTTTGCAGTTATATGCCGCCAGAGAGCACTATTGTAAATGTTTCTTCACAATTGTCTTTTCATCATCAGCCTATATTGTCACAGGCTAACTGTTCTTTAAAAAGTAATATATAAAAAAAAGGAAAATGAATATTTTCGTAAACCCACAATGAAAGTTATGAACAAATTAAAAAAATATTAAAACAGTGGTCGCTAAACTTTCAAAATGTTTTTAGAAAGTTTCATGTCCTGTAACGTCATGGCCTCCCTATAGCGGTCCCGGTGGAAATATTTAGTCCACGCGGGCCAAGCTGCAGGCCGAAGGTCAGTGAATAAATTAAAAAAATTAATAACGATAGAGTTTAGTTAAAATATTAATAATATTGGATTTGTCCAAGTACTAGATTTGTATAGGAAGCTATAAATCACCTCAAGGAGTCCTTTGAGCATTTCTCCCTTGACATCATTCAGTTTAGCTGACAGCAATAAGCAAGCTCCGGCACATAACTTTCTGTTGTCCTTGTTAATAAGGTTGGCGAGAATCAACTTTTCAAAATAAACATAAGCTTGGGCGACTGACAACAAATCGATCCCACCAGTATCATGTTTCGCTATTTTTCGCATTTCTTTCTTAATACTAAAAACAGAAATAAGAAATAACTATTTGCATGATAATATGTTCATATACATGACATCAACTTGCATGACATCAAGGCTACGCGCTGTCTGTCCAGTAAGTTTTTTGATCATAGATGGAGCCACTAGGTACACAAAAAATTATTATGTCGATACCCGAAACGAACAAAGAAGTATCTAATTTTTGACAACTTTATAGGAGAGCCACCACTAGCGCGTCGTACTTCAAAATGTACATAAAACTTATGTTTCTAAACTATTTTCAACTAAGAAACATCAAGTTATAATGTTTATTACTGTTTGTTTTTAATATAAATTATGTCCTGAAATACCCTATAAATGTTTTTTTAAAAGATACAATCATAAAATATGATAGAAAACACAGGATTCAACTGTAATAAGGACGTATTTAAGACATACCACTGTATAATATTGTATTATAATGTTTTTCAGCTATAACATAGAAATAATTGACGACCGCCTAACCTTGTGGGTAGTGACCCTGCCTACTAAGCTGGAAGTCCCGGGTTCGAATCCCAGGTCGGGTCAGTATTTATATGATGAATATTAATACTGGTACCGGGTCTTGGTTGTTATATGTATGTGGTGTCTTCGCTTGGTACCCAAAACAAAAGCTAATGCTTAGTTTAGGGCCTAGACGTTGTTGTGATGTATACGTTATTATTATTATTATAATAATTATAATATTTGAAAATAAAATAAACAAAAAAATAATATTTTACACACGATATTTATTTAGTGAAGAAAAAAAACAGCACATTCTTTTGCAAACATTGATTATATTTTTAAAAATGTCAACACAATTAAATTTTCCTTAATTTTAATATTTTTATCATATTCATGATACGGTTGTGAAATCACTTTTGCTACACAAAGGCTGTTTAAGTTTGCTTTCGAAATAGCAACATGAAACTATGGAGTTTACAATCACCATGGGGTGATTGTATCACTATGGAGTTTCATGTAGCACCACACCTATAATATTAATTATTTCATATATGTTATACTGTTCTATATTACGATTATTTCATTTTGAACACGCATAGTAGTTTCTTATCTATATTAATAAAATTGAAGTGTCTGTCTGTCTGTCTGTCTGTTCCGGCTAATCTCCGAAACGGCTGAACCGATTTCAATGAAACTTTGCAGACGTGCAGAGGGCATTACCGCGGGTAACATAGGGTACTTTTTATCTGTCTGTCTGTCCATCTGTCTGTCTGTTTGAGCTGATCTCAGAAACGGTTGAACAGATTTCAATGAAACTTGGCAGACGTGCAGAGGGTGTTATCATGGGTGACATAGGCTGCTTTTAGTTTTTCTGTCTGTCCGTCTGTCTGTCTGTTCGAGCTGATCTCAGAAACGGCTGAACAGATTTCAATGAAACTTGGCAGACGTGCAGAGGGTGTTATCATGAGTGACATAGGCCGCTTTTAGTTTTTCTGTCTGTCCGTCTGTCTGTCTGTTCGAGCTGATCTCCGAAACGACTGTACCGATATCAATGAAACTTCGCAGACGTGCAGAGGGCATTATCGGGGGTGACAAAGGCTATTTTTTGTCAATCTCAGACTTATCGTGTTGGTACTCACACTTGATGTTTTGACGAGATCTATGTGACCGTGTGACCACATTTTTAAATGTTTATTTTTTCGAAAGCATCAATCTCAGACCTATCATGTTGGTACTCAAACTTGATGTTTTGACGAGATCTATGTGACCGTGTGACAACATTTTTAAATGCTTATATTTTCGAAAGCATCAATCTCAGACCTATCATGTTGGTACTCAAACTTGATGTTTTGACGAGATCTATGTGACCGTGTGACAACATTTTCAAATGTTTATTTTTTCGAAAGCATCAATCACAGACCTATCATGTTGGTACTCAAACTTGATGTTTTGACGAGATCTATGTGACCGTGTGACAACATTTTTAAATGTTTATTTTTTCGAAAGCATCAATCTCAGACCTATCATGTTGGTACTCAAACTTGATGTTTTGACGAGATCTATGTGTCCATGTGACCATATTTTTAAATGACAATTTTTTCGAAACCATTAATCTCAGACCTATCGTGTTGGTACTCAAACTTGATGTTTTGACGAGATCTAGGTGACCACGTGACCAAAGATTTAAATGCTTATTTTTTCGAAACAATCAATCTCAGACCTATCGTGTTGGTACTCAAACTTGATGTTTTGACGAGATCTATGTGATCACGTGACCAAATTTTTAAAAGCTTACATTTTCGAAACTATCAATCGCAGAGTTATCGTGTTGGTACTCAAACTTTATGTTTTGACGAGATCTATGTGACCACGTGATCAAATTTTTAAATACTTATATTTTCGAAACTATCAATCGCACAGCTATCGTGTTGGGACTCAAACTTGATGTTTTGACGAGATCTATGTGACCACGTGATCAAATTTTCAAAAGTTTATATTTTCGAGACTATCAATCGCAGATATATCGTGTTGGTACTCAAGCTTGATGTTTAGACGAGATCTATGTGACCAAGTGACCAAATTTTTAAATGCTTATATTTTCGAAAGCATCAATCGCAGACCTATCATGTTGGTACTCAAACTTGATGTTTTGACGAGATCTATGTGACCGTGTGACCACATTTTTAAATACTTATTTTTTCGAAAGCATCAATCGCAGACCTATCGTGTTGGTACTCAAACTTGATGTTTTGACGAGATCTACGTGACCACGTGACCAAATTTTTAAATGCTTATATTTTCGAAACTATCAATCGCAGATTTATCGTGTTGGTACTCAAACTGGATGTTTTGACGAAATCTATGTGACCATGTCATATTACCTAATTTCATAAAAATTTCATAAGATTTCTTAGGCAGTTAAATTTCAGAATGTTCTAGAAAGTGTTACAATGTTCTACAGCGTCGCGTTCCTTTAGCTGTCCCTCTACAACTGTGCTCAACGCGAGCGAAGCCCGCGGGCGGAAAGCTAGTTTTTAATAATATTAATTAATGTTCGCTGCTGACTAAAGCGAAACAGAAATGTAAGATTATATATATATATTTTTTTTTTATTGTATATAGTTTGTATATTCTCACGCGGAAATGATTTGATTTTCCAATCGTTTAACGACTATGGGGCGATATTGAATTCTCTTTTTTCATTTTATTGACACTAATAATTTTATCAGTAAAATTTTTTATTAGACAAATGAAATGTATCTTCTTTCAAATTATTTTATACGACAGTTAGCAAAGCTGCTATCTTATAATATAGTTAATTTAGCCAGCTCATTGGCTATTAAAACGACTGCTTCTATTGAACATAAAAATAATGTTAACATTCAGACATTGGAATCCGTTCCAAATAATTTAAATTAGTTAATAAGACAACAGGGAGCAACTCTGGTAACATCATTTTAAGTGAAAAAAGTCTAAAACAAATGTCCACCTGTAGTAATAAATATAATTGTAATCATAAAAATTGTAAGCTTAACCTGTTGCATCAAAACATTCAGGGCATGAGGAGGAAAGAACTAGAACTAGAATTGTTTTTAAATCATAATAATATTGATATTTTATGTATTACTGAGCAATAGCTCAAAATTCACCAGTGTATGTTTGGATTCAAAAATCACCAGGCAGCAAGTTCGTCTAGCAGAGAAAAATCGATACTCTTTAATACTCGTCCGTAACACAAGTGTAAAAAACGCGTTGACGTTGTGAGCCTATCTGTTGAACGGACAATTGAAATAGCCTGTAGAGCTTGAGCGGCTTGTTGTAATAAGCGTGTATAGACCCCCAGCCTCATCATACAATTTGTTTGAAAAGAAAATGGATGAGGTACTGTTTAAAATAAGAAATAAAGGCAAGGATGTTATAGTCTGTGGAGATTTCAATACAGATCTACTAGTTTTAAATTGTGTACTAAGTAGTAGGCTCAAATCGCGATTTCGGTGTTCTGATCTGGTGAACCTCTTTACTGTAAAAATAGGTATAACAAAAATTTCAAGTAAATTTTGCTTCAAATTTATGTAAAACATTAGACATTAGAATAAGAATAATAATATAGAATTTTCAAACATTATAAAAACTTTAGAATCAAGATAATAATTAAGTATTTAAAATTATGTACAAGTGTAAAACGAGGTAAAATTTAAAACAGAATTTTTTATTTAATTACTCTCTTCTAACTCCTGCTTATGCTTCTCTGTTATATGTACTGATTCTTTTCCGCTCTCATTCCTACTCGCATTACCATTTCACATATATATCCTATAGCTCTTACCCGCGGCTTCGCTCGCGCACGTTTACTTTAGGACTTCTTTAACCTTTCTTTACAAGAATAGTTCCCATATGTGGCGGATGTGAACATAGGCACAAGTCGCGTCGCAATAACCAGTTTTAAGTGTAACGGGACGGGACGCAGTGGAGCGAGGGGTATATGACTTTACCTGCGCAAACACGCTTGTAGCGTTGTATTCTGATCAGCCATAAAGTTTGAGGTGAATTATACTTTATTAAAAAATCTCTACATAGTCGGGCGAGCCGCTAGTATTGTATAAAAAAAAATAATTACATAGTTTGTAATTTAATTTCGAAAAATCCTTCCTTAGTGGATGTCATAAGAGGAATACGTGTGCGAAATTTAAATTTTATAGCCTAATGGTTTGGCCTAAGCGTTTATTTAAAATTTTCATCCCCTATTTTACCCCTCTTAGGGGTTGAATTTTGGAAAACGCTGATTTCAACGTAACTCATTATTTTTACCGTACTCAATTCATACGAAATTTCATGCAAATATGTCCAAGGAATAAAAAGTTTCATACAAACTTTCATCCCCTATTTCACCCTCTTCGGGATTGAATTTTGAAAAATCCTTCCTTAGTGGATGCCATCGTCATATGAGGAATACGTGTGCGCAACATCGGTCAATCAATTTTGCCTTCTTTAAAATAAGAGTATTGACACCTTAGTAATATGACGTTAAAAACTTGAACTTTCACAATACATACGTCAAAGTCTCGTTTTAATTGCCAGTATAAAACCATAAGTTATGTTATAAATTTAGACATCCTTTTTTAATAATACTGACAATTTTAATGATTTTATAGAATGTAACGTAATAACTTTCAAAAATACTATTATCATTCGAATACCACGACCAGAACCAGAAGTCACAGAAAATAAATATTAGACGAGTATTCGTATTTATAAAATTCGATAATGAACCTATTAGATGAAATATTTTTTTCTAATAGCAAGTGTTAGAAAGGGACTCATCTAATTGTGTAATTCAGGTGTAATTCAAATATCTACAATAAACCTTGCCTAATCACATTGTTGCATATTTTTATTATTCATACAAGCCACCAGGAGGTAACAAAGACGTCTGTCATAATGGACTTCGGACGTCGAACGGAGCACATAACATCAAAATTTTACCTTCCAATAAAATTTGTATTATGTTTCCTAAGACGTCCAAAGTCCATTATGAGAGAGTACCTTGGTTTCATACCACCTTCTGCCACTAGATGTCGCTAGTTTTCTATCACCTGACCCTTTTCCGGTACTCCTAGTGAGCGACTCGCGAAACTCGCTTCCGGTCAGCTCTTACAAGCCACCATTTTGCACCTCATTGTTCGACTCATAATGTTGTTAATGCTACTTAGGTCTACTAGGAAGACAACATTAAATTATTTTGTACCCATATTTACGTCCGTTAATAGAAGATTAAGAGCTACTGTAAAAAACTATTAGAGGTGTTTTCATGTGACGCGGTACTACGTTATCAAAACGTCACATCCCTAAGATTGAAAAAGAGTGAATGTGATTGGCGTGGACTGGAAGAAGTATCAACTGTTGTAATACGGATTTATTCTAAAATATTGTTAATAACATCAAAATTATACCTTTTAACATTTCAAATTACATTATTGTTCGTTTCACTAGTTTCGAGGCATTAAATTAATTAGGCATTTAAATTATGCAAACTTAAACAGGCATGTCGACGCTACTAATATCAGTATGGATCAATACTATTAATGAAATTGTAAACATATCTTATAGTGGCTCCATTCATCAACAGAATGTCCTCCAGGACAATGTTGCACCTCAAGCTAAACTTATAATAAATTGTTACTAAAGTAAAATATGCATTTACTTCTACAATCAA
Organism: Luffia ferchaultella; assembly: GCA_949709985.1. Taxonomy (NCBI): domain Eukaryota; kingdom Metazoa; phylum Arthropoda; class Insecta; order Lepidoptera; family Psychidae; genus Luffia; species Luffia ferchaultella. Next base: position 22,126,707 of record OX453241.1, on the reverse strand, counting down.
GTTATATAATTGTAATGAAAAATAAATTAATTTATTCGTTTTAAAAGTTTTAAATTCATGATGCTTTATACGTTACCTTCTCAATTTGCTCAATGTTAATTTTATATGTGGAAATTTTTCTTTAAACTTATCGTTCAGTTCCTTCTTAAGGTCTTGTGGTCGAACATAATCAATAATTGAAGTCATATATGATGTGAAAGTAAGGAGTGTTCTATGTTTTCCCGCTATCAGCTCTGGATCATCCAAAACATTTGGGCAATAATGCACCTGTCAATAATAAAAAGTATATATTAGACAACTTGTACATGCGTGTTATCACAAGTAATAGATATTTTGGAAAATACCCTCACATATTTTTGTGTCACAAGAGTATTTTCATCCCAATCAAAAGATTTGTTGTCAACTGATGTATGTGGAGGTGATGATGCCATTACTGGCCTTTGAGATGACTCATATGAAAAGCACCTGTAATATTAAAATGTCCATTTTAGTTGAGATTTTAATTTTAACATAATATTTTTCATTATAATATCAAATCCATTTTGAAATCTACAGATCACAACCCACCATAAAATAGGGATATATTTTTATTTTACGAAATCAAACTGCTTAATATCAGAACTTTACCAATTTTCATCAATTGCACACTTGAAAAAGAGGTTGTCAGGAGTGACACAGGCTACTTTTTGTCTGTCGTGTTTGTTTGTCCGGGTTGATCTTCGAAACGGCTGAACTGAATATGATTAAACTTCGCAGAGATGAAAATGAGGTTGTCAGGAATGACGTAGGCTACTTTTGTCTAAAAGTTTGTTTGTCTGTCTGTTTGGCCGGGCTAATCTCCGAAACGGCTTAATCGATTTTAATGAAATTTTGCAGACAACGTAATCAGTAATGAAATAGACTTTTTTATTTATATTAAAAAAATCATAGTATCTGTCTGTTCCACCTAATTTCCAAAAAGGCTAATCAGATTTTAATGTAACTTCGCAGACATGAAAAGAAAGTTGTCATGAATGACACAGGTTACTTTTTATACTGAAAACGGGCGCGGTTGCTGTGGAAAACTATTCTTCATGCTAAAACAGCTGGACGGATATTGATGGAATGTCGTACGAAGGTGTCTTCTGAGGCTTGGAACAATACACAGGATAAATTTCATTCCGGAAAAACATACGGTTCCTGTGGGATAGCTATTCTTCACGCTAAAATGGCTAAATTAATTTTGATGATATTTGATATAGAGATTTCTTAGGTAGTTAAGTTTCAGAATGTTCTAGAAAATCTTATAATGTCCAAAAGCGTCGCGTCCCCTTTGGGTACAACTGTGTAGTCCACGCGGGCAAACCCGCGGGCGGGAAGCTACATGTATTTATTATAAACAAAATTACGAAAGGCACTAATACATAAATGAGGGGTAAAAAATATTGCTTTGACTACCATGCAACGTCACTAAACCGAAAAGTTAACCTAAATGCTACTTTCATCCTAATACCGAGTTATTTATAAGTTTGAATTTGTTGCGGTATAACCATGGATACCTAAACAATGATGTATTGTCGAAAGTGGCAATTTTGTGTTTTTATAACGTGAGCACAACTGATGTAGAAGGTACAGGTCGCGCGGCGAGTTTAGATCTCTCGGTTAAACTGGAGGTGGTAGTTTTGCGCATGTGACCAATGAATGGGGCGTAATGAGCGACTGATTGACAAATAGCGTGTCCGCGCGTTTGTCTGCGCTGGTGCCCAGCCAATCCCCTCTCCGTTCCTCACCCTTCAATACCTAAAAAGGACTTCTGCGCATACCCCTTCTATTTTGTTTGAGCGATCTAAACTCACTGCGCGACCTGTAGTATGTTAAAATATTTCTATTTCTAAGCCATTCCGATGAAATATGCCAATCATCAATGTTAGCAATTGTACATACAACGCTTTGTCTGCCTTATTAAAGGAAGATTCAAATTATATTGGAATTTGAAGGATTTAATGAAGTGGGACGAAGTTAATATATTTGAACTCAATGCAAAAACAATTGTTTTTGAATTCATAATTTTATACCTCTGAGCTATGGAAATTAGATGAGAAGAAGCTGTTGCATTTGTTGCGAGAGATACTATAGTTTGACCGAAACCGCTTTATCACGCTTTAGGAAAAGTACTTGGAGCGCGCGGCCCCGAGTAAGTGAGTCATCTTCGGTACTAACACCGGTTTACGATTATTTAGTGTCAGATACATGTGTAGGGGTTGTTATTTTCAGGAGAAGGTTCTTATGAAAGAAAAATTAGGAACGTTGAGCGAAGCATTAGAAATTTTAAGAAAACTTAACAACCATATTAATTTTGCATAACTGTCAGTTTGCCTATCGAAGTAAGCAAAAAGTTTCAAGTGAGCAGATAACGCAAACTAACGGTTACCGAGAAAAACATGTTTGATATAATTTTTTATGTTTTTTTTATCATCTGTTTTAAACTTTTTGTTTAGTTCAGTCTTTGGACGCACGCAAGTTTGGACTGCGTTTAGCCGATCACCATATTATTAGGGGTAGGTAGGTACTAAAAACTTTATATATATATATTAAGTTTTTATATATATAGGTAGGCACTTCAATGACTACATATTATAAAATAAAGTCCCCCCGCGTCTGTCTGTCTGATAAACTCAAAAATTACCGAACGGATTAGCATATGGGTGACACCAATGAATGGAGTGATTCAAGAAGAAAGTTTATGCGTTTTATGCAACTTAGTTGAAATATAGGACGATTATTGTTGAAGACGTCGGAAAAAATCAAGTCAACTGGGAGCTTTCATCGAAAAGGCTGCCTAATCCCTTTGAGATATAACAAAATAATGTATAAAGAACTTGATTCTCTTTTATAGGACTAAAGAAAAGTCCGCGATGGCATATGTCTATCTTTTATGGGCATATGTCCATCTTTTATGGATAGCTTACTATACCTATTTTTATGCTTAAAAAATAGTGTCATATGATGAGGTAATCGGAAAACAATTTATACGGATACAGTATTCATCTTTATGAAATTAAATAAATTATTTACCTTCAACATGGCATGCACATTATAATTGCCCTTACACCATACAAATTAAATTAATATCTTAAGAGTTATCGCGAAATAAAAATATCGGGCGATAAACGGCCGGGGCCCCACGCTAACGCGACACGCGTGATGTAAATTTAGGCAGATGTTATCGATGTTGTATACAAAGAAATATTGTAGTTTGTTTTTAGTAAAGACACTTTTTCGTGTCGTGATAGCCTGAACGCAGCGAACCTATTTCAAATTTATAAGACCGCGTGTCCGTGATTTGAATCCGGGCGTGTATCAATGAATTTTTCTGACTTAAGTACATAACAACCACTGGCTTTGTGCCTCAGAGAGCACGTTAAGCAGTCGGTCCCGGTTGCTGTCAATAGATGGCGATCATTACAATCCACAATTTCGCACTGAAGTAGCGTGGTGGAACTAGGCTCCAAGCCCCCCACGTCCTGGGGAGAGGCCTAGGTCCCTGCAGTGGGGTATATTCGGCTGATGGAATGGAATGGAAAGATACTTTTTTCAAATATTTAAAGAATTGGAATTAAAATACATTAAAATATTCCAAGTAGGATGAAGTTACGTGACATTTAAATCTAATTTAATTCAATCCACATGTTCCACGCAATAAACTGATAGGAAATCTACGGCAGAAAAACACTAGGGCTTATATGCTCTGCTACCCGTGCGGAGCCGGGGCGGGTCGCTAGTTGTTAATATTTCTGAAACTATTATGCTACCGACCTAAATAAAACATAACTAAAAAGATTATAAAACAGCCTATGTGTCAGCACATAGAACGTAACTTTTGTGTGACAAATTTTGAAACCGCAGTTGCTTGGAGATTTTATTGTCCAACATAAGAAGTGCAAATATGTATTTTGAAAGTAAAATGAAGACCGTCAGCTACTTTCGACTAATGCAAAATAAATACTGAGGTGTCAAGAAAACAAGACATACAGCAATCAGCCCAGAGGAGCCCAAGTATAAGTGAAAATTGTAAGCGTGCGGTATTTCTTAAAGCTGTTCAAGTGTGCATGCAAGTTACAACGACGAGTTTCATGTCTTTCACGATTCATGGTACGAAAAAATTTAATTCCATGTTCGGTAAGTGCCAAATACGGCGCTGTGTCAAAAACGGCACTCTACCAAAGGCAAATTTATTTTATTTTACACAGTTATAAGTGCTCCGCGCCATTATCACAGGCCATAACGCACCCATACTCAGCTGATTGATCACAGTATGTGAAGCCGCACTGAGCACTGTTAGTATTATCACTCACAAAAAATAAACTTTTACAAAGACGCGACTATTATTAGTTAAGGTTAAGGGCGAGTTCCCGGAGCGAGTAGTTCGCCCGCGGATCTAGCATATCACTGAACTAATTTATAATATTTTGACAAATCATCAGATAGTGCATGTGAGTTCAGTTTGATTATGAATATATGGATACAAAATCCTACAACAGTCCTTTTATTTTTGATAGTAAACTTTCTGAAACACATTTTCATCTAATGATTACAAAAATACACATGCCTTAATTTTAATTCTTAGGTAGATATCATGCAAAACATGCAAACATGCCTAAATTAGTTGTAAACCGCCTTGTGCATTGATAATAGTACCCACCGATGATGACCTTTAAAAAATTAATGGGGCCCATAACTCGATTATTAGTCGCACATAGTGCAAGTACCGTCAATAAGAAATGCATCACATTCATTCACATTCTGGACTTGAGAGTAATGCCTACTGCACATTGACCCAGATTTTATGATTTTTGAGATGTAAAATTTCAGTACATACATATGTAACATGATATATTAGAAATAAATGAGCATTTGTTTTCTCTATGGGAGGTCAAAGTATTGGTTTTTCGCCACCACGAGGTGTCACTAAACCGAGAGGTCAATATAAATGTAACTTATCTTATACTAATACCAAGTTAGTTCAAAGTTTTATTGTATTAGTAGGTATTATTTATCTATGAATCAATCATAGATAAACAATGTTGTTAAAAGTGGCAGTTTCAAACATTAAAAAGAAAACAATAACAATAGTGTTAAAATTTGATAAAATATGGATAAGAAATTAGTAATGAACTGTAGAAAAGTACAAAGACTGACCGAGCTGATGAATACAGGGCAATTAGGACAAACCTCACAGCAGTCTTAAACATCATACAAGGAATGATACCGCTTAGTCTACAAGTAAAGAAAAGAGCACTGAAACAGTAGTTCAAACTCAAAGACTTAGACTTCTGGAAAGGAAATGTTATGGATAAAGATCATAAAAAAGTAGCAAGTTTGTACGAAGGCAATCTGTCGAAGAAGGGGGTAAAGTAGTACGTTTTTATATAGATTTTAAGGCAGAATTTGGTAAGTAGATAGGAAAGAGCTATGAAAGGCAACAAAGGAACGGAGTGTGAGAAGGAGACTGATAGAAAAGGTAAAGAAGATATACTAAAGGTGTAAATGTGTGGTACAAGCGAATTGAGTACTGTCTCAGCGGTTCTGGATAAAATCAGAGTAAGCAAGGATGTGCATTAAGTACGAGACTGTTTGCATTACTTACAGCAAATATAGAAAAGGAGAAGAAGAAAAGACTAGTAAGAGGAATAAGAATGGGGACTGAAAGAATAAGGAAGTTGGCTTATGCTGATAATTTAAAGATGTTGGCTGAAAGTAAGGAAGCAATGAAAGAAATACTGAAAAGAATGAAGAAATATGCGTAAAAGTAAAAAAAATTAATTAAGTGTAGAAACTTACAGATGATGATATTTAAGATGAGCGAAAATATGGCAATGGGGAAAGGAATAATAGAGGAGGTAGCAGAGTTTAAGTATTTGGGATATGTAATAAAAAGAAACGGAGGAATGAACGCCAGGCGCGGATCCAGCCCTCAAAAAAGGTTGTGGTCACAGTCACCCAAAAATCGGCCAAGTGCGAGTTAGAGTATGAACTGCTCATTTTATTTATCAGCATTTAACCATCTTAGTCCTAAATTATTATAGGTTTTGTAACCCCTAGGAACACCTATATATTTTGGGGGCACTGTCACCATGTCTTAATAATAATAATACCTGAGACATTCCACACAGTTTCACTATAAACAGAACCATGGCAGTTAAAATTTTATTTAAAATTTTTTTTATAGCCTCATTTCTATGTTTCTGTTAATTAAACATTAAGCGCTACTAATAAAAATAATCCTCTCTAATGTTTTCACCTGACATGAATTTTTTCAATAGTATCGAGGCAAATGTTGAGAAACCTTGTTTTTTTTTACAAATAGGTCGCACTTTAATGCAATGTCTTAAATATTAGGTATATGCACCTAAGACATTAAATTTTAATGTAGTCATATTGGTCCATCTGTAATAAGCCAATGGGTGTTTTTCATATATTCAACATATGAGAAATCTAAAATGTTTGCATGTTCTAATTGATAAGTTGTCAGTAAGATTTATTAACCCGTGATGTAATAATAACCTAAAATTATGGAGAAGGTCCAATTCTCAAATTTCTCAAACACTAATATTAAAATGATAATTTAGTTGGAATAATAATAATAATAAAAAATAAAACTAATCCAATAATCCACCCCTCGTCGCCCCCGACGCAAATGTGCCCATGACGCTCATCGCATTGCCGCGCTGAATTGCAATGGCAATTCTTTGCACCAGGAAGGTACCGGAACGGGGGTCGAGTCCCCTTTCTTTTAGACGACGGCCGATGCTCGCGACGAAACGTTTGGCTTCAATCCCCCAACAGCCAGCATCTTCCACCGCAAGAGGGACGAACAAGTATTTACTCTCCAGAGTAGAGTATTTGACTCGTTTTCTGGCGGTTGCAGTACGACCAAGGTGAGAGGCGGCAAATGTGCTGACACACGTGGCGTCCCAAAGTAGACAAATACCCTTCTCCCACGGCACCAAAGTCATACCATCGGGTCTTTTGCCATCGGATCGGCTAAGACCAGGAGGTTCCAACACGCACGGAACATTGGCCGAAATTAAAGCCCTGCGGACTATGTCGTTAAGAGCGTGGTGTCGCGGTAATCTCCCCGAGCAGCGACGACAACTCAACGCGTGGTGTCCGTTGGCCTCCACCATGGAACCGCAGATGCATAGGTGTCGTTCACAAACATCGCAGCCCAGGCGGAGCCCCACTGCCACACGCAAAGACTCGCCGTCCAGTAGGGTACCAATGTGCGGGGAGGGCAGAGCGTTGAGCCAGGCCCCGGACTCAGCCCGTGACACCGCTCGCAGCCTCGCTAAGTCCACCCCTGCCACCTGGTCCAAGAGACTGTTAAAAACCCTTTCAGCTCCCGTTTCGTCCCATGCGCGCTGGCTATGTAGAATCGCCGGCAACGGCGCGCCCGGATTGAGAGCCACCCAAGAGGCTAAAGCATCGGTTGCGTAGGGTATGTCCGCCCTGCCACCTTTACAAGATAGGATATCAGTGACAAGGTCGGCAACCGCATGCACCGACGCCAAGAAGGCCGGCAGGCCAACACTCCGCACGCACCGAACCCCCAGCCCTCCATGCCGGATTGGTAAGGTGGCCTGAAGCCACTGGTTCGACTCGAGACGGACGTTCAAAATCTCCTCCAGGAGATATTTCAAGACGTCATCGAAAGAGTCTACCTCCTCAGGGAAAAGCCAGCTAGGAGACGTCCTCAAAAAAGTAAGTAACTCTGGGAGCAGCGAAGCACATCCGCAAAAGGATAAGAGCAATGTGGGCAGAAAGGTCTTTCAGCCGTGCTTGTGCGATAAGAAGAAGTCTTTTCCTTACAGCAATGGCCATAGGGATAGCTTCTGGGAATATCAGCGAGCCTAGAAGATTAAAAGTAAAGAGGGACAGTTCCCTGAGGCCAGGAAGAAGAGAAGAAAACAAAGGGAAAGAGGAACGGGATTCACGACAGCAAGGGAAAAACTCACACTTGCTGGCATTAATCTCCAGCCCCAGCTCTTTCAGACGCGGTACTAGATAGCGTAAATCCTGCTCAACCACTTCAGGTCTGCCTCCGATGGTCCCGTCATCCAGGTACCAAATGTTTAATGGGGCTTTGAGCTCTTGTATCACTTTCTGGATTACAAGGCAGAAAAGTAGAGGACCCAATGGATCCCCCTGCTGCACGCCAACTTGAGAAAGGAGGAGCGAGCCGTCATGATATAGATTTGAAGGAGAGTGGTAGACTTGGAAAAGAAAGGGGTAAAGGGAAGGAACTTTTTCTTTAATTTCGCTCAGAAGCGTGTCCCTCTCGACGGTGTTAAAGGCATTCTTCAAATCTAGCTTTATTATAATATTTTTGGCACACTCAGGGCCAGCAGCAAATGCGCGAGTCGCGTGGATAGCAGCCTCACAGCCCCACTGTGTCCCGAAACCCAGCTGGTGTGGCCGAAGGTAAGATCCTATCTCATCTCTCACGATACGGCAACATAATTTAGCAGTCAAGCGGCGGATAGTACTGCCTACGGCTATAGGTCGCACACCGCCCTCTTTTTTCGAAATGGCGCATAAATTCGCACCATAAATAAATGGACAGACCTCTGGATTTAGCTGGCCACTAAGCAAAAAGTTGCATAACTTAGTTAGGCTTTCCAGAAGCCGTAAGCCGTTGTCCCCTGCCGAGCTTGAGGTTAGCTCCTTTAAGTGCGCAGGACGTATGCCGTCAAGGCCCGCAGCTGAACCATTATGAAAGGTATAATATTCCGTTTGACCTTGGTGGTAAGATTACCCGAGTCCCGAGTGTCTGGAGCCTTCAAAGCTGCATATGCGAAAGTAAGGAGTGCAAACCAATTGGCTGTTTCGTTGTTTTCAATACATCCTTACTGTAAGATTTTGAACTATACATTTGTTTATTTTACAAATCTCCGAACAAGTTTTTGCGCATTTGCATAAGGAAAAAAATACAAAGCAAACAGATTAAACGTAATAAAAATCCAAACCCTTAATCAATATCTGAAGCGAGACAATCTGTCCTCACTCTGGCCCCAGGCACAGAGCATAATTTTGCCCTAGCTTTAAGTAATTTTCTTGGGTTTTATAATTTTTGAATAATTTTGTGTTTAATAGTGTTTGTTTACGAGTATACGCTCTTAATAATTGATCTTTTTACAACTTTCACATTATCAAGTAGTAAATTTAAACTAGGTAGATCATGCAGAGGCTTGCAAACACACCAAAACTATTTTGTCATTTGGGTTTTTAGCGTTCATAGTCAACTAAATTATTGTTTATTATTGTACATTTTCCAATATACATATGTAAGTAGGTATGTTTAGTCTATGTACATGATAGTGTATCAGGATCACCACAGTAGTAACATTTTCCTCTAATTCTCTAATTTATCCCAGTACTTTCCCAAGATGGATTTGGCATTTTCATTTGAGTTTTCTTGTATTTTCTAAAACATTGTGGTATTTTAAGAATATAGTCCTGGTTAACTTTAAATATGTAGCATACAATATGTTGTAACGTTCTTATAATTTGCCACCCTATGTACCAGTAATACATATATTGTTTAGTTAGTTTACGTTTTGAAATGGTTTAAAAGAAGAAATAAGGAGACTGCAAGCAGAAATGAAAGCAGTAAAAGTAGCGTTAGTTAATAAAGTTGTAAAAACAAAAGTTACAGGTGGTCGTTAGGTACTTGCATAATATATTAAAGCTTCCTACATCGAGTGTAAAAAAAGGTTTCAATATCATCTTGACTGAGTTATTCTGACTTTTGATATTGGATAGCATATATTACTAAAATAAATAAAATGGCTACAACAATGTGGTTAGCAAAGATATCAATCTTTTGGATAAACTATTATATAACTAATATCTAATTATATCATTAGGCAGCATGTAAAGATTAAATATAATTACTAATATAATCTAATATAATTTAGTCTTTGTGCAACTATCTACTTGACATCTACAATTTTTTAACCACTAAATCCCAGTCTTTCATATGTAAATTAATCTACAAGATCATAAGCATTTCAATATACATAAGTATTGCACTTGCGATCTATGTAGCAACTATTAAATAAATTAAAAATTGTATTTTTTACCATTTCTTATCCTTGTGTCTGGTCAATAACTTAGTCCTGGAAATTTAAGTGATAGACATGATAATGAGATTCCGTTTTAACAGACAATAATAATAACACTGAAACTGAAATTGTTTAAACTATTCTGCAACGACAACTAGACAACTGTTGAAGTGGTACTCTTCACTTTTTCGCTAGGCGCCTTTAACCCTTAAAGCCTTGATTGCTTTTAGCCAATTTAATAGCATTATTTTTTATTTGCCAGTTGTGTAATTAACGTTATTGAATGGTATGACTAGTGATGAGGTGAGTAAACAATTTAAATTGATGGTGATAACTGTCTATTAAAATTGTGACTTATGTTATAAATTTCATTTCCTGTTATTAGATAGAAAAAGGTCTTATGTATTTACCTTGCGATAACATGTGGATGTCTATTTATTATCTTCCAGTTACTCTTATCCATAATTTCTCCATCATACGTTTTTCGGTGTTGGTCCCGTGTACCCAGCCTCGATGGAACAAGTAGTTTAGAGTATGATATCTCTTGACCATTTTCTTCTTTCTCTAGACCCAATAGATCAAATGGATCAATACCATTGTCCGTAATTGATGATAGAGGTCTTGGTCCTGATGTGTTACGTCTTCTAACACCTTCTTTTCTTAATTCACTTCTGGAAAAATAATTTTTATTACATTTAATTCTAAAGTAACGGTTAATGTGCTCTATCCGATTCAGGCCTATTTGCAATGTTACACCCAAGATAATATTTAATACACAAGCTAAATTTTAAACCCTGGCATAAATCAAATATAACATTCTAGACATCAAAAAATAATACGTAAAAATTTGAAATGAACTAGTAAAATTAAAACAGTTATTTTAAGACAATCATCGGCGCGAGCGCAAAGGGTGGAAACAGACAGACTCATAGCATAACCAAACATTATTTGTTAAGGTTTAATCATAATAATATATATAATTACACAATAATTGTATTGACATATGTGTATAATTTTCAATAATTTGCCCAGGGGTTGAAACGTAACATAATATATCTACATTGCTTTGTTTCATATTGCGGTTCCTTCATAGCAGTAGTTTTAATTATGCTAGATGAATGACATCGACAATTCTACATAAATTGAATTTCAGAAATAGATTTTCACATGATAAACTATTTAAAATTTTAAAAGTTTGATATATAATGTTATTTCATATTCTCAAAAACCTATAAACAACTTTTTAGTCAAATCAATTAAGAACTTCAAACATGAAGGAGTAACAAATATAGAAAGAGACGTCGTTGCATTTTTAACCCCCGACGAAAAAAGAGGGGTGTTATAAGTTTGGCGTGTGTATCTGTGTATCTGTCGGTGGCATCGTAGCTCCCAAACGGATGAACCGATTTGGTTGCGGATTTTTTTATATGAAAGGTGAATCAGTCGGGAGCGTTCTTAGCTATGTTTGATGAAAATCAGTCCAAGATGGAATGACTTTTTTTTCACAAATCCCTCAATATGAGTAGCAAATGATGGGGCTTGACTAGTAGCATAATGTTCACTATATTGAAAGGGAATGAGGAATATTAACTAACGAAATGCAAACTAAAAACTTGAAAAATATTTTTTGTCTGATCATGTATAAATTAGTTTAACTAAATAAAAGTTTAAAAATTTTGAAATAAAAATGAAATTAAAAATTTTAAAAACCCCCCAGACAAAAAAACTAACCTTTAAAAAGTGTGAAATAATACAAGTTTGTTCATTGCCTAATGATTTTGATCCTTAAAAGCGTTGAGGACCTCTAAGTGAACTTAAAATACCTAATAATTAGCGGTCCCCGACGCTTTTAAGGATCACAAATCATTAGGCAATGAACAAACTGGTATTATTTTACACTTTTTAAAAGTTATTTTTTTTATGTTGGGGGTTTTTTTACACTAAGAACATATAACCATAATGGCTTTATAATGATTTTGTGACACCATACAAATGTAGAATATTTCATATAATACAATACTTACCTAGGATTACGAATTGTTTTTGAATATGGAATAATGCTGAATATGATACAAGGCACACCTTGAAGTGGTGTAAATACCAGCCGTTCATCACGAAATGACACACCTTTAGTTTGATGAACAATACGAAGTTCATTTGTTATAGAGCGATATTCAGGTATACAAGTACTGCTTGTCCGAAAACGACCTAGAAGTTAAAAAATAATTGTACTTTTTGTGGCAAAACTAATACTAAATTTAGAACAAAAGTTATAGGATAAATGTTGAGGTCTACAACAAAATAATTATCTTATTCACTTATTCAAAATAATATAAATCTAAATTATTTAAATATCATGTTAAAATCAGCAATGTGTACACAATATCAATAATTCCTACCAATAGACAAACTCTCAGTACTGCTTTTTTCTTCATAGCCTATCCCTGTTAATGATGACACAATTTTCCTGCCACGTGTAGCTATATGTTTCTCTTTAAATGATTCAGTGTTTCCTGATGCACATCTATGTAACAAAAACAGAACAGAAATTTACAGGATCTATTAGAACAGAAAATTATTAAAAATTTCTAATAATAAATAATATCCGACCACTATCAGTTTGAGCTTGTGTGAAATGCTGCCTTCACATTCTAATACCTACTCCACTCATGTTTTTCATTACCCTTACTACATAATTTCCAAAGTCTCCTTCAGGATACAAGTTTCCTCTAACTGTTTATCTATATAAATCATTAGGTACTGTTGTTTCCATTTTTTATTTAACATTTGTAAATGATGTTACCTGTCACAAGCGCCAATTAATAGCGGTCAGCTAGTATGTGCACGTAAGTATTATAAACTGTGCTTGAGGTAGCGCTTTCCGAAACGGTCACCCTAAACATTTAATAAGAGGGAGGGTGGTGTGAAGGGGCAGGATTAACTTCTAATTTCTTTTGAGGGGTTATGAATAATCCAAAAATTAAAAAATATGTACCTGCTTCAAAGGCAGTTCTGTCAATTCATAAATGTAGAATACTTGAAACTAACATTAAATTTAGAGTTGTGCGCTGCAGTCTGCTCCTCATATTGACAGTAAAAAAAAACCTAACTTAATCTACCAAGTCAGAAATAGTAGATGATTAACTTTGAATGGATCAAAAAGTTTTTGGGTGGCTAGTCACAATCTTCTATTATCAAACTTAGAGTAGATATACTAGATTTTAATAGGGTAACTATTTTGGAATGCGGACCCAAGCGCACTTAAAAACTATAAGATTACTATAAAAACTTTGTATTTATTTTCTATCATATGGACATGTGAACAGTGAATGTTTAATTAATAACTATTATACTCTAAAAATATCTTACCTCTCTCTAAAAATGTGACCTGTGTTTATCTTAACTGGAGTCACTGTATATTCTGAATCTGAACTAAGGGAATTATTATCTGTAGCAGCTCTGTGTGGACTTGATTGTGTTAATTTATTGTGGCTTCGACAACTATCTTTTATTTGAGAATTTTTTTCATTTATATCAGCTATTTCCTTTGATTTCTTTCCTGGTTGTAGCCTGGTACTTGTTGGAAATCTTTCTATAACATGGCACATATCTGTGTCTTTAAAAGTACCATCAAGTGAAATGTTTGACAGAAACGTAACAGCAGCTAATCTGCGTCTAGCTTTTTCGTATTTGTTCCGATTAGTCGCCATTGTAGGTAAATTGGTTAATACAAGATGAACCTACCTACCTATTAATAATAATATGAGAGTTATATTTTACGTTTTCATTTGAATTTTGTTATTTGTTCTGTTCCACACAGTTCATCAATAATAGGACACAGCAGGACACAGCTGAACACAGCACAGGACACAAGGACACAGTAGTGAACAGTGAAGGTAAATTGCACAGATTAGTAAATTGCAGTAAATCACTATAAATCACAGAGCAGTTAATCAATCAAAAAACTGTCAATAAAGAATAGCCATAGTATTTCCATAGAATTACTGTTTTGTCCATGCTTTGTCAAAATGTTTCAATGGGTTGTGAAGACGATGGACCAATTGATGCCATGGACCGTACATGGACGTAAAACTAGGTACAGAACAGTGCACTCGGCTTTGCGGGACGAGGACATGAAATAGCGAGGTCCAAGTCCCTTTGTCTTGTTTTTTCTAGGGTGACAATAATTTATTTTCATTCTTATTTTTTTGTTCTATCATCTTGACTTTTGTTGTTAGTGCTCTTTAATAACAAGTTTACTAACTAAAAGAACGAATAAACGAAAAAAGATTACAAAAATCTAAATACCGGATGTGTTTGTTAGAAAGATTGGCAGGTAAGGGTGTCTGAGAAAAATCTAAATAAAAATCAAATTGGTGACACATTAAAGAACAGCCAAAGAACAATAATTGAGTGTCGAATCACGTGGTGTCGTAGCCATACCAAGAACAAAAGCTAATTACAATTCACAAAGTCATCAAAAAATGAATCAAGTCAAGTACCTATAGTACCTACTCAAGTACTTAATTAAAAAAAATCATAAATCAATATCAACACAAAAATATTCTGGTATAGTAAAAAATGTTTTTAAATTTATAGACGTCATAAACGTCATTTGTACGTACGTACAAATACCAATGGAGCATCAGACGGAAAATCTAAAATGCCCAACTACAAGCGTGCGAAAAGGATGAGAACATAAAATTCTTGCGGCTGTCTTATGGGTAGGTACTTTTGGCAGGAATCAGTCCAGCGTAGGCAAATGTTTCAGCGTAAGATGATATAGGAACACATAGATAATAAAAAATATAAAGCAACATTCATTTTTATATAATGTAGATATATGACCCACCGTATACAGGACGATGATCGTTTGAACGATAGTGGCATGTAGTACGATTTGTTTCCTATCACTAAATTGATTACGATTGTTACATATATAGGTATGCGATTTGTTTTATTGTATGGACATTGTATGATGACGATGGGTCAAAGCGTTTACCGTTCCAAATGTGACCTAAAACGTTATCACGTTAGTACAGTTACAAACAAACTTTATGGCGGATGCGAACATAGGCACAAGTCGCGTCGCAGTAACCAGTTTTAGGTGTAGCGGGACGCAGTTGAGCGAAGGGTACATGACTGCACCTGCGCAAGCACGCTTATCGCATTGTATTCCGATCCGCCATAAAGTTTGAGGCAAACTATACTAGTATTAAAAGTGTTACTTTTGGTTTTATTAGCAGGTAAGCTCAAATAAACTTGTCAATTTAAATTGCTGGCAGGCAAGAAATCTCAATTCAAAATGTCATTAGTTTGTGAAAATTTCTGCTGCATTGGTTTTTTGGTGTAAATTTTAAATATATTCTTCACATTTTCATGGAAAAATGGTTTAAAAAAATGTTGTAAAACATATTATAGGGGAGAATCAGTGGGTGGATGTGGCATATCTTTTCACAGGTAACTTCAAACATACTTAAAAAAAATAAACTGGTCAGTAGTAAATCTTACTTTGTGGAATTGAAAGCAGTCCCGAGGAGAAAACCAAGAACAAGTTTTTGACAGGTTCCTAATGATAAATTGCGATTTGCTTGTAATTTATAAAAAAAAAATGTTAACGTCTATACGATCTATAGTCGATCTATAGTCTATCTATTACTACTTCTGAAGCCACCGATTGAAAGAATTAAGTTGTTATAACTTTAAATAAATTTTTAATATTTGTATTTAATAAAATAAATGTTTATTGAATAAACAGTCATCATTTTCTATAAAAACATCGTAATATTAAATTTTTCATTATGCTATATTTAGTTCCCGTCGTAATCTTGTCTTTTATTCATGTTACTTGTACAAATTCGATGTTTCACAACTGCCAGGCGTCCGGTGATGCCCCACAATCTTTCAATTTATATACCTACTTGCAAATAGTTACACATATTTAATTTATTTGTTTGTACTGTGTGGTAAAAATTAATGATTCAAATGGATTATTTGTCTTTTTTTTCAACGAAAGAAAATTATTGTTACCCTACAAAGAGAGGGACAAACGGACTCTGACCTCGCCAACTCATCTCCTCGTTTTACAGATCCAAGTGCACTGTCCTGTAACTAGTATTATGTCCTTGGTTTTTTACGACTGAGTAGGAGCCTTCATAAATGAGATCATTCGATAATCATGAATTTTCAAAAATACGATGTGCTGGTATTATCTATGGTGCTAGTACTGCGAGTGCAGAGCGAAAGGGCGGAGCTTGGGGAATGTGGACGGGGCGCGTGATGTGACTAGTAATATTGGTAGTTTTGGGAAAGGTTTACGTAGGTTTAAAGTATATCCATTATTTTAACACACATCCTTTGAGACGCCGCCAAAGCACTCAGACAAAAAAATCACAAAGAAAACCGTCGCACGTGCCAGCCGTAACAAAAGAAACCGACGGCTTGTACGTGCAGCGTACAGTTTAAGCAAACATTTATCAGTTTGTATCGACGTTTCACAGAGAAAGTAAATCACAAAATAGAACGTTTTATTATAAACACAGGTGATTTTATTATAAACACAGGTGATTTTATTATAAACACAGGTGATGATTAGAAGGATACGTCGAGTGATGAAGAATGTCATAAGTTTTTGTATCGTGTGTAGCGAATGTGATAAGTTTTTGTTTCCTCTAAATAAATATATTTTAATTTGTCCATTTCGTTTCTGCTTTGCCTTTTGGTGTACCGAGGTTTAATATAACGGATAGACTATAACTGAATATTTTCCTATTGAACGATACTAAAAGGAACAAGACGGCCAACGGATTTTTATCACAGGCCATTATATTGAAATTTGGCTGGTCATAAAAACCTCATCCTGTATGCGGTTTGCTTTAAGCTGCTTGTACGCCTTTCTCTATGACATTAGTCTGACTAGTCAGACGGACGTTTGCATCAAATTATATTAATTTACCTCCATCGTTTAAATAAGTTGAAATGAATTTGGTTGCTAAGTTCTGATCATAAGCAGCAATGATTTTATATCAGCTATCTTTTTCTTTCTAATGCTTTATTCTACATGACAGAACAAGTTAAACATCCGTGAAATTTACATTCCTTCTATGACTTTAGGTAATTATTCTGAGGGTTCCCGTAACGTAATTATGATGGCGCGTAGTTTTTTTGCTAGGTTTCCTTGTAATAAAATCATAATTCACCATAGTACTTTTCTCAGTGTAATGGTACAATATTTTAGCTAGCCACACATAAGTGCTGTATAAAGAGATAGATAGGCGCCTGGTTACTTCCTTTTCGCATTTTTTTTTAATCACCTGTTTATGTATGACCATGCGGATGTTAAAGACATGACATTCCAGTTGTACGTAGTACCATCGTTGTACTTATTAGTTCCATGCCCCAAGCACATTTAAAAAAAGTCTGTCACTTTGTATGTCAAAAGTTTGTAGGTTGATGTTGACAATTCGTTGAAATTGTATTAAATTGTGATTGAGTGACTGAATGAATAAACTGTGGTTATAAAAGTCATAATATTTGTATGCCTTAATTTTACAGGTTCACTTTAAATAATAAATAAAAAATATGGAACCGAATATCTCTGCTGGATCATCTACCACATCGAGAGCAACACGATTTATGATTGAAGGAGTTGGTGCTCGTGTTATTAGAGGTCCGGACTGGAAGTGGGGCAAACAAGTAGTTTTATTATTTTACTGAATATATTCCAATTTATTAAATTTTTAAGTATTTTCTATGTCCTTCATTATCTTATGAATTTTTCAGGACGGGGGGGAAGGACATGTGGGCACAGTACGAAATTTTGAATCTCCAGAGGAAGTTGTTGTTGTATGGGACAACGGAACAGCTGCTAATTACAGGTGTTCTGGCGCATATGACTTACGTGTCCTAGATAGTGCTCCAACGGGAGTTAAACATGAAGGTACTATGTGTGATACCTGTCGCCAGCAACCAATTTTTGGTGAGCATGCATTAAAAATACATTTTAATTTTCTAATACATAATAAAGGCAATATGGAATTCTGTCTAATATGAAATGCTTACTTTAAGTGCTTTAAAAATTAAAAATAAAATGATTTAGTTTTTAAACCAGCTCCTGGAAAAGAGTAAAAAAAAAACTTGATGAAATTTACCTATGCCTAGCTAAAAAACCATTCCTTTCATCCATTTGCCTTTTAATTAATATAAAATTGTATCTTGACATTTTGATGGTCCAACATTTCTTAATTGATAAATTAGGTATTTATGATCCGATACATATAGTGGTAGTGCTTTCCAAACCTTTCCCTTGAAAAATTCCACTTAGATAAAAAGTGGGAATTCAGTTTGCATGGTACATGGCACATTTTTTATATACAGCCAAATGGAACAATCTTTGGAAAACCCCATTTAT
Source organism: Luffia ferchaultella (assembly GCA_949709985.1). Classification (NCBI taxonomy): domain Eukaryota; kingdom Metazoa; phylum Arthropoda; class Insecta; order Lepidoptera; family Psychidae; genus Luffia; species Luffia ferchaultella. Next base: position 22,108,194 of record OX453241.1, on the reverse strand, counting down.
ATGATTTTTTTACTGTTTCTGTGATTTCATCTGTTTTTCACATTCCTCTAAAATCTCAAACTACACAATGAATCTACTAGATCAATGTTATCAATGCTGAACCAAAAGATTGTCTTTTTTATGTTTCAACACAAAACATTTACTTAGGAAGGATACCAAACCTCCTCAATCCTTCTCTGGTTTATTATGCTTCTGGAAGCTGGTTTGGAAAACCTGACCTTTTTGTAAATTATCCCAGTCATATAATCTTCGATTACAGCGGTATGAACTATCTCAAACTGGTCTTTAGTCTTGCATATCCATTAAATATTGTAAAGAGTGATATTTGAGAATACATAAATACAATATTTCACAGTTGTGGTGTAGAGAGTAGAACTGATTCTTGCGGCGTATTTACTGGCAATATCAATAGTAATATGGAATCTGCAATTTGACAGAAAATTAAATCAATAAATTAATAGTAGATTCTTAATGATTTCATTATAAATTTGAATATTAACTCTTATTGTGTTTTTATTTGTCTATATTTCGATTATATTGCTTCTAATTTACATACATAAATTGTAATATAATTAAAAAAAATTATGAAATAAAAGTTACTTAATATAAATAAAATTCTAATCAAAAGATTCCGATCACTAGGAATTGTCATAAACATGTTTTCCCATTGAGACTTATGTATTCTTAAAATTAATAAAATATCTATTTGCCTGTACTTTTATTTGTTTTAGGAATTAGATGGAAATGTGCTGAATGTAGTAATTATGACTTATGTTCTGTATGCTATCATGGAGACAAACACCAGCTAAGGCATCGTTTTTACCGCATTAGTGCACCAGGTGCCCAAAGATGTCTAGTGGAACCACGGCGCAAAAGCAAAAAACAGGCAGTGAGAGGAATATTTCCCGGTGCCAGAGTTGTTCGAGGAGTAAGTTACTTTTGTTAAGTAATAATAAAATAAATTTTGCATTAAGTTTCTGATTCAAGTATAATTTAAGTAGTAACCAGATCAACCTCAAATTCTTTCACTACTTAATTATCAACCCACTTATATATATATATATATAAATATTAAATTTCTTTATATATTTCTTTTATTTCTTTATATATTTTCTGCCATTTTTCCAAATCTATAAAGAAAAAAATATTTTAATATACAAAATAAACATAATTGAATTCTTTAAAAAAATGTTTTCATTCTTTCCAAATAAATATGTAACTTAAAAATATCAAATTATTTTCTTTTTTAAATACAGTTATTCTTTGATTATTGTATGACCTACAACAGTAATTAGCCCAGTCCGGTTAGGCTATTTCTGTTTACTTGTTCAATAGGGATAAGCAGAAAGTTAAAATAAGCAAAGATTTTAATACACATTACAAACAACAAACCTCTTAGTTTTACGTAACTGAGCATTGACAAAAGTGGCCAAAGAAATGGTTAACAAGTTGAAAAAATTGTTTTTTTGGACTGTCGTATCACAATTCGTTTTATTTCGTTAAGAAGTCAAGATCTCTATAGGTCGCGCGCGTTTACGTCATCCTTTATGGGTCATCCTAGTTTCAATTGTATAAAGTATCGAACGAGAAACGATCGGGAATGTAACGAACACGTTACGAACGGGAAATATAAGGCTTCGTTCATATTAGTTCTAAAACAACGACTTTTTCAAATGACTGTTTTTACAAAGGAAGATGTTGTGTTTAAGTTTACATAGCTTTTACTCATAAATAATAATACATTATAGATTATAGTGTAGCATATTTTAGCGCACGAGTTCCATATATTATTTGGTCAAAATTAAAAAATCATATTTTTATACCTATATCTTTAAAAAATATTTAATTTGTTGGAAATAGCGTATTTAGTCACAAAATACACGTACGAGAAAAATTTGTCACATTAAGAAAAAACTGCGACCCGTTTGAAACAATGTGTCAATATATATTTTTCAAATTACTGCTACATTGATACGTTTAGGAATAGCGAGTAATAGGAAGCAATTTTTGGCCAAATAGTTTGTAACTTATGCTCTAACCTAATTAAATAAATAAAAATTAAGCTATGTGCGAGACTATAAGCTTATTAAAAATCATAAATTTCTAGATGTTGCAAGTGTAAAGAGAATAATATACCTAATCATCTAAACTAATTGTAAGGTATAATTAATAAAAGAGAATTACATGAAAAAAAGGTTTTATTTATTTAATAAGCTATTAAAACGACAAAATAACACACAATCAGTAATAATCAATGACATCAAAGTTATTAGAAAATCAAAAACTCTCGCTTAAGTCTATTATATTATCGAATTTATAATACATCCGCTGTCCTTTCATAGTCAGTGTCGGCTCATTGAGCACGTTCAGTATTTGATCTCTTGAAATGTAGCTTATATCAGTTGCTTGAAGAGAGAACAAAGTACATGTGGAGCCCACATTTTGAACGCAATGACCTTAATGTCATCACCATCAATTTCATCAACCATACAGACATATTTAAAGGTAATAGTTTTTCTTTTTCCTCCTTTGAAAGCTGCTAAAATAAATTTACCCGTCTTTGTTCTCTCTGTTCGTCTTCTGTAAGATCACATATCTTTTTCCTGTTCCTTCTTATTCTTTCCACATGCTTTTTTCTCAGTTCCTCATATTTTTCTGGTTGAGTTTGTTTAATTCGTTCCCGATAGCGCCTTTGGCGCTCAGCATTTGTAAACGATATCTACAACATTAAAAATCAGGTGCCATTTAAAGGACCATACTATTCAATATGATTAGGTAACAATCAATTAGTAATAATTTTATATATTTTACTAGCTGTCCCGGCGAATTATAACAATGTGAATGAAATAAATATCGCTATTAAAAAAGGGGGTTGCTGGTAGAAGGGTGAAAATTTAAGGTTGTATGTATTGTTTAAAGCCATATTATAAAAAAAATTTAAAAATAAAATGTCCAAAAAATAAAAAAATAAAATTTTGGGGTGGGCCCTCCTTACCACTTAGGGGTATGAAAAATAGATGTTAGCCGATTCACAGACCTACTCGATAAGCACACACAATTTCATCATAATTGGTCCAGCCGTTTCGGAGGAGTTCAATTACATACACCGTGACACGAGAATTTTATATATTAGATTTATACTATGTATTAACTTGTACAGGACTTCTGTGAAATCAATTTGACGAAAACTAAGTTACCCGTATCTCCTGAAGTTGCTAATGCAAGTTACTCAAAACAATTTCTGTGGAGAGTTTTTATTAAATGCTAATATCTAGATATCTTTTCAGATGTTTAGATAGTGTGGTTTGGAAATGGGATATAGTTCAAATAATTTAAAAAAGTTCAAATACCTTTAAAATGACACCCTCCGATATTCGAATTAATACACAGACAGACTGACCAACGGGCAGACAGAAATATTTTATAAGGGTTCAGTTTTTGCCATTTGGCTACGAAACCATAATAAATCCTGACATTTTCTTCTGTTTAGAAATAGCATTCAAAGAGTACATATTTAAAAGGTAATCTTATTCGACACAGATTTTAATTTAATTTTTTCTAGCTTTAATTAAAATATATCCATTATATTATTTGGTGTGAACGCAGATTTAGTCGCGTTCCCGTTCGTTACATAACGAACATATAACGAACGGGATCGCGAACTTTCGAAAAAAATAATCTTAAAAAAAACGGTTATGTTTACTAGTAATTTATTGAATTTTTATGAAAATATATATAAATTCAAATGAAGAACATTAATAAATAGGTGTAATAACTTACCGATATATTTATGGTATGTAACTAATGAGAAAATAATAATACGTAAATAACGATTTGCTCTCACATACACCCACTTAGACCTCTATTTTTTAACGAACGGGAAATGACAGTTCGTCGCTGTCAATTGTATTTGACAGCACAGTATTGCCTACACAAAAAATTAAAAGCGCGTTCTATTTATTCATAGTTTTTATCTCTTTATCAACGTAACGAACGCAAAAGTAACGAACAAGAAGAAAAATACGGGACACAACTTTTAATTTTGTGAAAAAATTGAATAAGAAGCTAAACATCAAATCCGATTTAGAATTATAAATTTAAAGCTAATTGTTTACATAAGTCAATAATTAGAAAAATTGAAAGGCGTTAAATACATTTATTACAAATTTTCAAAGATGTCAAAGCCATAGTGAGACATTATAATTTTGTTTGAAATAAAAATGTACTCGAAACTTTTTTTATTCTTTAACCTTGAATAATCTAAAAAACACTTAAGATTCGGATTTCAATCATAAAATAGGCAATAATTAATCCAATTAATCATGTAAAATCCAGAAGATTTATAAGAAATTGTCATCAAAAATAATTCTAAAGTAAGAGGACATTTTGTAACATAGAATATACATTTGAAAATAGGATGACCCTTATACTCGCGCTTGAGCGACCACCTTTTAGGCAAAGGCCTTATAATCAATGAACAGTTCGGCTTTCGCCCACACCATTCTTGCCCTCAGCAAGGCCTCAGACTTGTAGAATATATTTCCAAAGGCTTCAAAAGGAAGCACAAAGCGACCGCGGTATTTTTCGACGTCGCTAAAGCTTTTGATAAAGTTTGGCACGCTGGACTCATCTACAAGCTATACACGCTAGATGTCCCCGACAGACTAATTCTAATTATTCACAGCTATCTCAGTAATAGAAATTTCATGTTCAAACACGAACAATCCCTTTCTTCCAAAAGATTAATTAGAGCCGGAGTTCCACAGGGCTCAACAGTATCACCCTTATTATACGCGGCATATACTAATGACATACCGCAACCCACAAACGGCGTCCAACTCTCCCTATTCGCGGATGATACTGCACTCTATTTACGCAGTCATAGCTCAGTTTATACAATTTCTCCATTCTCCAGAGGTGAAACCATCGTGTTAGCTCACCAATGGCTCTCTGGAGAATCGAGATAAATCCGGAAAAATCTGCAGCAATACATTTCAGGTACAGCAAAACTAGACTAACTAGTGTTGTTCCGTACCAGCTTTCCCGTCTTGGAATGGATAACGTGCCCATTCCGTGGCAGCACAATTACAAATATCTAGGCATCACGCTTGATAAACATCTCCATTTCAAGGATCACATAAACCGTGTTTGCAACTTGGCAAAATTTTATAGTTCCCGCCTTAGCGGCATGTTAGGCCCTAAAAGTAAAATGTCTCTACGCAATAAGCGTACTCTTTACACCATATGCATCAGGCCGGTGATGACTTACGCATCTCCCGTTTTCGCCCATGTGGCACCAAACCTGTTATACAGACTCCAAATTGTCCAAAATAAATTCTGTCGAAGAGCGACTGGCGCAACTTGGTACGTCAGCAACTCAGTTCTACATCGAGACTTAGAGCTCCCCACAATCTCAAAACACATGAAAGACTCATCAGAGCGTTTTTTCACTAGAGCTGCTAATCATAGTAGTCCATTAATAGTTTCAGCTGCCACTTACCGAGGCACCTTCTCCTAATCATTTCCTAAGAAGACCGCGAAACGCACTGACAGATCAGCCCGACGACCTCACTCTCGAAGTCGAACGGTTGATTCATACTAATGAGTATTTTTCGGGCGACTCTGAAGTCGAACCTGAAGCGGGGGCGCGCCTGCGCCCCCTAGCCCCACTCTCTACTAACCTCATCTCAAATGAGTGAACAGTAAAACACTTTTCACGTTATATTATTAACGTAAATCTTGACCGAAGGCCCGCGCCAACGGAATTATTTCGCCTCGAGTAACCCTTAGGGGTTACCCGACAACTTCGTGCCGGCAACACCCTAGTGTGCCGCCTAGCCGCTCCGATGAAGTCGTTAGAGCTTTCGGGCTAACGACATGCGTCCTTATTCTGCTTCAGGCGGTAGTTTAGTGGGCGCAACTCCCACATACCCCGTGCGCTCGGGCGTGCGGAAGCTGTAGAGTTTAATCCGCCTTCCCATCGCAAGGGCAAAACAAAAAAGAAAAACGTCATCCTTTGAGGATGAAAAAGGTACCTGTGTGATGAGTGCCTAGAATGCTCATTGACACTCAAAAACAAATCGAAATAGGGATTTCACAAAATTATTTAGAATTCCAATCTCTTGTAACTAGAAGTTGCATGTCTTCTAAAATTAGTAAAAATCAATTTAATAATCAGTAAGTACGCAGTATGAAAATTAAATCCCAACTGCCTAAGGTAGACTAGTTAGAATTATGGCCGACAGAGTTAATGCATAGTTCAACTGTAAGTTTTGGATTTGCTTTATGAACGTTTTTTTTGCCGGCGACACTCTGTCAATCTTTTTTTTTGTATAATTTTATATTTAATAGGTAGATTGGCAATGGGAAGATCAAGATGGTGGCAATGGAAGACGAGGGAAGGTCAATGAGGTACAAGATTGGTCTGCAGCCAGTCCCCGTTCTGCCGCTTATGTTGTATGGGATAATGGGGCCAAAAATTTATATCGTGTTGGATTTGAGGGCATGGCAGATCTTAAGGTTGTATCATAATTATACATTTTGCATATCTAAGTCCACAGTATGTTGAATAATTATATTCTCTAATAAGAAAATGTGTACTGTTCCAGGTTGTAAATGATGTGAAAGGGCAAAATGTTTATAAAGAACATCTTCCACTTCTAGGAGAACTTGGACCAGGTCGCACTGGTCCACATGGCTTGCAAATTGGTGATCAGGTATGTAAGGAACCTTTTCCAAAATACACTAAACGTAAATGATGACTCAAGTTACTTTGGTGCTCATGGAGCATCAACTTATTTATAATCTGATTAGGCCAGTAAAGTCTACTGCAGATAAAATAGAAGGAGGAAGGGATATATCAAGTAAAAGACGCTGCCATGGCAGGTCCATGGGCATAAGTATGACGAGTATACATGAGATATTATACGAACATTTGGCTTTAAATTTTTTTTCCGTATTCCGCACAACTTGACAATTGATAAAAAACAGGCTCGTGTCGATTGGTGCAAAAAAATGTTAATAAAATACAGTATCCCCAAAAATAGAAGTCAGTTGATCGATGAACTGTTTCTAAGTAAGCCAATGTCTAAAGTCATAATAAATCAACGCATGAAAATGTTCACAAGTCAAATCCATGGTGATGCAGACACGCAATTTTCAAAATCACGCCACAATGGAATAACAATTGACAGTTATATGAAACAACCTGTATTCTACAGCCAAAGAGTTCTATTTTTAAATGTTGCAATTACTTTTTAAATATGAGATTTTTTGTAAGTGGCCAAGTGCCAGATTTATAAATAGCAGCCCTCATATAGCCATTGAACGAACTTTGCGCTATCTACGACTTATGTGGACACCATTGGACAGTTCTTAAGTACCTTCATCCTACAGTTTCTAAAACTTTACAGTTTTTAAGTGCTAGTTGAGAATGGTTAATAAAGTTGTAGTTTTTTATAAATGCGATGCAATTTAAAGAGTATTGGTTCACATTTTATAAATATCAAAAGTAATTAATTGATTTCTGGTGCTTACATAGTAAGAAAGATTAGGCTTCATAATAATATCTATTATGAGGACCGAAACAGCATGTTTAATTATTTTTTTTTAATAACACACAATCACAACAACGCCTAAGTCCCAAACTAAGCATTGGCTTGTATTTTGGGTACCAAGCAAAGACACCACATACATATAACAACCAAGACCAGGTGCCAGTATTAATACTCATCATATATATACTGACCCGACCTGGGATTCGAACCCGGGACTTCCAGCTTCGCAGGCAGGGTCGCTGCCCACTAGGCTAAGCGGTCGTCGGTTTAGTCTACTTGTTTTTGTTTAAAATCTTATTGTTTACATAATATTTTATTATACGTTAAAACTTTTAGTGTTTATTGAATTGCCAATAATAATTATTATTTCCGTTTATCTTCTTTATTATTTATCTCTTTAATTTCTTTGTATTCCATAAAAATATATTATAATTTAACTTTGAGCACAATCATTGCTATTTGAAACAGTTAATAACACTTATATTGACTAACTATTTGCAAATATAGCATAAAATATTTAGATAAAGATATTTATTGGTGCAGTATGAGTTGTACAATTTTCATTGATAAAACTTCATAAGTATTTCAATGACAATTCCACCAAACTGCAAGTTAGCTATATAAAACAATTATAATATTATATTGCATGAGATTAATAAAGCCGGAACTTAATAAAAGTCAACTCATTTTTTGTTTGAATTATGCCAGCATAATAAGTTAATATTATTAATAAGTAGCCAAGTAAACTACATTTGCTAACCTGATGAATAAAATAAAATTGAAGTTAAAACTCGATGATTTAAAAGTCAGTGTATAACCAACCCACTTTTTTCACTTGTACAACGTGCTTGTCTAGGATATTATGTGGATGTAGACTATTTGTATTCATTTAAGTGAGATTTATAAAATAAAAATCATATTGGAAATCGATGACTTAAAAGTATACCATAAACCACCGGAAATGGCTTCATGCTCCGAACTGTCCAAGATATGACTAAAGCCAAGTGAAGTCCTTTTTACGTCATATTAAAAACTATATTTACGTAATTGAATGAACTGAGAACTAGATGACGTGTCATTTGCAATGCCGCCGCCCGTTCTATAAGAAGTGTAATCACGAGCCATATTTTTACAAGGATTTATTGAAATAAATCCTAATGTAAAAGATCTGAAATTCAATTGAATGAAAAGACGTTTCTCTTTAATTCTGTCCCTCTTTTAATAATATTATAGCTACTAAGAATTTAAATGGCAAATTATTGAAATTTTACAGGTGAATGTTGATTTAGAATTAGAGATAGTTCAGTCTTTACAACATGGGCACGGCGGTTGGACCGATGGAATGTTTGAGTGCTTGGGAACTACAGGCACCGTGGTGGGCATAGATGAAGATCATGATATTGTAGTCTCTTATCCTAGTGCTAATAGATGGACTTTCAACCCTGCTGTATTAACAAAGGTAATTAAATTTTAAACTATATATTGTATATTTATCTATTTAATAAATATATGAATATAGTCATGTTTGCTCATAACAAGAGATTTTTTTTTAAATTAATGTTGTCGCAATATTCAAAACTACTATTTAAATCTAATATTTTTCACAAGATGAATGTTGTGTAATAATACTTGGGACACCATACGTGCAGCCATCTAGTCCCAAACTAAGTAGAGCCTGGATTGTGGACATTGGACAGCTGATTTACTTACTTAGATTTTTTTTTAAATACATATAAAGATATTTTACACTCAGTAGACATTAAATTATGTAGGTTAGATACAAGATGAGACATCCAACCAAACCCTTTGGACACACAAGTTTGTGTCAATTCCCACAAAGTGTTTCAGTCACAGTTGTCCTGTCCAGAGAACTTAAATGTCAAAGCAATTATTATTGGTCGATTATATTGATTTCTAAATGAACCATTGATAATAATAATAATAATAATAATATATTCTTTATTGTACACCAAAAGTTAGAACAAAAATAAATAATGTAGGTATCTCTTATATCTATGTTTGGTAGGTACAGTGGGCGGTCTTATCGCTAAGAGCAATCTCTTCCAGACAACCTTTGGATGGATTGGTAGGCCTGAGACAACAAAATGGTTATGATGTACTAACTAAGAATAATTTAAGCTACCTAAACAAGATACATATATCTATACCACGCAATACATTTCAGAACAATACACAAATATGACACTTAAAACTTATTATAATATTTAAACACTAAACATACATACCACACAATCAGATAAGCTAAGAAGGGCACAATAAATGATCCTTCACCATTCTCTTGAATTCTGATATAGATTGTGCGCGTCTTATAACTGTAGGGAGTCCATTCCACAGGCGAATAGCTTGCACAGTGAAAGATTTATCAAAAAAATTGGAAGAGTGCCTAGGCATCACCAGTCCCAAGTTCTCGGACGATCTTAGATGACGAGAATGTGTGTCATGAAGGAACTTAAAACGTTCTTTGAGGTATGAAGGGGTTGCAGGATTATACAATATACTGTAGAGAAGCGATAACATGTGAGCGTTCCGGCGAAGGCGAATCGGTAACCACTTAAGCTTATTGCGGAATTCAGAAACATGATCATATTTGCGTAATCCAAAAATAAATCGGATGCAGAAATTTTGGAGTCGCTCAAGCTTATCAAGTTGTGACTCGGTGAGATCAGAATAGCTGGCATCAGCATAGTCAAGTATAGGGAGAAGCAAGGATTGGACAAGCGCAGTTTTGGTCGAAGTTGGAAGGAAATTGCGCAGTCTCCTCAAAGACCCCGCCGACGCAAAAATCCTACGACTTAGTTCTTGAATGTGAGGACCCCAAGAGAGATTTTTGTCTATCTGTATTCCTAGACTTTTGACAGAGTTGCTTATGGGTATAGTAACACCATCCAGCACAAGTGGAGGTATAAGCGACCAGTCAATTCTCGAGCTAAGTTTAGAACTGCCAATAACAATGGCTTGGGTCTTCGCGGGGTTCACCCTCAATCCATGTGCCACACTCCATTCTGATATTCGAGCTAAGTCCAAATTAATATTTCGAATAGCCACTGATAGCTCTGCCAAAGAGGCTTGCGAGTAGATCTGCAAATCATCTGCATACAGGTGATAGGATGAAAGAAGTTGATTTGAGATAGAATTTATGAATATAGAAAACAACAAGGGAGAGAGAACGCCACCCTGGGGTACGCCGGCAGTAGTGCTACACCACGAAGAAAATATACCTTCGAGGCAGATACGTTGCCGGCGGCCCAATAGGTAACTACGAAACCAATCAATTACTGTCGGAGATATGTTAAGAGAGCGAAGTATACTAAGAAGGATATCGAAATCAACAGTGTTAAATGCATTGCTAAAATCAAGTAGTGCAAGGACTGTTAAATTCCCCCCTCCATACCTAGTCTTATATCATCCGTAATCCTGACCAGGGTGGTGACAGTACTGTGACCACGACGAAACCCGGATTGGAATGGATTTAGAAGACAATTTTTGCATTCTTTACTCTTGCAAATCATATTTCTATACACAAACAGAAACTGGCGTCAGCCTCTCTTTGCAGCTAAATTCTGTTATATTACAAAATTACGTTTTTCACAATGTTCAGAAAGGAAAGTAAGAAAAAAATATTTCATATTGTAAAGCGCCATCTATTAGTAAGCAATATCTCAACCGTGAAATATTATGGAAATGCTTCACTGTCATAGTGTAGTTAAAAAAACGCCATCTTTTCGTGAATACTTGTATTGTTTACCAATTGGTGGGTTTCATCATCATATCACTATGTTTGTAAAATTTTTCTGATGTCCGCCCTTGTAACTTAAAATTGTTGACACCCAAACACGGAAAAAATAGACATGTTCATATGCACACCTACGTTTGTCCCGGCCGGAAGTCGAACCCGCGACCTTTGGTTCCACAGTAAGGGTTTTTAACGACTTGACCAATCGGCCAGTCTAATCTAGTCTCGTCTAGTAATGATCATTATTGTGTTATAATTAGTTAAAGATGTAGTAAAAGTAAAGTATGAAAAGCAGTTTGAACTGTGTCGATCGTGTCGTGTGAAGGCAGATACGCAGGTGTCAGCGGACAGTTGTGAGCCGTTTCAGCGACGTATACACCAGTAAATTTTGTTTAGGTGGTTGGACTGAACGATCGAAATGCTATCTCTACCGTAATGGACGTTGCTGTCAGTTTTGTTCCCTCTTATAGTAAAAGTTGATGAAAATCATAGCCATTTAACTATTATTTCAGGTATGCAATGGCAATATGAGCGCATCAACGTCTTCCGGTGTCGCCGGAGGTGGTTTTGCCGTCGGAGATTTGGTGCAAGTGTGCGCAGACCAGGAACGAGTAAAGGCGCTCCAGCGTGGACACGGCGAGTGGGCCGAGGCAATGGCTCCTGTAAGCGTTACATAAAGTGTTAATTAAATTGTATTATAGTTTTTATGTAAAGTAAATAAAAACACTGTGATGACGTAAGAAGGTAGGACCCTCCACTAGAGATGCCATTGAAGTTACGACCAGTGACAAGCGCGTATGATGCTTTTGTATGACCGTGACGTCTTTGACAAGTAACAAATAATTTTTTCAACTTAAGTGCGTTTCTGTCTTGCATCTCATGTAGGCAAACCGTGTGAAATATTACCCTGTCCTCTACATTTAACTTTTAAATCATTAAAATCCTGTTTGTATGGTTTCTGTATATTATAAGCATGTAGGGGTCAATCCAACCTCTATGAATATACAACGAATTTAGGACAGAACATAAAATCTGCACTAAACGATACCGCCTAAAACGACTTTTTCCCTGTCTATGGCGAAGTAAAAATAAAATATATTTGCTTGTATCTATATAAGTATGTATATCTGTTTGTACGAGTATGTCTATTGGTATAGTACGTAAGAAGGAGGAATGATGTGTGTCACACATATATGTATAAATGCTTGCTTATGCTGAAATGTCTATAGATTCGTATTTACCTTTCATAGGATACATAAAATCAATAAAATTTTATATGACAGACGCTAGATGCCGTAATGTACTGGGAAACCGATAATTCCATCGTCTATTAATCATAATACATGCTTACATCATAGATATGTAATATAAATATACGTCTTTGCTAGTCCATATGCTTAGATAGCATAATAATCAAGGTGGATTCGAAGTTTGAACGATCAAAAACGTGAACAGAATGTCACACTCAGTGATAAGATTTTACATCATTTTCATTGTTTTAAACATATATTTAGTTAAATTACACATGTATTGTAATTTCAGAACCTTTATCTTCTTTTCTAATGTGAGTTTCACATTTAAGTCATACAAAATTCTACTTTACAACGTTTATTTCAAAACATCAATGAGCGCGTCTTGTTATTTTCGCATTTTATAGAAACATGTTATATTTATTAAGAAAAGTAAAAACCGAAAGAATTTTATTTATATCTACAAAAATGCCAAAGGTCCAATTTTTTTAAAAGTAAATATGCCATGACGTCACTCGGTTACATTACTATGGGCTAACGTGGATAATTTGTACGTAGCGGCACCGAGTGACGTCACGAACGGGTCGTAAAAACACAAACTTTGATTTGTTATATCTCCGGTAATAATCGGTATTTTCCCGAAATTCAAAATGTATAGTCATTAGTTTGTTATACTCTAGCGTGTGAAATCGCGTATTATACATTAGCTTGTTGAAAAAGACGCGCTCATTAGTGTATATTTGATCTACGGCGTATATTTTTTGTCGATATTTTTATTGTCTCTCTTTATTGTAACAGAAAATCAGCCGCCCTGTGACAAACGGACGGACGGGCAGCCGAGTCTTAGTAATAGGGTGCCCGTTGGTACAATTTGGGTACGGAACCCTAAAAATAGACATGAATATATTCACTGACCAAAAATTTCCTAAAGAAACCCTAGGGTTTGGAGATTTATCATTGTTCAGGCCTAAAACAGAGCGACTCTAATGTCTGTCGTGTACGTCGGAGACGTAGAGGACTTCATACGAAACGCGCTGCTGATCGTCAGCGGAGCTCTGTCTGGATATATTTGATATCATAAGAAACGCCGATGTATGCGACCGACATCAGCGTCGCTCTGTCAGAGGCCTTAGACCAAAGCTCAAACATGAAACAAATTGAGAGAAATGGAAGTCATCTGATATGAGCTAAGTTTTAAAAAATAAGCTTCAATAAGTCACACTATTAATATGAAACACTAACTCACTGTGTTTACGTTCATATGGTTTTAATTTTAAGCAATTAATAAAGTATAATTTTTTCAGACTCTAGGAAAAATTGGTCGTGTCCAACAAATCTACCATGACAATGATCTAAAAGTAGAAGTGTGCAATACCTCGTGGACTTACAATCCCAATGCTGTGACCAAAGTAGCTTCTTCTGATGGGAGCATGCCTGGCAACTCTTCTGGTTTGTATTGTGTTAAAAATGTTCAGTATGTGATAAAGAATACTTTCATTTTTTTAACTTAATTTTGTGGATTTTTTATAAAGTCTTACTTTACATTTCCTTGTAAGTAAATATATATAACCCAATAGTAAACTCTATGAAATATTAATTTTCTCGTTTTAGATATTGAGCATATATAAAGGGTTTTTGTTTTTTGTAAAACTAACGTTTGTTTTAGGCGAACGTCTTTCGGCTTTACTCAAGAAGCTGTTTGAATCGCACGTTACGGGCGATGCTAGTGAAGAACTAGTGAAAGCTGCCGCCAATGGTGATGCGGCACGATGCACTGATATCTTAGCTCGGAGTGAAGGCGCGCACGCCGATGTCAACGGCGTTTTTGGTGGTCACACCGCTTTGCAGGTCTGTATACATCTAATATGTATATTAAAAAAAAAACGGTAAATTGCGCGTCGGACTAGCGCGCTTTTCATATTCATAGTATTATTTAAATAGACAATTAAAAGTACTCAACTCTTAGATGAACCTATATCTAGGTCATGTTCTTGCATACCATACGGATATTGTGTGAACAAACTAAAGTCTATTTTCAGGACTATTTTCACATAATTTCAGAATTGTCTCTAATCATAGTTCTTCTTTGCATATTGTGTGAAATATTAATTTTAAATCTTCAATAAATTACGATGAAATAAAGCAATCTTTTTGACGATGTACAATCATTTTAAAATGAAGAAAGTCATTTGCGTATTTATTTTTGGCTAGACAGTGATAGACAATACAGACATTAATCAGATTAATATATTCTATTGCCACCTCTTGTAGAATGGAACTTTAAACAGAGTTTTGATGGATACTATCTCAGAATACTAAATCATAGCAATATTTTCTACATATCATTCCACTTCCATCTGCCCATTGAAGCCCCACTACAAGGGCTTGCTTAGGCTTACCCCCAAAGTAAGGGGGATTGGAGCTTAATCCACCACGCTGCTCCGGTGTGGGTTTATGGATTTTAACGACTGCCCTCTGTTGATGGTACCCGGGATCGAAGCTTAACGTGCTCTTCGAGGCACGAAATCAGTGATAGTTATGTATTTTACTCAGAAAAACTCATTGGTATACGCCCGGATTCGTACCACGGCCGCACGGCCTTCTAAACTCGAAATAGGTTCGCTGCGCTCAGGGTATAACGACACCTCCGGCTATCACGACACATATCATTACGCAGTTATAAAATAACTTTCAGGCTCAGGCAATATTAATTGTGTGATTCTACATTACCTGTACTAAATTGTATGAATCTTTTTAAAACCAACAGTTGTAATATTTGTACATTTTATATTAAAAGCAACAATAACGTATAAAACCATATTAAAAATAGGCAGCTGCACAAAATGGCCACGTAGAAGTGATAAGGGCATTGGTCGCGGCGGGTGCGGATGCGGATGCGGAAGATCGAGACGGCGACCGTGCGGCTCATCACGCAGCGTTTGGTGATGAGCCGGCTGCCTTGCGTGCCCTGGCTGCCGCCGGCGCTGACTTGAATGCCCGCAACCGCCGACGTCAGACGCCATTACACATCGCCGTCAATAAGGGTCACCTGGGCGTCGTCAGGACTTTACTACAACTTGGCGTACATCCCAGTCTCCAGGTTAGTGCACGAAATCATAACTTAATCATAATTTTGAAAAATGCATGCTTAATATAACATATCACATTTCACAATAATAATACCTGGGACGTCTAACACAGGATCACTTAGTCGCTACCTAGGCTGATCCTGTAGGAATGCCAGACAACTCATATATGTACACACTAAAATATTTTGCTTATAATACTTAGATAAATTACATACAGCCATGAATTACATAAACATGTTCATGTATACAAATCTTTGTTCCAGCACATGAACTTTTTATCGGGACATGGATTTATTGATAGCTCAACATACCATCTATGTCCCAGTACAAGATCGAATTCACAGACCTTTGGTTTTTAGGCAGGGTTGTTTGATTTATCGAGCAGTTATTCGAAATGAAATGCAAAGAGTCAAATATCCAGAAATGTCCTGTTTAAATAAATTGTTCAATTCAATATAAATTGTAGCGTCCAATTCCTATTAATACCTTTAAAAGCTTTCTCACAACGTAAAATTGCTAATTCGCCTCCTTTTTTTAAATCATATTATGCATAATACCGTATACCGTATCAGCTCATCACGCCCCACTGCAGGTACTTAGACCTCCCCATGGTATGAGGGGGCTTGGAGCTTAATCCACCACGCTGCTCCAGTGCGGGTTGGTGAATACGCATAATAAGACGTCAAAAAATTTATCCACTGCAGGAGTTTAAAATAATTTACAACCAACATTTTACGCTGTACGAGCCGGGCGGGCGCACTATAAGCGGCGGGGGATGCAACTGTTAAAAAATCAGTAACATGCTTGTTTTTAGAGGATACGGTAGGGTATCTAATAAACCTGTATTATTAAATATATACGTATTGGTAATAGTAATTTTTATTATTTGTGTATCTTATACACATAATAACATACACAGACAATAACTTTTTTATTTATTTTATAATATTATAAATCGATAATTTAAATTAATATAATACTAAGGCACTAATATACATACTATGTATATGTTGATAGTAAACGGACTAAACAAATGTAAGTTCTAAAAATTATGATAAATCCAATAAATTCGTAGCTTCTTCATCTAATTTCTTAATTTTTCTGGTATATATATAATATTTATTTAACATAAGATATGTAAGGATCAGATGTATAAAGCAATGTATGAAAAATGTGTTTATTAGTATATTCCTTGGAGCACTTTCCGTGCATGATGTAGATGAAACTTTTTATAATCATTAATCTGTGCTTCCTGTGCATTTTCGGAAAGTTGACCCAAAGGTTGACCCAAAAGAAAGTATTTCATCATATTTAATTTTAATTCTGGTGTTACTGAGCGTATTCATTCTATCACAGACGCTTCAGTGGCTTCACCGATTCATCTTCTGCTTTTGCTGATTTCCCCTGATATATCATACGACTTACAAAGACGACCACGTTTAGGCAATGATAATGTAGAGGCTTCATCGTTTTTGCACTGTCAACAAATCGTGCATCAAATCGTACTTCAAAATCTCCATTAATCCACTGAGCATTTCTTTTCAGAAAATCTGATTTTTTCCTTACTGATTTATTCCACCGCTATTTAAAATCTGGCAGTATATTTTATTGTATGTTCACGATTACATACTACATAAAATTACTTACGCTTTTTACATAAAAAGGTTTTTGCTGTGGTTATATGATGGCTGTGTTCAATGAAAACCGTTTGCATAGCCTTCGCCTACTACACTTGAAATAACTTATTATAATGTAAAGTAAAGTAAATGGATAGACAGATAATTAGGCAGGTACTAATTAAAATAACAACAAATATTTAACTGTATTTGTTAGCAATGAATCGCAGTCTTTATATACCAACTGACAATTTGCCGCGCGAAACTTAACACGTAAGTTGATAACCTATACTGTTTGCGGTTCAAAAAGTGTGCAGTTTATACCAAAATAGCAAATGTGTCACAAACCACTAACGGTGGTGTTTATCAATATGGTGTTGAACTTATAGATACCTATACCAAAATACATTTAAAATACTCCAAGTAGGATGAACATATCGTGGGCTGAGAGCGAAAACCCGATAAGTTGGTCAAAATGACAATTTGAGTTATCAATGAGAGTTTACTAAATTTTTTCTGATCTTTCTTTTGGTCTAATCCGATAATTGGAAATGTTATGTTTAATCACAAAAATCTAATTTTACAAAACCGATAAGTTCTTCCGAAATGGATAAAGTCAACATTGCAAAGTAATTATTATGATCAATCAATATATATTTGAGGAATAACCCTCTAATATGTGATATCTGAAGCGAAAGTAACTAAATGTAGTTTTAGTAGATATTATCACTGATGCAAGTAATAGAAAGTTGCATTAATAGTTTCTTATTTTTGTGAATATTAACATAAACACTACTTAGCTTAATATAATTTTCATTAAATTTAGACTAAAGTAAAGTTATCACATTTTTGTATTCAAATTGGAAAAAAAATTAATTATTCTCTAGAGCGAATACCCGATAAGTCTTGCATAGTATTACGCTCCTGCGCAACTGTACTTAGGTGACAACGAGCGAGTGGTCAAAAAAACTGGTATGTTTAGCGAAAGAATATCGCGTAGAAAATGGTAAGTTACTTGTAGGTATGTAGTAGACGTTTATTGTTGTGGCATGTTATTGTTATTGAATTACATATGGTATTCGAATGAGTTCTTTGTTTTTAGGACAAAATTAAGGTATTAAATGTGGCACCAGTTTTTTGCTGATTTTCAAAAGTGTCAATAATCCACAATGAAAACATGTACCAGAAAATTATTACGATTTATTAGACTAATTTGTCTGGTTATACGCCAACTGCTGCTTCTACTAAAAGACATTGACTGAGCAATGATAGTGATGGGAGTATGTGTTGTTAGTCTATAATAGATGAAGACAAAATGAGAATTGCGTATGAAGTAAAAATATATATGCGTAATGCTTTTGTATTGGACAATATAGATCAAACAAAAAGCGCTATTCTACTCGGCACTTGTGAATGTTTAGCTTTACTTGTAATAGTGCAAAATGAATCTATTTTGATCGCAAAATAATCAAATACTGATAGAACAAAAGTTTTGGAGAGTGGGCACTTTCATATGGAAGCATATAGTGGCTATCCAGTTATTGAATATGCAAAAAAAATTTATCAGGCTTTGTATTCTAAACATGATTGAAAAACGTATTCCAATAACCAAACATACTCTACTGTCATATAATGTGAATGACTTCAAATTTAATGAAATTCTTGATCTTTAGCTTTTGACTACAGTAATGATGGCAAATAGAATAAAAGAACAAAAATAAATATGTACAATGGTTGAAAATAAAAACAATTCGAAACCTTGAGGGATGTCCTAACAAAATATTTTTAATTATGACATAACCGGAAAGTTCAAAACATTGACTATTTCTAATTATAACCAAATTCCTGATGCCTCTCCCTCTCCTACCCCAAGGGTGACTAGAATATCTAAAAAAGTGGTTGTGCCTGCCTAGTCTTATTAGGCCAGAAGAAAATCCATCAGCAATCCCATTCCTGTATTATTAACAGTTGCCAATAAACGAAACAAACAAAGGATCAGTAAAATTGTGAAATCTAGGAGATATCCCAGAAACTTCCAAGTTGGTTTATGAATCTCAAAACCTCAACCCATGTTGTTGATCGTGTGCCAGATTTAGACATCGACGATACATTTGACGAAGATGATTAAAAATTGATTCTTAATTTCGTTAAGGATTTTTTGTGATTGTTTGATTTTATTACTATTAATAGTTGATATAATTGTAAATTAATATTTTGTTTATTTTACATCCAAAAAAGTTAGTTAAAAACTAAATGAATGGACAAAAGTCTAGCTAAACACATAAAATTATAACATCACGACAACTATTGTGAATATTTCAAAGATTTGGTAATAAGTTTATGAAATGTAGAACAAATATAAACAATTTCCTATTAATTATTAAAAACCTAAAACTTATCGGAATTAAGATTGAAACGGCGTGCCAAACTAATCTTACTTCCCTCTTTGTCGGGTTTTTATAGTCATACTGTTGGTTCAAATATCTCGAAGCAAAAGGCGAAAACCCGATGAGTTTGTCCCTTTTGTCATAATTTAATAATTTAAAAAGAATGAGGGCTTAGTAAACATAATTAATATTTAATTTTAGCAATTGCAATAAATTCTCTTTAAACTGATATGGTAGCAAATACTTCAACATCTTTAGAAGTGGTGAATAATCAGGGTGAAAGATTGTCAAAACTTTAAACGTGAATATCTCGAAATGCATGCCGGGTCGCTTGTCGGGTTTTCGCTCTCAGCCCACGATATGTTGCATGTAAATCTAATTAAATCTAATCCATATGTCAGACGCAACAAGCTAATACAACACTACGAAAAAAAAATGTAGGCATATGCTCTGCTACCCGTGCAAAGCTGGGGCAGATCGCTAATATATATAAAAATACGCGATTTCATTTATTTTTTTCAATTATAAAAGTCGTTAGAATTCTATTAGTCTACAAGGGTAACACTGCCAACTCTGTCAGTTCTGTCATTAGTGCTCAGATTCAAAACGCCCAATCTTAATAGCATCTTAACCGGGTAGTACATAATCCATGAATTAAAACAACACCATGAATCCACTGAGCTATTTTTCGTTTATAAATTTTTATGATAATATTTTGTACTCTTAATGAAGCTTTGGAAAGCATGCCAAAAAGCTTACTCCAAAATCTTTTTCTTAAATTACTTGTTTCTATCAGTAAAAATACGTAAAATATACAGGTTCTACAGCACTCAAGTCTAATCAAAACAAAAAAAAAAAACTACTTTTTTTATTAACATTTCTTGGCATGGAATAGCCCATAATTTTTATGTAACTATTGATTTCAGGCACCGGATTTCTAATTAAAATTATAATATTCATCCATTTTTAACCAACTTCAAAAAGGAGAGCTTCTCAATTGGACTGTATTTTTTTGTATGTTACACGATATCCTCGCCGATTGTGAACCGAGTTGAGTGATTATTTTTTCACCTACGATGGGACGGTATGTTTGTATGTATATCTGTTACCATGTTTTTTTCAGAAACGACAGAATTTTTTTCAATGCGATTTTTCGTATCATATAAGTATCACCTCAGAACAAGTTCTTAATCACGTTTTACAGATGATAGCCATCAAGGGGAGCTGCCATAAATGCGTTTCTTTAATGGGTTCGGAGCAGGTTCTTAAATATATTTTTCAGTTTGGGTCACCAGGGGGCGCTGTAGTTGATGAATTTTTTCGATACGACTGGGCCGATTTTAATCCAGTTTTGTATCACATAGATTACCTCAGAACTGCTTATACTATTTTGCGGTTATAGGCTATCAGAGGACGCCTCAGTAGATGTGTTTATCTAACTAAAACCCCTAGGCCAATTTTGATGTAGTTTTTTATTGTAGTTTTGTTTTACATGGCATAACTTCAGACTAGGTTGTTAGATATGTTTACTGGTTACAAGCCACCAAAGTGCAGTGCAATGAGATGTGTTTTTTTTAAATGGCTGAGTGAATATTAATGCATTTTTTTTTGTTTTGGGTAGGTATAATTTCAGATTAGAACTTAGGCATATGTTGCGATTATAAGCCGCCATAAGGAGCTGCACTTGATATATTTCTCTATAACGGCTGGATTGATTCAGATGCGGGTTTTGTATTATACGGATATCATTAGTTTCTTAAATTAATTTATAGTGATATATATATTGCTATATGAGCTACTAGGGGCGCTGCAGTAGACAATATATGCTTATTTACTAGGACTATTTCATTATCATCGTCATCTGGTTATAAACATCCCACTTTCGGTCACATGCCTATAAATCTCTAAATAGAAATGAATAGAAAGAGTAAATAGAAAAAAAAAACACTATGATAAGCTGGGAAGTCTCAAAATATTTAAAAAGCGGTCCTTTAAAAAACGTGGAATAAATAATAAAAGATATATATTTTATTCAAAAAATAAGGAAAACTAGTGAAAAAAATATATTTAAAAAGTCTTCTTTTAAGGAGAGGATAGTTAAATAAATGTATTTTACTTGATAATCGACCTAAAATAATAAAATTTTAGATTTTGATGTCGTTTGTCATCGTAGTCAGGGCCTTATTATATTAAATTTTATTGTTTAATGTCATTATAAGATAAAATACATTTTTTTCAATATATCACTCTTCTTAACGAACCACTCTAGGATTCTGTAGCCAAATAACAAAAAACGGAACCCATACTTACTTGATACTTGCCGTCTGTCTGTCCGTCTATCGCAGCCATTTTACTCATAAACTATTGGCACTTCATAGGTAGATATGATTTATAAACAGCTTCCGCGTACATTAACATGTGATGTACATGTTAATGTATAGACAGGTATTTAAAAATGATATTGTAGTTTCAAAATGATATTTTTATCTAAGTCTATTGTTGTTGCGCTCCTGAATCCATGAAAAATGTGTAGTCGTTCCTTTAACTTTTCACAGATGGGATAGAAAATTATGAAAAAATTTAAGTTAATACAAGTTAACTCGCAAATTATTGCATTTCGTTACCTATTTTTTTTTCAAACGGTAGTACCTTTCGTCACTAATTTCCTCCAAATAGCGTTGTCTCACTTGAGCAGCGCGTTTAGAAAGCCTACCCATACTAAATACAAATAAGTTACACTCACTCACGTCCAAAAATTTAAATAAAGTAAATATTTGCAAAAATCGAACTCGCGCTTGGCTTGGCCGGTCGTTTTGTACTTAATTTCATGAATTCTATTATTACTATATATACAAACTTAAGGCTTAATTCGTCATTAATTTCGAATTTTGAATAGCTTATTCTATGAAACCCTCCGACCAGGGTTAATCGTAATTCGTACCTTATGTTACTGTCCGCCTCCTCAACTTTGTGAAAAATCGCTTCGTTGCATAGTTACGACTTCATGAAAGGACAAACGAACAAACACTTGCGCGTTTATAGTTAATATGAGTAAGAATAACGATATTATATAGTCGATTGTACTTAGTAAATGTCGTATCTCAAACTTAAGGTAGGTTTATTTTTAATACACTGTAGCGTTGGAAGTGTAAAATATTTACGCGAGAATGTTTATGCGTCTCTCGGAGTTTTAATCTAGACGAGTCGAGTTTCAGTGGGTAATGAGTGTAGCTTCGTCGCTTCAGACATGCGGTTGCCATAATTGCCAAACTTCAGCCCCCACCTAGCCATCCCCTGCCACCAGCGCCCCTCCCTTTGTCACGTTCTATTGTTTGATGCTGTGCCGTGCCGAAGCCGCTATAAAGATGCATGTCTATATTGTGGTGTGACTTGAGGCTCTTGTCTTGTGGGCGCTAGAATAAGACACTATTACGACTGTTGAGCGTTAACGGGTGGTAGCCTCACTGAGAGCTTTAAATGTTGATATTGACGACCGCTTAGCCTAGTGGGTAGCGACCCTCCCTAAGAAGCTCGAGGTCCCGGGTTCGAATCCCAGGTCGGGTCAGTATTATGTTTATATATGTATATATTATAAAAAATATTTAAGTGTGTGTATCAGTTTTCTAGTAACCCATAACACAAGCATAATAGTTGCTTACTTTGGGACTAGATGACGGTGTGTGGGAAGTCCCATGTATTATTATTATTATATTTGACCGATCTATTTATAGCTGAACCGCTATTATATAAAAAAAAGATAGAGCAATGACTTATCTAGACTAATTACGATTCCGGTCTTCATAAATGTCTCCATTGGCTAACTTATTTATATGTTTTAAAAGTCTTACAAATATTTTTAAGAAAATGTATTATTTAAATATAATGTCTAATACACCGATGCGTCTAACTTCCAAGCTATCGCTGTATTCTGTAGTTTAAAATTCAGTTTTAATAAAAAAAAGGACTGGAATATCTTATTCTATCTGCATTTTCATAAAAAAATATTTTAAACGGTATTTTAATTTAAGTAAATTTTTGGATCGTAGCCTATGTGACCTCGCCAATATTTGCAGCCGGTATGGTCATCCAGTTTTGGCTAAACGTATCAATCATTTTAAGGCAAACTGCATTAATTAGATTATCGGTTCCGACTAACTGACGCGCTTATCGAATCCAGACACCTGAAATTGGAATACCGTACGTTAAGAGGAGTGTGTAGTGGAAAACCATACAAACGGCGTTAACGGTTGCACTCCCTTAAACCTTAACCGATTGCCGCAAAAAAATAATTATGGTATTCAGATCAGTAACAAATAGGTTGGCACGTTTTTAATTTTTTAAATGTTTTAGTGTATCAAAATGCGCTGGGTTATTTTTCGAAAGGTTTTGTTTTACATCATGCTCTGAAAATGCAAATAGTTTCTTGTTGAACATGTGAAAAATGAAACAATTTGGAAAAAAACTCACATTTTTTTTTTCATATTGTGTATCAAATTATTTTAAAAATTAAAACCGTATAAATCTAGATTTTGCTGACTTTGAATACCACATTTTTTTTGCTTCAATCGGTTAATAATGGGGTGCAATCGTTAACGCCGTTTGTATGGAAATTTGCCACTACACCCTCCTCTTAACGACACGGCATCAAATCTGATAGGGGCAAGCGTTGTGCGTCCGATTTACCGAAGGTGAAAAACCCGGCCGAATAATCAATTCTGCAAGCTGATGTACGCAACTAGAGTGAAAGTTCAGTATTCTAATAATGAGAATTTTTAGATATTTTTTGAAGTTAAACTTATTTTGCAAGGGGAAAATAGATAGAAGTGAATTTTCAGCACGTAACGGAAGTTGCGCGTGCTTATGTACACCATGAAGTTAGTTTCTAATGACAGTTTATTTTTATTATATTGGAGAGTGCATAATTTTTTTATTGTGAAAATTGCGTATCAAGATTTGAGGAGAGGAATAAATATATATAATTTTTTTGAGTAAACTTATTTTTTAATGATACAGAAAATAGCGCACACCAGACAAATTCTTGATTTTGCAGAAATGATTAATTTGTCAAAAAAAATTCTTTTGATGAAATACAATTATAATTATTTTTTTAAAATCTTTAAGAGCAAATTGTTGTATCGAGTTTGAATATTAATAATAAATTGTTTATGAAAAAATTAAAAATTATCTGATATCTACATAGAGTAAATAAATTTGACAGCAACGTTTGGTTTTAATAAAGTCATAAATGTTACTTTACAGTTTCGAAGTGACATTACGCAATTTTGCGCGGTGAAAGACCGGCGCGCAGGGATTTCGCGGGGGTAAAGAACGGCGCGCGGGGACTTTACGCACTGAAACTCTGAATGAAGCTCGTCTCACACGAGCTAGCTAGAGTATGAGTGGTTAGACGGTAAACGCAGAAGAGGGCTTCTAGTCGATTCGTACTTTTATGGATATCTGGTACTTTTAGTGTAATGATTTCTAATATAATTTTAACAGATTATTCAATTATTACTTTCATATCTTTACATTATATATATTTATTTATTAAATCTATTTAAAATAATATTTGTATTAATTAGTCTTATTTTGTGTGCTTTTAAATGTTATTTATTCAAACTATTATTCACGACATTTGATGTCGTTTATCAATGGTTTCACGCTAAAGAAGTATAACTTGCTACGTGCGTACATAGTAGGATCACGATTTTTTTTTCTTTCGCATAATGGCTGACGCACCAAAACATTGCAATTCGTATGTTTAATTGATTGTATGCGTTTCAAAATTGTCATTAATCGTATGGAATAACACCTGTATATTTTTTAACTGTATGTTGGTTATAGCTATAAACTTTGGCTATTATACATTTTTATAAAAGTATTCAACCTTATTATTATTTGCAAAAAAAAAAATAATATTTCACTGGTTTTACACTTCAAAGCGGTAAGAAATGAAACTAATAGTTTGATATTGTGGAGAGTATATTTTTATATCTCTCTTTATATGTATTTTATTCTTCTATTAATTATGTTTGTTTGGGTTCGTAGCTTAATAGAACTGAAATGAAAGATATGAATGCTGAAAGGAAAAGACTTGTATTTCGTAATTTCGTAAACGCGATTACAATAACACAATAAAACATATATTCGTATGACACTTCGCGATCTTAGTACACCCCAGAATTATCTCCGTCAAAAAAGGCCGAGCCATCCCGGGCTCGTGTTCCTAACACATACATAATTTGAATTTATTCAACTTCAAATTATATATTTTTAAGCGACTTCAAAAAAGAAGGAGGTTACTCAATTCGACCGTATATATGTTTTTTTTTTTTATGTGTGTTCAGGGATAACTTCGTTGTTTATGAACCGAATTGGATGATTTTTTTTTTTGTGAAAGGAAGATCTCTCCGAAATGGTACCATGATAAGGAAACCAGGATCTGATGATGGCATCCCAGAGTAATCGAGGGCAACCTTCGTAAATCGTATTTTAAAGTATCGTATTTCAAGTATTTTGATATAGTACTACTACTAATACTATTTAATGAAGGTCGGGAGTCGATCTGATGATGGAGCTGAAAGACAGTCGAGGGAACTCCTAAACGACTTACAGCAATTACCTGGTGTTTGGACTTGATTCATTTCTATTGATGAGATCTTTGCACCCATATGGATCATAAGTGCCTTTACAGGTCTGATGATGGAGACCATACACAATCGAGGGAACTCCTCAACGATTTACAGCAATTACCTGGTGTTTGGACTTAATTCACTTCTATTAATGAGAACTTTGCACCCATAAAGGTTATAAGTACCATTACAGGTCTGATGATGGAGACCATACACAGTCGAAGGAACTCCTTAACGATTTATAGCAATTACCTGGTGTTTGGACTTGATTCATTTCTATTGATGAGATCTTTGCACCCATGTGGATTATAAGTGCCATTACAGGTCTGATGATGGAGACCATACACAATCGAGGGAACTCCTCAACGATTTACAGCAATTACTCGGTGTTTGGACTTAATTCATTTTTATTAATGAGAACTTTGCACCCATATGGGTTATAAGTACCATCACAGATCTGATGATGGAGACCATACACATTCGAGGGAACTCCTTAACGATTTACAGCAATTACCTGGTGTTTGGACTTAATTCATTTCTATTGAAGAGAACTTTGCACTCATATGGGTTATAAGTGCCATTACAGGTCTGATGATGAAGACCATAAACAGTCGAGGGAATTCCTCAACGATTTACAGCAGTTACTTTTTGTTGGGCTTCCTTCATACGGTTGAATATGCCATAATGTTCAGTTCGCACAAAAATAATAATTAAGATTGAAGTTTTACATAGGAATACCACTGCCTACTAGGCATGCTAATGCGTCAATTTGACACTAAATTTACGTTGCGTAATCGCGGTGCTGTCTTATCAGATTAGCGCGTTTAGTAGCCCCATTTATACTAAATACAAATAAGTTACAGATGCGTTCAACTAAAAATTGAAAAATAAAATAATTTAAAAAATAAATAAAAACCGACTTCAAAAACATAAACTAAAAAGTTAAAAATAAAATTTCACTTTAAAGAAAGGAGCACTAACAGGCGGCATATAGTTAATGAAGTCGGTGCCTACTCAGACACTTTGAAAGGGTACTTACCAGGTAATAACAATCACAACAATGATATATTTATAACTATAACAAATATGGAACACAATTTAACGTGTCTGAGTGAGTAGGCACCGACTTCATTAACTATATACCGCCTGTTAATGCTCCTTTCTTTAAAGTGAAAATTTTATTTTTAACTTTTTAGTTTATGTTTTTGAAGTCGGTTTTTATTTTTTTTTTAAATTATTTTTAATCGAACGTCTGGCTTGTAACTAGCCAGCGCTACAATATTTACAGTATAAGCCCGATTAGCATATAGAGCATTAAGTTTCTCGAATTTTAATCATATTTTCACAGAAATCACGAAATTAAAAAAAAAATACAACTTGCATAATCACGATCTAGATTTTACAGGACGCGCGGATGACAGGTGCGCCGCCCGTCGTTGAAGGTCCGCGAGCCGACGCAAATCTTTGGTCACGATATATCGATGGCGTCCACTTAACATACTAAAATAGCAATTAAGATGTGAATACGGATACTCCGGATGTAATGTGTAATAAATCATCATCATCATCATCAGCCCATTTTATCCCACTGCAGGGGCTTAGGTTTCCCCCAAGGTTGAGGAGGGGGGCTTGGAGCTTAAATCCACCACGCTACTCCACTGCGGGTTGGGGATTGTAACGACCGCCATCTATTGACAGAGTCCGGGACCGACTGCTTAACGTGCTCTCCGAGGCACGGAGTCAGTGATAGTTAATGTACTTAAGTCAGAAAAACTCATTGGTACACGCCCGGATTAGAACCATGGCCTTATAAATTTGAGACAGGTTCGTTGCGCTCTGGACTATCACGACACACGACGACACGACGACCACGACGTGTCGTGGAATAAATATGACTGCAGTACTACGACCAAGATCAAGAACTGGAGTGGCAATAGATACAGGAGCTGAAATATAAACGGGCCTATTAACGGAGCCATTCCGATTGTAGTTTATCTGTAGTAATAAACCGAAACTTATAGTTCCTTGTAGAATTAATTAGTGTCACGAGATAACTCCTGCCGAGCTCTAGCGACCTATTGAAACGCAATTGAGCATAAAGCTATTTAAATCTGAATAGAGCATTGTTGTACGCGTCACCTTGATTGAGCGCCGCCGCTATCGTCTTTCGTATAATAAAGTTTGAGGATTTAGCTCGCGGTATGCCAACTGATGCTTGTACTAAAAGCTTATGTGTGTATTCTGAACAATTAATTACGTTTAGTTTCATCTAAGATTGTTTGGTTGAAATATTTGTAGGTAAATAAGAAATTGTTCAACTGAAGGGAATAAAGATAAACACTCAAAATTCAACATTTTTATTCATTGTAAGATGTATTTATTACACGCACTTATGAAAAGTTGAGAAGCGTTTACCACCAGTTTGGAAACACAAAAAGGAGATAAACCGACCGGAAACTCTCTCTGGTATTTTTCACTGTATTAAGTTTTTCAATATTTCTATATTAAAACTGGGTCAAATGACCACGCGTTCCATTCCATTCCACCAGCCCACTATGCCCCAACGCAGGGGCTTAAGCCTCCGCTCAGGCTGAGGAGGCATGAACCTTAATCCGCCACGCTTTATTATCATTTAAATATTCACGACATACTTATAGTACTTAATCGATGCCGTTCATAGCGTAGCACAGCGAGACGCTAAGCCCTCTGCGTGACATCAAAAGGAACTTTCGATTTACAGAATATAACATGTAGCAGAAAGACGTGGAATTTGGCTAAACCTATTCAAATGATATCCCGAGTCTATTCTGTCTTACCGTGTTACTTTGAAAAACATGACCAAACAGAAAAGACGGTCTTAGAATGTTTTCTACTGTTAATGACTAAAATGCGGTACTTTCGTCTACATTGTTGTTACATGTGAAAAACGATAGTAAATGTAATATAAAAATGGCACGAACCTCGACAATAATATCTACGAGTATTTTCGAAATAATAATATAGGCAGTAGCTGTTTCATTATAGGCGCGTTGCGGAAATGTAGAACACTATAGGTCACACACACAAGCATGTAAAAGCTGGCCTTTTGTTATTGTTATCATTATTAATGTCACATATCGCGTGGTTATATCTATACAGATGTTAATAATCAAAGCCCACATACAATCGCAATTGTAAAATCATTTTGTTGTGTTAAAATTTGTAAGTGCATCATTTCTGGGGATCATAATCCGTGTTATACAAGACTTTAAATATAAATCAGTTTCATCTTAAAGTTATTAAGGGTAACTAATGATGCCCTTATATGATGAGATATGCAAAAAAATCCCCTGCACTTCGTTAAAAGAGGGTGTACGTTTGAAAAATGTCAAAATTTATTTTTTATGGCTACTCTACCTGTTCGATATGCATACAAAATTGCGTTCACCTGTTCATCATCAGCCCATTTTTACCCCACTGCAGGGGCTTAGGCCTCCCCCAAGGTGAGGAGGGGGGCTTGGAGCTTAAGTCCACCACGCTGCTCCACTGCGGGTTGGGAACTGTAACGACCGCCATCTACTGACAGCGTCCGGGACCGACTGCTTAACGTGCCCTCCGAAGCACGGTGCCAGTGATATTGTGTACTTAAGTCAGAAAAACTCATTGGTACACGCCCGGATTCGAACCATGGCCCCGTGGGGCCTTATAAATTTGAGACAGGTTCATTGCGCTCTGGGCTATCACGACTTAATTATATTTCTATTTTTTATTTTGGGTCTGGAATCCTAAAAATGAAAAACACCTGCACGCGCGAGTTTAATGCGACGATAGTTCTATGAAATCACAGCGATAATCCTGCCGTGAATTGATCCTTGAGTTTCTTCCTGAAAAATAGTTGTACGTAAATAAAACAACGAATGAGAGCTATTTCTTAGACATATCGCAGTGCACATATAAAACAAAAAAAAAAAATAAAAATAAAATACAAAAATGTAGTAAAGCAAGTCTGTCGTCGTTTCAATGATTTGTAGGCATTCGGATATCGTGCGCCGTACACAAACTGTGTTAATATTTCAAATACAAATCTCGTGTTATATTTTCGGACCGCAATTGGAAATTCACAGCTCCTCCATTTCTTGTTATGCGCCGATTTATATTCTGCGCCCACACGCTACCGGCTGAGAAATCTCATGTCGAAGGTGCTCTTTCAATTTGAATCGGAACACTCGGTTCGGGGAATAATGTATTTCGATATCGACCCTCCGCTCCGAACGCATCCTCTCGTTTATCGCCCGTCTCATTTATTCGGGCGTCGTCGCGCTTTTATTTTTTCAGCACAAACTCCGTGTCGCGTTGTTTATCCGACACGGCGCACGATATTCGTACTATTAGCAGTGCCTTTGTCTCGACGCGGGGAGATTGCGTCGTTCAGTGTAAACGATAATTGAATTGTCGCACAATAGACTCCTCGAATTCGTGTGCATATTATGTGGAAATTATAGTACAACAAATTAAGATCTCGAAACGATCTTAGATTACCTATATTTTTTATTAAAGAAAATTTTGTGTTTGCACGTAGAAACACGGATTTCTGTTCATTCATCGACATTCTGCACGAGACGTGGCGGCTTCGGCGTAGGTAGCGCGTGTTAGACGAGAGAAACTCGACCACATTTCGCTTTGTGTAAACTTTTTCTCTTCAATGTTTGAAGCACGTACAGTTATTTCCATGTTTCAATGTTCTTGTCATTCCTTTCGTATGTTTATGTATTGATAAATAAAATACGCTTATCTATTCATATCATTATCGTACAATACAATCGTGTAGATAGCTGGTGTTCAGCTGAACGTAGTACCTAGTCCAAACTTATATAACATGTAGAGCTTACCGAACTAGACAGAAAGTGTCAAGTTAGCAGATGTCGCAAACTAACGGTTACCGAGAAAAACATGTTTAAATTTGAACTATGTTCAGCCGAACATTCCGTGTAATACACCGTGTGTTCGGCTAAATGTAGTTCAAACTTATAGAGCGTAAATTGCTTACCGAACTGAACAATAAGTTTCAAGTGAGCAGATGCCGCAAACTAACGGTTACTGAGAAAAACATGTTTAAATTTGAACTATGTTCAGCTGAACATTCCGTATGTAATACACCGTGTGTTCGGCTAAATGTAGTTAAAACTTATAGAGCGTGAATTGCTTACCGACCTGAACAATAAGTTTCAAGTGAGCAGATGCCGCAAACTAACGGTTACTGAGAAAAACATGTTTAAATTTGAACTATGTTCAGCCGAACATTCCGTATGTAATACACCGTGTGTTCGGCTAAATGTAGTTCAAACTTATAGAGCGTAAATTGCTTACCGAACTGAACAATAAGTTTCAAGTGAGCAGATGCCGCAAACTAACGGTTACTGAGAAAAACATGTTTAAATTTGAACTATGTTCAGCCGAACATTCCGTGTAATACACCGTGTGTTCGGCTAAATGTAGTTAAAACTTATAGAGCGTGAATTGCTTACTGAACTAAACAATAAGTTTCAAGTGAGGAGATGCCGCAAACTAACAGTTACCGAATTCCGAAATTTATGTTCATCATTTTTGTTAATGTTTTCTTCGGTACGCTAAACCCGGGAAATACGGTATATAGTTCAAACCAGTGATGTACGAGTCGGATTCACATATAGAGGGTTCTGTACTATACATATAACGTCCGTTATTGTAATTCCGTATATCATAAAAGTATGAATTGACTAGAAGCCCTCTTCTGCGTTTATTGTCTAGCCACTCATACTCTAGTTAGCTGGTGTAACCGTTTGGCAAGATAATAATAATAATAATATCTGGGCCATCTCACACAGCGCCAGCAAATTTCAGCCCGGTTTCAGTCTGCGAGGTCGCCGCGCGCCAGCCTTCACCTTCGCAAAATTGCGTTCGACAATTCCCATACTGTGCAATGACATTTCTGACTATTAAAACCAAACGCTGCTGTGAAATTGATATACCTATTCTATGATAGATACAAATCATCGCATTATACTTCTACTTTTTAAATCTGACCCAAATGGCTTCAATTTGAATCCGACGACTTCCTATAAGGAAGCTACCATAGTAACCACTAGACCAATTGAATATATTAGTTCTCGATGAAATTAAGCAACACATTTTGCAAGCATTTCCACTTCATAAACGTGTTCCGTTTCCCGCGGGAGTTTAAAGACTTAGTAATCCGTTTAGAATTTCGTGTAAACTATGAGAGGAGGCTCTATATTTAGTTTTTTTTTTATTTTAGGCTCAGTACATGCTCAGTGGTATTGAAAAAAAAAGAGGAGCGCTCGGTTTACGTATGTTTTCTTATATATCTTTTGAAGTATACATGAATAAATAATAAATATATATTATATTTTCCATAACAAGCCATTTCAATAGATATGGTCAGGTGATGCACTTGATAAAAGTTAAATTTTTTGATTTGCCCTCCAAAACGCAGAATTGGTTTATCTACCAAATGTTTTTTTTTTTCGACCATTTGGAGTCGAAGAAAATAGGCTTTGGTAGAGACAGACACCAGACTCGGAAGAGTACAGATTTTTCATTTCGGATCTAGGGATCCCTAGAAACATGTTTATTTTTCTATTTTCTGGAAAAAGATGTTTAATGTCGTATAAAAATATATGGGAGCACATCACCTCGGGATCTACCTTATATAGCAGTTTCCGAGAAATCGATAAACATACATAAAAAATCTAATAAAAATACACACGTGTCGTCCTCTTTTTTTTGATGTCGGCTATATATTAAATCAATGTTAAAATAAATATACAAACTTTAAAGAATGGCTTTTCGTCTTGACCTAATACAGAAACTTTTCTTCCTTATCATTGTTCTAGTTACGATCTCATCTTACATTCGAGTCGCGGCGGACGCCACGCGACCCTCAAACCCTCGGCTTATTTCTCTTATTTCGAGTACTATTTACATCGTTTCGTTTGATAATCTTCTATTGTTTGGACGAACCACGCAGCATCCCAGTGAGAATTATGCGAGCCATCTATTGTGAACGTGGACGGCCTACGGACATGAATGGAATAAATATAATTCGTTCTGCCGGTTCAAATGATAATCGATACATACGTTCAATATGTCTCAAAAGTCAAACTTTATCCCATGGAGGGCTGATGGGTCAGGTTATAATTACCCAGAATAAATAAATATTTCGAGATAACAGCACCGTTAAGAATTTCGAGTAAATCTACAATGCATATATTTACTTTTCGAGTGCCACAGGTAGGTACTCGTGCAGGTTCGGACAAAAACTACCGAAATATGTATTTCACAGAGGATTTAGTGTTTTGCTTTCTGGTTGGGGTAATTGAAAGAAGTACATTCCGAAAGCCCTAAGGGTGGAAAGCTGTGGTTCATGTATGGACTCAGAATGAACAAAGATTCAGATGCTGGTGTAAACTGCCCAAACTTGGATGTGACAGTTTTTTTTTTTCTAAAGTAATACATGTCAAATATAATGCAATATTTTCAAAACCATAATACATGAGCAATGTTTCGAAATAACATGTCACATTAGTGTTATATAATACCTTTACATTATAACGAGTTGAAATTAATCAATAAAATAATAGTAACTGATGAAACAGGGAAAAAAAAATTCCCAAAGGTAGCATTACAATTAGTTTTATATTAGACTGTCATCACTAACATAGTCAATGATGGTTACCATTATCTCGAAAACTAACACACTATTACAAAGTTTATTTACTTAGTTATTTTGTTTAGTTATGATCTGACCTATCGCCTTCCAATGGCTTTCGGGACACGTTATATGCCAATTGAAACACT
Source organism: Luffia ferchaultella (assembly GCA_949709985.1). Lineage (NCBI taxonomy): Eukaryota > Metazoa > Arthropoda > Insecta > Lepidoptera > Psychidae > Luffia > Luffia ferchaultella. Next base: position 22,074,074 of record OX453241.1, on the reverse strand, counting down.
CATCTCTACACAAAATAATTTTATTTATTATTTTATTATTATCAAAATATTGTCTTATACACATGATCCTGTAAAATATCAATGTAATTTAGGTTTGTCAATTTCTACAAAGAGCATGTTGATGCGTCAGAAATCTTCTAACGGAGAATTTTAAGTTTTAGGGACCTTATTCCATAATTTGCCGCTTGATGGGGTCTAACACATCTATAACTCTTACGAAGTCACGAACAGCATCTGGTACGTATATTGTGAATATACAAGTAATTGAACTGTTCCATTTCTAGTAATTTTCTCGTATGTATTATTGGCTGAGTCTCGATGAGGGTCTATATTGAGATACTCTTTCAATTTAAATCGGAACGGTTGCCGTATCGGAGAATAATTTATGTCGAAAGCGACCCTTTATTCTGAACGGGTTCCTGTGCTTAACGTCTTATACTTTTTTATTGTGTGTGTGTTTTTTTTTAATTCAGCCTTTATGTAACCGAAAATCGTTAGTAAATTAAATTTAATATTAAATTTATATTACATTACATATGTTAAATTTGCATTACAAGCTCGATTGGTTCTCTTAAGTAATTTTTTAAATGTTTGTCTATTTAGAATTACAAACTGCAAGTATATTTCAGACCAGTTATATGTTGGCAATGACTGTCACGTAATCATTTTTTGTATGTGAATTTTGGAGTTATACACATTAGCGATTTGAACAAAAATACGCGTCGTTAATAAATGTATCAGTGGCCCCGAACTTTGAATGTAGCCGACTAGAAGGCGCAAGCTTGCTAAACTCAACACTCAAGGCTGACAAATTTTGGCAACGTATTTACTCAAATTTTTTTTATCGGTGTATACCTTTCATTCACAAATATGTAACTAGTTGTGACGGGTAATATACAAAGACCTAGATACAATACAACATCTAGGTAACCCATTTTGTGGGCCATACGCGCGCCCCGCGTCCGTCTCTCTTTCTTTAACTTTGGTTCTCGAACTAAACGACTAGCATTACTTCTATATTGAACTGATTCATTGCTCGGTAACCAGTTGTTGAGACCGGCTGCACCGTTTGCGGCTTTAAAACATCGATGGCTTACGAGTAAAGAAGTTTCACAGAGACGAATCTCCTTTACAAGTGACCCAAATAAAAGCCGACAACTATTTATCTAGAGCGTCCGCATCACCGTGTGGTGCAACGGACCGCTTTTGCCTTCCACGTAAAACAAGGTTGTCACAAAAAAAAAGTATATATATAAACATATTTCATTAATTACGGGCCAAACAGATAAATGTATTTTTATAACAAATACATATTAAAAATTATTTTACCATTCTTAATAAAATTATTTTTTTGTGGAATTAGTCACCTACGTACAAACATCTCTGTTCTAAATATAATCAAATCATCCCCTTGATAATAAACCTTCTGCACTAAAACTAGCTTCATATGAGACTTGAATTCCTCATTAGACAAACAAAACTGTTTTTAGTCTGGTATGTGGGTCCAAAAAAAATTTCAACGTATTTTTATTCAGTTTGTGTTATCGATTATAAAAATACCTAGTTCGGGCACCTGTATGAACTCATTTTTTTAGGGTACCCAGCATGTGCGCTTATTTATGGCTTATGACTTTGTGAGAAAATTATTTTTCAACTATATTTAGCGAATCACTATTCTTTTGTATGGAGTGTTTGAGATCATTGCGATCGTCTCAACAAGGTTTTTTCAAAGGCAAGATCCAGGGGGCCCGGGCGTACAAAAGTGCGCGCCTTGTCACGCTATAGGCGCTTTTCTGACTTCTGTGAGATTTCATTATCGAACAAAACTACGAACGGGCGGGGCGTTGTGACTGCGCCGCCACCGACAGTCAGGGTGATCATTCGAAATATCGCAGAATGACTTTAAAGTTCATTATCTATTTAAATAAAATCGTAACTCGCTTCATTCGTGTCCACATATCATTTCATAATTTATGAAGCTGCGATTTTTTTATTGGCCTTATGATAGTCCAGTGATCATTATAGACTATAATTATATATTTTATGACTACAAAAGTCGCGCAATCATTTGTTCGTATTTAACTTGAAATCAATTGACGGCTTATAATAAAAGGTATTAGGGATAGAGTGAATTTTGAGGAAGGACATAATGCTACTTTTACGAGGACAATGTGTCTGTATGTTTGTTACCTTTTCACGTCTAAGTCGCTGAATCAATTTTAATTAGATTTGATAGCTTACATAGTGAACATCCACTATGTGTTAAATCCGAAATATACATAGGTACATATAAATAGGAATATTAATTAGTCTACTGGGTACGTTTTCACGGTTAAACTGATTTTGATAACATTTTGGCACAGAAGTACTAACTTGTAACACGGAAAAGGGTGCCGTTATATGACGGTACGGAACGGGATGGGAATAAGAATTAAATAGTGTGAATCATGTAGTCCATGCGGGCAAAGCCGTGGGCAGCAGCTAGTTATTAATTATATGGTGATTGTTTCATAGAGTATAAACTAAAAGTATCGTCTCCTCCAAGAAACGTGTACTAATATTGCCAGTAAAAAAAAAACCTTGGTGTACCATTGCAAAATCAGTTTGAATTAACTGTTGTAATTAACATGGTTACACAGACACAGGCAAGCTGTATGTAGACGGGGTGGCGGCACTGCCTGCTTGTATGCTGACATTGCATTAAAACGGGGAGCGTGACCATCTACGAAGTGCTCGGCTCCATCTTAAGATTTCCTCGCTCCGTCTCAATCTCAAGCGTCTTATTGAAATCTAATTTTCGTTAATCCCCGAACGAGTCAGGCTGAATGCTTGAAGTTATTGCTTCTAATACTATTACTATTGTTGCCTGACAGCAAAATGTTTTCTCGTGAAACTAGTTTTTAATGATATTACTATATTTATTCTTTGGAAACTTTTAACAGCAATTAGATTGATACATTACCTTATTGCATTTTATTTTCGTCGAAACGTTAAAATTGTTTCAGAAATTTATACACTTCCGGGCACATCTATTATTTGCCCACCTAGCGTTTTAAGTTTTAAAAATTTCATGCTAAAAATAAATGTTAGTTTGAGCAAAAAGTTTTTATGCAGTTTTGAAGTTGATTTATTGGCCATCTTTTTTTTTATGTTTTTTTTTTAATTTCAAATTCAGATTTTAAGCAACTAAACAAAATTGGAGTCACTTCATTGTTTACAACGATTCAAGGGAAAAAAATTGTTAATTCACGAGTTGGATATTTTTTATTAAAGTTTTTGATTATTGTTACAATAAAAATAATATTCTTAACTTTGAGTCAGTTTTCAACAAAAAAAAAAAAATATGGATACTTGACCTGAAATTGGCGCCCAAGCTGTAGCACTTCTGCAAGCCGGACATAGCCAAAGGAATGTGAGTGCACAACTGAATTTAACCGGTTCTACTGTTTGAAGAGTTTATCAGAGGTATTTGGAGACTAGTGGCTTTGTTCGTCGTCAAGGAAGACCACGATCTCGTGTGAGAACTGAAAGGCAAGATCGGTTTATCTTTATGATCAGCTTGAGAAACCGTCATTTGTACTTCAGTTCAGATACAAAATCAACTGCGTGACTTCCTTGGAGCATCTGTTAGCACTAGAACTGTCTGCAGAAGACTAAATGATTGTGATAAGGTAGCTAATGGGGTAGCTAATGGCCTCAATTGACGCGAGCTTACCGAACATTACGCCTTCAGTTTGCACAAACTCATATGCAGTGGACTTAGCAACAATGGAGCCAAGTACTCTTTACCGGTGAATTGAAGATTAATTTTTATGGTAATGATAGAAGAAATAAAGTATACCGAAGACAATCAGAACGATTTGCTCAGTGCTGCACCCAAGAGAAGGTTGCTTTTGGTGGTGGTTCATGTACGGTTTGGGGAAGAATTTCGGAAAATGCAATAATTGAACTTGTGGTCGTTAGTGCACCACGACTTTTATCGTTAGATGGTCATAGGTACATACGCCAGTGCTTAGAACCTCATGTGATGCCATTCGCTGTATGTGTCGGCTTAAATTTAATTTTAATGCACGATAATGCGAGACCGCATACGGCAGGAATCGTCCGGGAATATCTTCGTGACGTGGATATCGCAGTAATGTACTGGCCAGCAAGAAGCCTAGACGTGAATCCAATCGAACACTTATGGGACGAGTTAAAGAGGCGTGTTCGGGCTCGCCAGCCAGCTCCACAAACGTTGCAGGAGCTGAAAATTGCAATAGAAGAGAAGTGGGAGACAATACCCTAGAATTTCATAGTGCGACTGATAAATTATATGCCTAATTGCATGAGGGGACTTTTTCTTTCCGGTTCAAAGCAGTACACCCAAGTTTCGTCACCTGTCACGATATTATAGACAGCCGATGATTGCCCTCAATTAAACTTTGCTATAATTTTGCGACACCACTCTACACGCAGTCGTTTCTGGTCTTATGTCAAATCATGCGGTATCTATCGAGTGTAAAGCTTCCGTACCTTCAGATGCACTTGTAAAATCTTTTGCACTTGACTCATTCCAATGCCTAATACAGTACGAATTTGCTGACATGTAATTTTTCTATCAGTCTCAACTAATTGACGTACGGTATCAATATTAAATTCGGTAACAGCAGTCGCTGGTCAACCTTCACGTACATCGTCATGGAGATGATTACGTCCACGTCTAAAATCACTGAACCACGTATACACAGAGCTACGAGATAGAGCTTTATTACCAAATGCCGATTGAAGTCTCAGGCAACTCTCTGACTTAAGCCGCAGCGAAAATCATAAAAAAATCGTTTTCTCTAATTAACTTCATTGTAATTCCGATAAAAAAATTTCAAACCGACGCCACAATCAAGAAACAAATGAGTATCTTGTAATTTAAAAAGTAACGTGTTTCCAGAGAGTTCCATTTTCAAATTTCATAAATGGCTTTTTATTTTTTTCTATTGTAAGTGGCCAGTTCCAGAAACTTTAAGTATGGCCTACGTACATCAACCGAAAATATTTGAACATTCCGTTCACCGGCGGCGGTCTTTCTTCAAAATAATTGGATTTGTTCATACTTTGAGTCATACAAAGGAAGTTAACTACATTTAAGTTAACAACTAACATAACAATTTATAAAAGGAATCATTATATTAATTTTAATATTATGGATGTCTTATGACAAATTGGCAAAGATTAAATATGAGAAGGAGTTTTGTAGCAATAGCTCTTTATTGTAGTCACATTAATTACAAATTTTTTTATTTGTTAAGGTGAAAAAGGAATTCAAACACTTAATTTCGTTGTCTTATTTTAAATTCGTTTAGATTAATAATTTGGATTTATTAATAAAAGGATTAAGAACACACATATCCTTATTAAATAGAGGAAATTAAGAAATTTTAATCTTAATTGGGGTTTTTACTCATGTGTACCTTTATTGCATTTTTCGAAGTATACATATATTGTACATAACCCCTTTTCTCACAATTTTATTCTTGAATAGGGACAATATGAGACTTATGCTTTAAACGATTAGGTGCAGAATGGCGCGTATATTCCAAAAATACACTTAAGTAATTTTTGAAAAAAGTGGTAGATAACCCCTTGTCACACTCAGCTCTTCAATGATTTTTGCGGAATGCTTGTGTTATCTCTGTAAATGCCTATAGAAGTTCAGTAAAACGATGGATCGTTAGGAGCATTAGGTGTCCGCCCAAGATAAAGTTTTAAATATCACCCGTGGTATGCATAGCGTTACTTAGAATCACCCTGCGCAGGCACGAAAAGAAAACATTGGGTTTAGTTTGGAACTAGTGTTATTTCGAAAATAAGTGATTGAAATGCGTTCGTGAAGTGAGATTCGTAACGCGTAACGAAAATGTTTTCGTACCCTGCCAAGAATATTCACTTCAATAAATTAAACCGTCTAGTTTTTGAAAACAAGTTTAATAAATTGGAAATATGAAAATGAAGCGTGTAAAGTTAGTTTGCTATCTGAGCGCGTAGTAACTTAATGCTGCATTGCGGGTTGCTTCACGTGCTGTAGACTAAGGTGCCTGTGCGGCCGTTAAGACAGTTTTACGGTCTCAGTTTATTTGGAGTAATGCTAGTCGGAAGAAAATAACATATTTCGGGTTTGTTTGTATTTAAACTTAATCTAGGTCTGAGTGCGCATTTTCTTAGATCTTTATGAATCGGGATTCCTATAGAATCTTCCCTTTAGATTAAAATTAAAGAGCAACTTAATTTTATACTTTATTTACACTTATTAGGTACATCGAAATAATACCAGATAAAATCGTACAGTTCGTAGATTTAAAATTAAATTTTCTACTAAGATACCCGACACAAAAAACCTAACACTTGTTAAGTCTGTCATAATACAAATAAAAGGATTTTCTATCTTTAAAAGCGTCAGGGACTGCTAGCTAAACTATGCCTAAAAGTTATGTTTTAGTGATCCTCGACACTCTTGCAATCAAAAATTGTTCGAAAATTAGTAAACTTGTATTAATATAAACTAACTATAACTTTAACAAAATATAACTTTTGAAGTGTCAGTTTGTTTTGTGAATAAAAATTCTCACGCTTTATTAAGCCCTATCCAGACGGGTCGGTAAAAATGTGCTCGGTACGTCTACTGCATACCGAGGCAATGCCGCGCACCTATATTTTTACGAGCACGTCCAGGCGAGTCTGTAAGCGGTACCGCGCGCTCGGTAACCTTGCGGTATACAGAGCGAGCGGGATGCGTGTCAGCCGCGCCTCGACGTTTACTGCGTCTTGACGTAGTCAAACATGTTAGAAAGGTACTTAAACTTGTAAATAACTTTAGAAGTTAAAAACAATAATAATAATAATAACACACACAATCACAACAATAGTTGTATTGCCATGGAAATAGTTGTATCACTTGACGACCTGTTTTCAATAACAACTACAAGATAAATGAAATAAATATACTGTGATGTGTGGTTACACACGCTACAAATACTGCATCTCTGCATTTTATATTTTACAACTAGGCGAGATTTACCAATTCTTTACCAACCCATCTGGAGTGAGCCTTAGGGAGTGGACAGGGAACGATTTGTGTTAATCACTTGGTTAACTACTGTGGTTTTGAAATGATATACTTCGATTACTGAATGGACTGTATTATATGCTAATTAACAATTTTATAGCACCGACAATGATTTCGTGCGTAACACGGCCAATTACTTTTTGTGACTGACTTCCGGGAGTGGCGCGGGGGCCGCGGGGTGTGAAGAGCGATCTGCTGGTCTGAGAGCCGACATATCGCCGGCCTTGGAAGTATCTTCTTCCAAAGGTAGTAAGCACAGCTTTTCAAAATTTCTGCGAATGATTCCATTGCTGGTTAGCACATCAGCTACTCGGCTGATACCATCGTTGCCTGGGTATAGATGCATGACTCTGCCCATTTTCCATTGCATGGGAGGAGCATGTGGTTCCACGATAAGACATAATTGGCCTTCTTTGAGTTGGCCTTTGCTGGCCTTCCATTTTGTTCTTTGCTGGAGGCCTGTGACATATTCCTTGAAGAATCGCTTCCAAATTTCTTGTCGCAACCTTTCGACAAGTTGATATTGTGATAGACGATTGATGGGCGTGTTTAATATGTCTGAACTGGGTAGAGCAACCAACGGTCTTCCAATCAAGAAATGACCAGGAGTGAGGGGTTCAAGGTCGTTAGGGTCAGAAGACATAGGACATAGGGGTCTAGAATTTAAGATTGCCTCGATAGTAGTGAGAACCGTTGATAGCTCTTCAAATAAAAGTGGCTGAGTGAGAACTCTTTTTAAATGATACTTTATTGATTGGACACCCCGTTCCCACAAACCGCCTTGGTGGGGTGAATATGGTGGGAGAAAATGCCACTGGATGCCTTCTGTGGCAAGGGATTCTGACTGATCTTTTAAAATGAGTTTGAGTTCATTGTTGAAACCTACAAAGTTTGTTCCATTGTCGGAGAACATGTGCGCAGGTTTCGACCTGCGAGCTATAAATCTTTGAAATACTAGTGAAAATGCTTTAGTTGACAGTTCGCTCGCAAGCTCGAGATGAACCGCTTTTGTTGCAAGGCAAATAAAAATGCAGATATAAGCTTTAACGTGTTGACAGCCACGGCCTCGTTTATTTTTTATCATAATTGGGCCTGCAAAATCACACCCTGTATTTTCAAATGCATACTGAGTCTGTACACGTGCAGCAGGTAAATGACCCATGATTGGATTTGCGTATTTAGGGTTGTACCTTGCACATTTAACACAGTCATGTGTGACTTTTCTGGCTAAACTACGGCCACCGATTGGCCAGATTTTCTCTCTGAGTGTTGATAGAATGAACTGTGGTCCTGCATGTAAATGTTTTAAATGTTCATGTTTCATTAATAGTTGTGTGAGTATATGTTTTGAGCTTAGTAAGAAAGGATGTTTTTTGTGTTCAGGTAAGCTAGAATTTTGTAATCTGCCTCCTACTTGAATTAATTGTTTGTTCATGAATGGATTTAAGTGTAATAATTTATTATTAATTTTTAACGGTTTATTATTTTTTAAACTATTATATTCTTCAGGGAAACTGTCAATTTGAGCTTGTTTTATCAAAAGTAAAAATGAATTATTTAGTTCATCCACTGTGAGATGACCTGAAATTTTGTTAGATTTTTTGTTTTTAAGGTTATTTGTAAAACGAAGAATATATGCTAAAACTCTTTGTAATTTAATATATGATGAGTATCTATGAAACAATTTGTAAAAGAAAGTAGGTTCTTCTGTTACAGTTGTAAGTGTTATTTGTTTTATTTCAGGTAAAGGTACAGTCTCAATGAATTGATTAGGCCAGAACGATTTTGATTGTGACAACCATGACGGTCCATGCCACCAAACCTGAGAATATGCAAGTGCCTGTGGGCTGATTCCGCGTGATAATGCGTCAGCTGGGTTATTCTCACTGGGGACATGTCTCCACACATGAGAATGTTTAAAATTTTGAATTTCTGCTATACGGTTGCGTACAAATACCTGTAATTGGTTGGGTAGCATTTTTAACCAACCTAGAACTATGGCCGAGTCAGTCCAGAAATTTACTGACTCTACTTTTACTGTTAACGATTGTATTAATTTGTTTGCAAGTTTTATTGCCACCACAGCAGAACATAATTCCAACCGTGGGGTAGTGAGTGCATTAATAGGCGCTACTTTCGATTTGGCTAAAATCAAGTTATTATGAATCTGATCTTGTTGATCTATAACTGAGATGTATGCACATGCTCCATACGCTACTTCTGAAGCATCACAAAATATGTGTAGGTGAACTGATTTTGGAGATGGACATGAAGCAAATCGATTGATTTCTAATTTGTTCAATGCTATTAATCCATTAAAAAAGTTTAACCACTGGGTGTGTAGCGCGCTTGGTATTTCATCGTCCCATCCCAGTTTTTTACACCATAAGCTTTGTAATAAAATTTTCCCAGTAATGATGCATGCACTAAGGAAACCGAGAGGATCGAATACTTGAGAGATCTGTGAGAGTATGGTGCGCTTAGTTATGTTAGTGTTATGTTGTATATTTATGTGAAAAGTTAGTACATCTCGTGCACTGTTCCAAGAGATACCGAGTGTTTTCATGTTATCATGTTCACCTAACATGAGAATGTCAGATTGTGCTAATTGAGATTGAGCGAGTGTTTCCAATATTTTTGGTTCATTGGAGTGCCATTTGCGCAAATTAAAGCCTGCGGATTTAAATAATTCATTGATTTTACTGCATAGAGTGATTGTTGAATCGATTGTGTCTGTTCCACCGAGAAAGTCATCCACATACATATCATGTTGGATGGCTCGTGCTACTTCGGGTTCTGTGTCTTGAATGTTATGAGCAAGTTCGAATAAACAGCGTATTGCAAGATATGGAGCACTGGCTGTTCCATATGTTATTGTGTTAAGGACATAATGTTTCAAGTCATCGTTAGGGTTTGAACGCCAAACGATGCGCTGTAGGTTGCGTTGTGATTCATTGACAAGTACCATACGATACATTTTTTCTATATCGCAGGCTACCACAAACTGATGTTGTCGAAAATGAATCAGGATTGATAAAAGATCATCCTGTATGGTTGGACCGATCATTTGAAGCTGATTAAAGGAAACTCCACTTGAAGTAGCTGCTGATGAATCGAATACAACCCTGAGTTTCGTGGTAAGTGCTTGTTCCCTGATTACAGGATGATGTGGTAAATAATGTGTTATTTCCCCTGGTTTGGGTGGTTCACACTGTGTCATGTGACCCATGCATTCATACTCGTTCATAAATTCGACATATTGTTTTTGTATTGTAGGATTTTTGATGAGTTTTCGTTCTATGCTTTGAAATCGTGAAATAGCTTGATTTTGTGATTTGCCTAATAATGAGATGTCCTTTTTTAAAGGTATCGTCACTACGAAACGACCATCCTTGCGATATGTGTGTTTTTTGAAATGGTTCTCACATTCTTGCTCTTCAGCAGTCCACGGTACCGTTTCTGGTACCGAGTCGAGAGCCCAGAATTTTGCAATGTTGTTGTTAACTTCATGCTGCATATCATTTTTTGTATATATGTCATGAGTTAATGTTAATGAAAATGTTTGAGGATATTTTTGAGAAACAGGCGTGACACCTGATATGATCCAGCCAAGAGTGGTCTCTTGCAGGACAACTTGTCGCTTGCCTAATGATGTTCTACCAAGTTTTAATATGTTCCAGAAAACATTCGCACTAAGAATGAGATCAATTTTGTTTGGTATGTTATAACTAGGGTCGGCTAGTTGTATATTGGATGGGATATTTATGTTATGTGAGTCGATATGATTTAATGGTAATGGTGCTGTGAGATTGTCAATAATGTAACATTTGCAATGAAATTTAAATGAATTATGCATTGATTGAGCATGAATGATGCATGATTGATTGATATTACAAGTCTGATTTGATATACCCATAATAGACACACCTTTTGACTCCTCAATAGGTACCTTTAGCTTGTGTGCAAGCTCGTTTGATATGAGACATGACATGCTGCCATTGTCGAGCAGTGCCCTGGCTACATGTAAGTTTTGCTTGTTGTCGTGTACATATATTAATGCTGTTGATAATAATGTTTGCTCGTGATTGTTTATGCTTGTTGACAAAGCAACACTTGGTTTGTCCTTTTCGACATGTAATAAAGAATTGTGTTGTTCACCACAATGTTTGCAGTTGCTAGACCTACACTGACTAGCTAGGTGCCCTTTGCGCAGGCAGTTTGAGCAGAGCTGTAGCTCCTTGATGCGTTGTATACGTTTGTCGGCAGGTGAACTCAAAAACGTTTTGCACTGAAAGATGAAATGGTTTTCATTGCAATTTGCACATACAACATTGTTATTGTTTTGATTGTGTGCGTTGTTGTGATTAGTGCGATTGGTATGATTGATCTGATTAGTATGATTGTTATGATTTGTTTGATTGGTTTGATTGTTATGAGTTGATTGATTTGTCTGATTAGTATGAGTTTTGAATGTGAATGATTTTGTTGAGGGTGTTGACTTGGAATTGAATCTGTGTGTGTTGTCTTGTTTGATATTGGCTTGTGGTTTTTTCAATGCTTTGCAAGATTGTAATGATTCTAAAAAGTCAGCTCGATTTTTTAAGAATGTCATAAATTCGTGTAATGTAATGTTTTCGAGTTTAATTTTGTGCTCTGTCCACTCTCGATCTGTGGTTTCATCTAATTTTTGAGACATTAGAAAAATTAGTAATGTACCCCAATGCTCTGTCTGTTCACCGAGTGTATCGAGAGCACGAAGATTTTTTGTTAATGTATCAATTAATTTTCTGAGAAGTATTGCTGACTCGTTATGAATACTTGGTATATTGAGTAATGATTTGAGATGATTTGTGATTAATAATTGTGTGTTGTTATAGCGTTCTTGTATGCATTTCCAAGCTATCTCATAGTTTGTGTCTGTGAATTCTAGTGATTTAATTATTTGTAAAACATTAGATGTTAATGATAACCTTAAGTAATGAAATTTTTGTATGTTGTCAATTGTTGTATTTTTGTGTACTAATGAATCATATAAATCACGAAATTCCAACCATGAATCATAGCTGCCATCAAAATTTGGTAATTGAATTGTTGGAAGTTTGACTTTTTGTTTGTATTCATTATTCATGTGTGTTGTTTCCAACCGGCTGCTCTCACTGTCACTTGATTCGTGTTTTTTCATAAAAGCTTCTGCCATTTTATTTGCCTTAGCTACACATGCAAAATATCGGTCTTCAAAAGACTCCCGTTCATCGGAAGATTCGTCTGATGTGCATTCAATTTCTGTTTGAACTTTGTTAAACTCTTCCAACAATGAACTCATTCTTTCTAAACGCAATGTAAGTTGGTATGAATCGACAGACTGTGTTTGATTTACATACTTTTCAAACAATGTCAAACGTTGTTTAAGTGTAGCTCTGAGTTTTATGAGATCCGACATGGTAACAAATAAATTATGAACACAAATGAATGAAATCTATTGAGGCAATTTTAAATAATTAGGATAAATATGAGTTAATGGAAAGGTCTTACTTGACAGCCGCGTTGGTTGTTGACATTGATTGCAATTGCGGATTGAGGTTGATCGTCAGCTGACTTTGAGTGAGATCATTGACTGACAATTGATCGCGAAAGAGAACGAACTTCACGTAATGAGCGAACACTGCGCATACGCGCACACTAACGGATTCGCTATTCACTTCACTGCACTGTACGTTGCTGCGACCGGCCGAGAGGGGCGCTGTGCACGCAACTCGCGCGCTGTGCTGCTCACCGCGTGCTCACCGCTGCTCGTAGCTATAGGTGGCTACGGGCAAGCGCGGGGCTGCGGTAGGATGGTTGATGCGATGTTCCGTATGTCGTCGCGCCGCTGTTCTCCCGTGTGTGCGAGTGGGACGGGAAATATTGTTTACCGCAGCTCTGTATGGGTGAGGGAGATGGCTTGCGTCCTCAATTGGCTGTTGTGATTACCAATTTAGTTTGATCTTCGATAATTTGTATTCAATGATGATTAATATAATCTTCTGATTATCACAGCGAAAGAAGTATGTTCACGAGATTTCACTTCTATACGACTGCACTTGTGATTACGTTTGTAATTGCTTTTAATAATTTTTAAATGTGGGTAGGTAATGGCCGCCGACGACGCACGTTTTGGAATTGTTTCGAGTCACTGTTTGTGAAAATGATAAAATCCGGTTAGAAGTTCCATATGTTAATCACTTGGTTAACTACTGTGGTTTTGAAATGATATACTTCGATTACTGAATGGACTGTATTATATGCTAATTAACAATTTTATAGCACCGACAATGATTTCGTGCGTAACACGGCCAATTACTTTTTGTGACTGACTTCCGGGAGTGGCGCGGGGGCCGCGGGGTGTGAAGAGCGATCTGCTGGTCTGAGAGCCGACAATTTGTTCAGTGACTTTTCAGGACATGGTGGGATTCGGAAACTAAACAGTGTAAATCCTGTGGTTTACGCAGGTGAAGCAACGGGCAGCAGCTAATTGAAAAATAATAATGCTTCATTTTTTACACGAAACGTGTTAACAATTTTAGTGGATCTTGGTGACATTACAAAAATTTGTGCAGGTCATGCTCTGTATGTGAATAACATGTAAAAACGATTTCAACATCTCAACTGTTTGCTATGAATTGCTGTGAATCAAAGTGATTAAATCTGTAAAACCTTTTAAGTTAAACATTTATTCCACTCATCAAACTATTATCGTATGGGAAATATAGCAGCGTTTAATGCATGTCAAATTTGCACCTAGGTCTATCACGTGATAGCGTTTTATTGTTTAATACAATCTGAGATGTTATCTAATTAAATTTTAATTTATTAGATGTTGTGAACATAATAAAATTTTAAGCAAAGTTTATTGTGTTCAATTCGAGTGAGCGGTCCCAGGGTAGCGGTACCGCAGGCGTAGAATAACTGCTTCAGTTCAGCGAAGCAATAACGGCGAAAAGCGAGCGGGCTTCGAGCTATAATTTTCAATGGCTTTTCATCGGTTCTATGCCGACGACGAACACATCCCACAAAATACGATATAATAGCTATTGAATTTCGATGCCTCGAATCGATTACCTTCTCTCTCTCGTTAATTTCGATAGAATTTTCCGGAATAATGGTATTCGAAGGCGTCTCAAACCACTACTTAGAATTCGCGATGTGTACAGATGTTTAGTAACTGTCGTGGTGGTTATATTAAAATAAACAGAGATTTAGTTAATCTGGAAGCGATCCTCAGAGCGACGCGCTTCGGGCAGGAGAACGAGGACGTATGACGGGCGCTTAATTTAACCGAGCCGTTGTTGCGTGCCGCGCCGAGCGAGCTTGCGGCACGAGACGCTACAGTCTGTCTGATTTATGTTATTTGCACGTAAAGCGGAATTAATGGCTTTATTACTGTTCTCTGTTTGCTGATCTCGGCCGCCGCCACCCCGCACCCCGTCCCCTTTAGGCTGCGCCGTTTACGTACATTTTATAAAAATATTTATACGTCTTTTTACCATTCGCACTCAAACGGCGCGAAATTCTGGCGAAATTCTATTTTAAATGCTTTTCACAATTTTGGACACATAGTTAATTTTTCGAAATTCACCACCCTGACGCATTACAATACTGACGTATGTCCTGCATAATATAAAGTCATTTATTGTGAACATTTAGTTTTTTTAAATACTAATATCACTTAATTTAAAACTATCGTGATAGAACGTTCAAAGTTCTAATTTAAAGCTGATTTCAAAATCTTACCCTTGTTTACAACGATGACGGTTGGTTTGTCGCGTCTTTTACGATTGTTTACAGTGAAATGTCAACATTTTCTATTGTAATTAAGTTATAAATATGCAAATTTGAAAATAAATCAATATCGAATTAATATATTTAGAGATAAAGACTGGTGAGACGGGTGAGAGAAAAATTATATAAATAATTCATAACGTTGGACGAAAATTAACCGAAAATTCCTTATAATTTTATTTCGTCGCTTCCGGCTGTAATCCTTAATAAAGAGGGCCGCACGAGGTCCACTGGGCTCCGAGTCGAGTTCTTTGTAAAAGTTTTATCTACATTTTTTAAAGCTAAAAGTAATAACCTCGCTCGGTAAGTCTGATAGCAGCGCAGCGCAGGTGAAAAATTTGAGATCCGCCACGTTGCGCGGCGAGCTTAGTGTTTTATCTCAGCTTAGCGTTACGAGGATTTGTGGCTCGCTAAGTAAGGTTTTATGTCTCCAGTGCGCCTGCAAGTTTCGCTCACGTGATAAAATATCCTAAACCACACGGGGCAGCCGCTATACATAATGTAGAACTGTTGTTTACTTGTGTGCATTAGTTGAAGCTGATTAAAAAATGTATTTAAAGCTAGCTACACACGCTCGGGTCGATCTGTATAACCGTGCTGGAAGTGCGTAGTGCACGTACATGTTTAGTTCAACCAGTCTTTCTTCTCAGTTCGTTGTCATTCAAAGAGTAGCAAAATATGCTATTGTGACACAGACACATATAATCTTAATACGCATATAAACATCCAAGTCGACATGTCATGTCGACCTGAGTGTTTGCAGAACATAAGTAGGGAAAATAGTTCAACAATCAAATAGTTAAATATTACAAACGATACATTTTAAAAGGTTAGTTCAGCAATTCAATTTTGTATTTAATTATTTTTCTCGCACGTATAGGTACTATGATCTAAAGATAGGTGTATTTTGAACTGAATCCGACGTTGTATCCCATATACGAAAATTGTAACCCACAGAATCTAAAACACTTCACACTCTTCGAAACTTTTATTATTATATATAATTTGTATTATTTGCTGATTGTAAAACTTGAGTTTTTATAAAAGTATATTTTTTAGATTATCTATATAATATTTAACACACATGCAGCCATATTTAAGAAAAGTATTTAGTTTGTTTGTTCACACATCAGTCGTATCTCAGTGTGCCAAAAAAATAATTATTTGTTTTTTGAATTTAAATGGTATTTTTTCACATAAGAAATTCAAGAAATTGTCAACGATTTACTATTTTAAAATTTTACAATTATTTAGGAAAGGTCATTCTTTGCGTGTACCCGTTGTATGAAATTCATACTGATATCATCACTTAGTTGAAACGACTAGATGATACCTAAATAATTTCTTAGAAAATAAAAGTATTAAACACTTGAAAACAGTAGGTACATACCTAAAATTTGATACATGACTCATGTTCGCACTTGTACAATTTTTTTGTGATCGTTTATAGGGTTCTGTAGGTAAAAGGCAAAACGAAACCCTATTGCTGCACTTTGTCATCTATCTGTCCGTCCGTGTGCCCGTAGGTATACCACGGGTCTTTCGATTTTAAATGAAATAACTTACAGAGTTAAAATTTGGATACTTTGTGTGAAATGTTAACCCAGAACCGAATATCGTATCAGAAATTCACTTGAACATAGTTTTAGGGGTTTTATTTAAGTTTTCATGAAAAAGGAGCTGATTTTTTTTGTTTCTTACCCAGGCATTTGGGGTATCCCTGTCTAGAACTCATTGGGTAGAGTACTAATATATATACTTTTTTCTTTTATATTTTCAAAAATCTAAGTTATAAATCGTTACGGGGTTTATCTCAGAACCTTAATTAGTTAAGCATTTGTAATTTCTGTATATTATGTACCATATATCTAATGTATTTGCACACCAAACACTGAAGACGCCGTTTCTTAATGTTGTTTGTGAGCTGTGACAAAACAAACATTTTTTCTTTAATAGGTTGTTACGGTGTCTAGGTCGGAAACGAAATACGTAAATATAACACAGATATATTGTGTAGTGATATGGAAGCCTCGATATGCGGGTCCTACTCGCACTTGACTTATTTTTGTACATCTGCACTGTCTATTACTATGTTTTTTTAATTTTTTCTTATTCACTCGCGTGAATACGGCTTGAGTATAGCAGTTAATGTTAGTAGTTGAAGTATCCTGTGCTATCGTAGCAGCATACTCCGGATCTCACCGTCGCGCGTCGTAAATAACGTGCCATAGGTACTCAAGCTTTTCCTTTGACTAGGTACGAGAAACGCACAATTTTCTATTTGTTGACATTAACTCATGGCATATATGGTTCCACTTATGGTTATAGATGGGCGCTATGACACCAGTAAATATAATATCTATACTAATATTATAAAGCTGAAGAGTTTGTTTGTTTGTTTGTTTGTTTGTTTGAACGCGCAAATCTCAAGAACTACTGGTTCGAATTGAAAAATTATTTTTGTGTTGGGTAGTTTATTTATTGAGGAAGTCTATAGGCTATATGTATAAAATAATACTATCTGTCTGTCTGTCTATTCGAGCAAATCACCAAAACGGCTAAACTGATTTTAATGAAACTTCACAGATGTGGAAAGGAAGTAGTCAAAAGTGACATACACTACTTTTTATATGTCTGCATGTACGTCCATCTGTCTATTTGAGCTAATCTCCAAAACGGCTAAACCGGTTTTAATGAAATTTCACGGGTATGAAAAGGAGGTGGTCAAAAGTGACATACGCTACTTTTAGTCCGTCTGTTTGTCTGTACGTCTATGTGTCTATTCTAGGTAATCTTCAATACGGCTCAACAGATTTTAATGAAACTTTGCAGACGTGAAAGAAGGTTGTCAAGAGTGACATCAGCTACTTTTTGTGGCTGTGTGTCGTCCTCACTGATTTATCAACGTAGATAAAAACGCAACTACTAAATCTAGGAAGCCGAAAATTGGAATAGTGTTTTATTTTATAACGTGAGTATTAATTTTTTAAGAAAGGAATATTTGGAAATTTCAAATTTGAGGAGGGAGGGATGGCGGGGCTTTGTATGAGAGTCTTGGTTCTTTAAAGTTAGAAATATAAAAATTTTAACATAAATAAATAATGAAGTGTTTCAGGGTTTTTGGATTTCCACATTTTAAGGGTGGGAAATGGGAGGTGAAAAGTATGGTAGTATCGGTTTTCTTAAAGGAGTGGGGAGAATGAACATTGAAAGTTTGAATGGGTGTACCCAATATTAGTTTCAGCAAAAAGTACGTATAAACCATTTCGAATGTTAATACTACCTAAAACAGAAATGTGTAGTCTACGCAAGCGAAGCTGCGGGCAGTCGCTAGTATTTATATATAACGTTATGGAGGAAGGTATGGTCAGAGCAGACGACATGAAAGTTTAAATTTTTGAGGGGAAAAATGCTTCGTTTTGTTTTCGATTTTCAATTTCGATTTGTGGGGTTCCTAAGAGTCCTACAGCTCAGAAATAGTAGTTTTAAGAGGTTTTACTTTTTTTTCTGCTAACTGCATTTTTTATATACCTATGGTTATTTCCTGAATAATTCTAAATAGAGAAAACGTTGGGAACATTTGGTGACAGGAGGGCTTTACAAACCTGCCGTATTATGTAATTAGGCCTGTTCAGTTATATTAGAAAAACGGCCTCGGCAGTAGGTCTAATATTAAATCACTAGGTTTCTAATTATATATATGAATATAAGAGACTTAAACAACAAGTATTGCAAAAAGAATATGACGTTAGTTCCGCTCCGAAAAGGTTGGCCTGAGCACTTCGTATAAATGGAAAACGAGAGCAAACGTTCCGTCGGGGATTTGCGAGAGAGAGCTTCGTACCTCGTGGCCTGGCCCAAATTACGTAATTGGATTGAGAGCATAGAAAAAAAAATATAAAAAATCCGTGAAGTTGTTCTAGAACATAGATAATGTCGTTTAGTTTTGATTTTAAAAGTATTTTTGTAGTTTACCTCGTTTTAAACTAAAATTCCAACATCTATGAAATACTCGCGTCTATTCTATGTGAATTAACAATCAATACGATTTATAATTGAGCCAATTTTAATTACGTAAATATTTTGAAACATGTCAGGTGTTTGCACATCGCATAAATACCAAACGCGAATAAAGATTTTTATTTTTTGTAGTGTACTTGTAAATTAAACTACATCGTATTCGAGTGGTATTCGCAATTATAGAATTTGATACAATCTCTAATACATTCTACAAACCGTAACACGACGGATAACGCGCGGAATGCTCAATGTTGGCATAGACTCGTCACCTCCTTGTCTAGGCAGCCTACCTTATGCTTATAATACAGTGTAAATGTTTACCTGAATACGATATTTGACTACTATCGAATATTTATTAAATATTATATTTTATGAAGAAAATATAAAAAATAGACTTTATACGGTAACAAAAATAAACAAAATTATATTCGGTTGAAGAATATGGAAATTGTAAGCTATTAAAATTGTATGTCCTTCTCTTTTTTGCAATATATTTAACATTAATTTAAATGGCTTGACGTCACACATAGGGACGCCGTGCGGTATTGTCCTCTCTGCATAACAGGACATTTTGAACATTCATCACTTTGTTAACATAGATTTATTTTTTCAAATTTTTTACTGTCATGATACATTTAGAAAATTCTTTCTAAAATAATTAAAAAAAATATTTTTGACGTACGGAATCTTATATTTTCTACTAGCGACCGCCCCCGGCTTCGCCCGCGTGGACTACAGTAACAATTAAGTGGATACCGCGAAAATCTTTTCTGTACGCGAATACTTATTTACACCAATTTTTAGGTAAAAAATGGTTATTGTGGATTATCCCTAAGAGATAGACATATATTATCCTAGACTTTTTTGTAGACCTTTTTAAGGTGTACAATACTGTAGTACATTATTTTGATCTATCTCGTAGGTTTCAGCCAGCGTTTGCAATGTAAGCGCAAAAAAATGTGTTTATTTGCGACATCACATTAAAAACCTTTAAAATTATCCATGTTTCTCTACTATATTATGCATGTTATATACATATAAACCTTCCTCTTGAAACACTCTATCTATTAAAAAAACTCGCATCCAAATCCGTTGCGTAGTTTCAAAGATTTAAGCATACAAAGGGACATAGGGACAGAGAAAGCGACTTTGTTTTATACTATGTAGTGATATATTTTTAACCCCATTTATATTAGTATTATACTTATAGAAAAAGCCTCGAAAATAGTAAAGAATTCATTTGCGTTCGTATTTTTAATATATATATATGTAATTTTTATACTTAGATTATTTTTTACGCATCCAACAGTTTGTTAATATGACTTAGCAAATCATATCCTTTACGTAATTCACAATCTCTTTTACTTCCCTGTCTGCTCCTTCTTTGCTCAGGTAGTTTTTATGTAACATTTCAACAAATAGAAAAACTAAAACAATTACCTACTTATGACTTTATAAAAAATGACTTAATGTAAGTTTTTACCCGACTACGGCGAGCCAAAAGGAAATAATGGTCAATTCTGTGTATAAATATATATAGGCGCTATTAACCCCTAATTACAAAATCCGTAAATAAATTACATAAAACTATTTTTTATTATTATCGTTGCCATAAAATGTTTAATTATTCTGAAAAAATCTATGAAAGTTTTTAACTAATACGAATATTTGGTTATAATACACCTAACTCAACTTGAAGTTCAACTTAGCAGAGTTTGTCACGCGGTCGGCCAGCTTTTTCATACGTTCATTTGTTAAAATAATAACCCTTTTTCAGCTTTATCTTTGAGCACTCCCGTATTGTTACATCCACCGCTCAAACGAACCTGAAACGGTTAAACAAAATAATCATATTACCATTGTCCTTTGTAGGGTCGTGAATGGTACGGGCAGCAGCTTGCCGGTTACCGAACGCGTACCTCTCGCCTATTCTCCACTGTTTACATCGTTAGCCGATTGTGTACCCGTTCGCAGCTCTCTCTTTATTATCTATTTTACTTAACGTTGCTGCTAAAGTACATTTTTGTGATCTCTGAAACTAAGATCGATGTAGACATTATTGTTTTAACTTACACGTTTGGCTAAACTCCGCCCACTTAGCTACACGATTTAAAAATGCTGGCTTTCACGCGCTTTTTGTCTTAGGGTATATTAAGCTGCAAAAATTAGATTAAGAATTATATAGCGTGATTGGAATAGTTCTTCTGTTGGTCACATCTCAGTTTCTATCACCAAACGAATACTATATAATGCATTGCGAGTATGAAGGCCAGCATTCTTAAGTCGTGCCGCTTATTGTAAATATATAATAAACACGTACTATTCAATAGTAGTAGTAAATACATGATTTAATATAAGAATTTACATCCAATATTTTTTATGTTCTTGGTTCCTGTCTGCTTGTTTTACTATTCAGCTTACAGATTCAAAAAACTTTATTTCTGTCAATAATTTGGTTCGGTTGAGTACTTCTCGAAGTTATTAAAAATAAGCGAAAAATTGTCGTATGTTATCGTGGAATTAAGTATGAGTTTTTAAAACATAGACTATAGCGATCCAAAACATATACGTGCTCTATTTCTTGGACTCTTTCGAAGCATTATTTTGGTTTTACGCTCTAAGTGGCTATGTCCATTTACTCGCTTAAGTACTTGAGATTACTTAAAATAAAGAAAATGATATACTTCTTTCGAAAATATTTCAGTGCAGTTAATTTTAGACAGCATTAACTATATACCGGTTTCGTTTCTGGATTATGTAGACCCATTTGGTCCTACGTTCTAAATAGCTACGTTCTAAATTTATGAACGCTTTCAAAGCTTTCAACGTTTGCCACCTGACCCCTGAGACCACTTTACGTACTTTATGGGCATACATACATATTTAGTACATCAGATTGATAACTTTGCGGTAAGTTTCGAAAGGTGACGAATAATATTTTAGAGCAATGTTAAAATTTTGAAATAAGCTCTATTAGAATTAAAATAAATAAATAAATAAAGCTACAAAATCTGATAATATCCGATAGGGTTTTTTTGTCAAGTGATACTGATTCATGAAGGAGTAATTAGGATCATTCTGCGTCTAAGAAAAAATTACAAGTAGAAAAAAGTTGTTTTTTTTTTAAGAAATACCCACGTTTCATCCTATTTTATTTGCCTTTGACGTTTATATTTGGTCGTAATTATATTTTTTACTTACATAATCACTTACTTCAAGTAATTATCATGATTTGAGGTGGTGTTAATCCATCGATCGATCGATCTCAAACTTGAGTATGATTTATTAATTACGGCTTAACTTATGTAAATATCTATTCAGTTATTTTTGGACTCGATACCAGCCAAGGCGAGAACTTAAATGCCTAACTATTTAATTGAATAATAAAAAAAAGTTAAATTGTAGTTTTATAAACTTGCCTTGGCTGACATCGACTTCAGAAATACCTGATTAGATTTGTAAATATTAAAGTATCAACAATTTAGTGTTATCCTTTAATGTAAAGCAAGAAAGCTTCTTTAAAGCAAGAAAAAATGTTATTTTTAATTTTTTAATTTAAGTTCGTGCATATATTTATTGGCAAAGTTTTCACAATAATCAGTGGAAACTTTATTTTGGTTTTAATTTTGTTCTTTTTAGTTCTTATGACACTTGCATCGGTCTGTAGGAAACTAATGTTAATACGAGAAATCAACATTTGTTCATTAGAATATGATAATTAACACAGAAATATTTGAAATTAGAGTACCTCTACTTATACCATATCAGCCCATTATGTCCCACTGCAGAGGTTTAGGCCTCCCCTTGGGATGAGGGTGTTTGGAGCATAATCTGCCACACTGCTCCAGTGCACGTTGGTGGATTTGAAAGACTGCCATTTTATGTTGGCAACCGGGACTGACGGCTTAAAGTGCTCTCCGAGGCACGGAGTCAGTGATAGTTAAGTACTTAAGTCAGAAAAAACTCATTGTTATACGCTTGTTTCTGGGATTCGAACCACGGCCTTTTAAACAAGAAGCGGGCTCGCCACCACGCATATCACGTTTACCGTATACCAAGTAGAAAAAGCACGTATATAATAGACAAATTCGTGAAGCTGCGAACGCATACCGACCACTCGGGCGATATCTTCCGCAGAACCCACAAAAACTTCCACGTTTTATTATTACTAGGATGCTAATTAAAATAGCCAGGAATAGATTACGGGATGCTACTGGCGCCGACGGGCGGTGCTTAATGCGTTCCGTTTTACGACGTCACGCTTTATGCGCGCTCATTAGCGCCGTCTTCCCGCTCTCTCATTATATTTTACGGATGTTTTTAATTTTTGCTTGGTTTTCTTCAGAATTATTATAATCTCAAAAATATAATTGCACTGTTTGTTTTATTAACTACTGCTAATACCTACTTAATAATTTTGTTATGGTAGTTGTCCGTCCGTCTGTTCGTCTGTTCGCGCTCTAATTTGTTTTTTTTGAAAGTTGCAGTAATGCGAAAAACCGTAAATCGGCCTAGCCGTTTTAGAGAAACGCGTCTACTACAGCGTCTTCTGGTGGGTTATAACCGTAACACGTGTCTATGTTTCTACTTTGAAGATATACCAATATTGAAACGAAAAATACATTAAAATATTGATCTAGCCATTTTAAATAGAAATATCTCTAATGCACATAGACATAAAGTCAGGACAGGCCGTATAGAACATTTCACAATACGAACGGCGCACACTGTTTCATTTCACTAAAAAAAATTCCCTATGCTGTTTATCGCATAAATCGACTAAGAAATCCATTTTGAATGTAAGAGTAAAACACCCACGTGTCAATTGGACATACTTTTTTTTTTAAAAAATAATTTGTGTTTCGTGACCTCGTCGTAAAAAAAAGATTAAATAAATTCTGTAAGCGTGTCTGATCAAAATATATCTTTTTGATTAATATGGTTTGATGAAAGACCTTCAGGCGCATATTTTCCAGTTTTTATTTTTTGAAGATCACTTTTGGTTACCGAGTTATTAATTTTTATTCTAATTTTTGTTTTTATTTTTTTTCTCCCAAAAACCTCAAAAGTGCGACTTGTGACTGGCACTCAAAGATTCATCATAAATGCGTCTATCATTGATAAAAAACTCAAGTCGCACTATGGAAGCGTTTACGAGTAATCGAATTTCAAAATATGGTGTTAGGGGTGTCACTCAACTTGACCTTTTATTTTTGTTTAAATTAATTCAATTTTGTCCTTAACTACAAAATTGTATATTGTTTACTTATTTTATTTTTATTTACTTATTTACATTTATTTATTTAAAAAAAATTTACAATTGCATATTAGTTATTTACAATTAGAGTGTCGACGATATTTTATCACTAAGTGGCTTCTACTTTGTAATGTCTACCCTTTCATCGTTTACTTCGTTAATTACTTTATTAGTTTTTTTTAACTTTTATTAGTTTTTTTTATTAATTTTCTATTGACACAGTAAATTTTGGCATTTTTCGCCTCACGCTCGCGGAAAAGTACATCCAGTAATTTAATTGGCATCCGATGACTGTGACCGTACACTTCTCTTCCTGTCGGTATGCTCTCAGAGGAAGCAGGTCGTTATTGTTGGGATCTTCTAAATTAACCAATGACTAAAGTAGAAATTATAAACAAGACCTCAAAATTAGAAAACGAATCATGGAGTCCTTGGAAGATCAACCCCAAGCTAAAGTGATAAAATCTTTGGCATTCACGATTACTTCAGAAGATGGAAGCAAGATAACCCCAAAAGCTTCAAAAGATTTAGAAGACGTAATAAATCTTTGTCTGACATCACCAAAAAAACGATTCAAAGTTTTAAAAAAAGTATCTACGTTAACGAAACCCTATACACCTGAGGAAGCTCTAGGTTTCGTTATCGACAGGAGACTGAATGTGGAAACATATAAACTTTTAAGACAGGATTTGAAAAGTCGAGTTTATTCAGCTTATCCACCCTTCTTACTAATAAGAGCAAGAAAAGCATGTTACCCAGCAAAAGAGCTAGATGTTTCGGAAATAGAAGCGTCAGTTTCGTTGCATGGACTTCTCACATATACTTTGCAACGAATCGTTCGAAGTTGTGATGAGAATTTTATCGAGTATTGTAACAGAACAGGCAAGCAAGAAGTCTCATGCGTATTTAAAGGGTCCTGGGGTTTTGATGGAAGCACAGGCCAAGCATTATATAAACAAAACTTCTCAGGATCAGACGAAGACATTTCTGTGAACGAAAATAGTCCTTTTGCCTCGACTTTTATTCCTTTAAGTATAGTAATGGACAAAAATTATATTTCATGGCACCATCCTGCACCCCAGTCGTATAGATTTTGTCGGCCGCTCCACATTCAGTATAGAAAAGAAGACACTAATCTTATTCTTAAGGAAAAAGCTTTGATAGAGAAGCAAATTAAACGTTTGACAGCAGTCAAACGTTTAATTTGCTTCTCTATCAAAGTTTGGGTTTGAGTCGTAATTCCTATTACGACCCAAACCTCCGAAGGGCATCATACTTATTACGTTTGTTTCTAATTTAGTTTTGAGTGTGATCGTCGGCAAAGTCCTAAACTGGTACGTCTTCACAGTTAAGGTGCCTATTTTGCAAAGCTACTGCCAGTCAGTTCATGATTTGGCAACATCGTAAACAAGACGAAGTGTAAAAGAAAATATGCAACACGGCATCAATCCACTTCATGTATGGATACGTATTTTCGAATTTTTATTACATCTCAGTTACAAAAACGATCCGTTAGTACGGAAATGGAGAATCAAAAAAGATAGCAGAGAAAGTCAAATTGTGGAAGAACGGAAAAACATATCCAGGCTGATATAAGAAATCAGATTGGATTGTTGCTGGACGTTATTAAATCCAATGCAGGAACCACAAATGATGGTAATTCAGCCCGCACGGCACTATCAGACAAATACCGTGCTATATTTGCAGAGATATTAGGTCTAGATGCATGTTTGATGGACGGGCTGCATACTATCTTTGTCGCCATATCTTGTGAATTTCCTATTGACTCTGTAAAGTTTGGCATTTTCTGTCGCACGCTCGCGGAAAAGTACATCCAGTCATTTAATTGGCAGTCGATGACTGTGACGGTACACAAAATTCTAGTCCATGGTAAAGAGATCGTAGAATCATGTTCTCTTCCTGTATGTATGCTCTCAGAACAAGCGGCTGAATCGCGCAATAAATTTTGGCGCTCAAATAGGGAACGCCACTGTCGGAAAATGAACAGGAAAAAAACTATGATTGACCTCTTCCACCATGCACTTGAATCGTTGGATCCGTTTGTGTGTTTACGGCACACTATAGACAGCTCCAAAGATTGTCTAATAGGATTTGTCTGCCAGCAGCTGTTCGTGAACTTCTGAAGCCGGTTAATGAAGAAAACTTGCAGTTGGAAGAAGTGGCTGACGAAGTTCCAACATGATAATGTTGACGACAGCATGTTGATACTCGTAAATGAAAATTATATGTATGTGTCTTAAATTTTTTATTGATTACAAATATTACAATTGTTTGACCTTTAGTGACAACCTTAAAATGTACTATATAACCTTTATCCGTAACTCCCAAACGCTTCCATAGTGCGACTTGACTTTTTTATCACTGATAGACGCATTTATGAGGAATCTTTGAGTGCCAGTCACAAGTCGCACTTTTGCGGTTTTTGGGAGAAAAAAAATAAAAACAAAAATTTGAATAAAAATTAATAACTCGGTAACCAAAAGTGATCTTTAAAAAATAAAAACTGGAAAATATGCGCCTGAAGGTCCTTCATCAAACCATATTAATCAAAAAGATATATTTTGATCAAACACGCTTACAGAATTTATTTAATCTTTTTTTTACGTCGAAGTCACGACACACAAGTTATTTTTTAAAAAAAAAGTATGTTAAATAGACAGGTGGGTGTTTTACTCCTGCATTTAAAAAGCATTTCTTAATCGATTTATGCGATAAACAGCATAGGGAAATTTTTTTAGTGAAATGAAACAGTGTGCGGCGGCCTCAGATCGTAATTGTTACATAACGCCATCTGTTATTATTCATTAGAACTACGTAGTCGGTTAGCAATCAACCTATTATTGAGACATCGATGTATCCTTGTCGGGACGTACTTAATTGAATGTAAACGTCTACATACATAATTATGTATTAACATTAAAGGAAACGTTTCACAGTGTATGGGCATCTGGGCTAGGACATTGTACAGTACTTCAAAAATACATAATCAAGGAAATTAACAAGTTTTACTACGAATTCCAGTAATCTGGCATGTTTTGTAGCCGCACAAAATGTTTTTTAAGTTAAACAATTAAAACACTCTGACATGAAAATGGTGGTTTATAGAATGACAAACAAAACTGTCACATATCTGCAATCACCTTATAGAGCGACTTTATATTTTGTAATTTTTTTTTTCATAAAATTTGTTAATCCATAAAATTTTATCAAAATTAATATAAACGATTATTATTAATATTATTATATTATATTCAATATTATTAATGATAGGTTATCTAGGTATGATTTTTTCTTCATATAAGTACGATAAGAAACCAGAAAGAACTTAATTTTAGAATGAAAAATACGTATATTATGATTTTTTATTACAAAAGAAAATATTATAGTATATATAACAAGTTAAGAGGGTACTATTTGTATATATTTTTTTCTCACCGATGATAAGAAATGTAATTTTTTTTGTTTATTGACCTTCCTATCATAGTTTGTGCAACCTAACACAACTTAATTTGGCATTTTTACGAATTAACAACGACGTGCACGCCACGATGTTCCGAGCGTGACTGAGTTGACGAGTGTCCTAAAACTGGAAATTAGGACACTTAATGTGGAGATATTGAGACGCGTTGTTCGGCCGGTCCTTTATTTATGTCTATGCTAATGCAGCGCCTCTGATAGCCTGTAACCTTAAAATATGTCTGACAACTGAATACAAAAAACTGGATCCAAATCGGCCTAGCCATTGTAGAAAATGCATAAACTGTAGCGCCATCTTGTGGCTGAAACTGTAAACCATTTTGAAGAACATGCTCTGACGTGATAACAATGCAGTAAATTAAAAAACGCACAAAATCCCATCTCTTTTAGAGAAACACACTGTTTGCATCGTCTCCTTGTGGTCATTATCCGAAAAACATGCCTAGGAACCACTCTGAGGTAATACCTATGTAACATGAAAAACTGTATCGAAATCGTTCCAGTAGTTTCTGAGGGAAATGGTTAACATAAATGCACAAGCACAGTCATTTACGCTAAGCGGATGCACCGTCTCTGTCCCGTCGCGCGTCATGGGTAATAAAATGATCAGAATCATATATACCTAAAGTGATCACAAGTACTTACTCGTGAGCACGTCACGTACCTCCGAGTCCATAATATTACCACAGAATAAAATAAAACGGTTTATATTAGTTTCTGTTATTATATATACCATTTAAGATTGTATTTTAGTATGTGTATAACCAGTCTCCCTATGGTTTAGTCAATGTTTATTTTCGACTCATGACCAGACTCGTAAACTAAAAATACTAAGTTACTTGCACATGTATTTGCAAGAAAATTATTGCTTCCACTTTGGAAAATTATTGCTTGCGAAAAACGTTACTTCGAAAAAGTTCTGAGTTACACTTAGTCACGTCTAAAGAAGTTTTATTTTAATAATTAAAGTTATCCCTGTTTTTGGGATGTTTTTTGTACTTTATTTTTAAAAGTATTGATTTCTTACTTGCCAACCATTGGTTCTTATCAAATTACTACTACATAATTAATGTTTAATGTTGAGTGCAATAAGTGTCAAAATGCTTCGTCTATAAAGTTTATGGCAAATACATATTTGTGCAAATGTATCAACAAAAGAGTAGTGATTATACATGATGTCCCCATCTTCACTTACAATATCACGGACACATTGTCTCTCCCTGAAACTGGACAACTTCTTTTCTGTGAGTTTATTGGCAGAGACGTTATATTTTGAGACAGATTTTTTTTCATACCCTTCGTATTAAATAAAAAATAATATATCCTATACTGCTCTCCGAAATGAAACACATATATACGGAATTATATGTACTTGTTTTTCGTGACGAGTAGCCGTATAAATCTATACTAATATTATAAAGCTGAAGAGTTTGTTTGTTTGTTTGAACGCGCAAATCTCAGGAACTACTGGTTTGAATTGAAAAATTATTTTTTTGTTGGATAGTACATTTATCGAAGAAGGCTATAGGCTATACTACATCACGCTACGACCAATAGGAGTGGAGCGTCAATGAAAAATGTTGCAAAAACCGGAAAAATTATTCCTTTTGAGAGCTTCCGTCGCGCGCGCTGCGTAAACGGTTGATGTTAAGCAAAAATCATGTATTACGGAATTGTACCCCTTTAAAAGTTCTAACCAAAAGTCCACGACAGCATATGTGTATCTTTTAAGGTTAACTTACTATAACCTTTTTTATGACAACCAAATTTGTTCAACATAATGTACTATTTGCGAAGATGTTTTTTAAACGTGATATTAATCCTTATCAAATTAAATACGTCAGTTGTCTTAAGCATTTCATGCATATTATAATTGCCCTTTACATCATACAATTTAAATTAATATCTTAACAGTTTTTATTGAAATTTAAAAACTATAGAGTTTGTTTGTTTGATAGACAGATTGATTGATTGATCGATTGATTGATTGATTTTTTGATTGATTGATTGATGGATTGGTTGATTGTTTGATTGATATATTGTTTGTTTGTTTGTTTGTTTGTTTGTTTGTTTGTTTGTTTGTTTGTTTGTTTGTTTGTTTGTTTGTTTGTTTGTTGGTTGGTTGGTTGGTTGGTTCGTTCGTTCGTTTGTTCGTTCGTTCGTTCGTTTGTTTGTTTAAACGCGCAAATCTCAGGAACTACTGGTTCAAATTGAAAAATTATTTTTGTGTTGGATAGTCCATTTATCGAGGAAGGCTATAGGCTATACTACATCACGCTACGACCAATAGAAGTGGAGCATCAATGAAAAATGTTGCAAAAACGGAAAAAAATATTCCTTTTGAGAGCTTCCGTCACGCGCGCTGATTGATTTGATGATTGATTGATTGAATGATTGATTGAATGATTGTTTGTTTGTTGGTTGGTTGGTTGATTCGTTCGTTCGTTCGTTCATTCGTTTGTTTGTTTGAATTTGTTAATCTCTGAAACTACCAGTCGGATTTGAAAAATTCTTTTTGCCTTTGATAGCCTGATTCTAGCGGAGAGTTATAGGCTATATACATGAAAACGAACTGTCTGTCTATTCGAGCAAATCGGCTTCGGCCAAAACGGCTTAACCGATTTTGATGAAACTTTACACATATAACAGGATGTAATCTTTTGACTACACCCTTTCCATATGTGACATACAGAACTTTTTGTATGTCTGTCTGTACGTCCATATGTCTAAACCTATTTAAATGAAACATCAATGAATATGAAAAGAAGGTCGTTAAAACTAACAAATGTTGCTTTTTGTCCGTCTGTCTGTCTGTACGTGTATCTGTCTATTTGAGCTAATCTCCAAAACGGCTAAACAGATTTTAAGGAAACTTTGCAGACGGGAAAGAAGGTTGTCAAGATATTTGACATTAGCTACTTTTTGTCCGTCTGTTTGTCTGTACGTCTATTCAATTCAATTTTATCTATTCGAGCTAATTTCTAATACGGCTGAACAGATTTTAATGAAACTTTGCAGACGTGAAAGAAGGTTGTCAAGAGTGTCATAAGCTACTTTTTGTGTTTGTCTGTCTGTCTATCTGTCTGTCGTTTGTCCTCACTGATCTAGCAATGTACAGCCGAAAGTACTAAGTCTAGGAAGCTAAATTTGGAACATAAGTTTATTTTATAACGTGAGCATTACAAAGTTAAGAAAGGCTTTTTTAGAAATTTCAAACTTAAGGATGGGAATGGAGGGACTTAAATAATGACGTGCTTCAGGGTTTTTAGATTTTCACATTTTAAGAGTGGGAAACGGGAGATGAAAAATTGTATCGGTTTTTTAAAGGGTGGAAGGGGAATGAAGATTGAAAGTTTGAATGGGTGTGACCAAAATTGGTTCCAGCAAAAAGTACGTATAAACCATCTCGAACGTTAATAGTACCTATAACAGGAATTTGTAGTCTACGCAAGCGAAGCTGCGGGCGGTCGCTAGTTATTTATATAATTTCTTAATTAAACGTTTCCGCCAAAACACTCAGAACAAAAGATGTTCAGTTTTAGAAGGGCAGGTTGTGTCCTTAAAGTTCTTAGGGCATATTAAAACCCACGTATATATAAATAAATATTCGTTTCAGCGTTTCAATTAGTTCGCATCAATATTATGTGACTTTTAGGTTTAAAATCCCACAATTTTTTCATTCAGCTCCAAAGTGGTACTTGCAAAACTAGAGGTCAAAGAGAACTTCTGTGCCAAGTTTTAAAAAAGTTCGTTGGACAATAAGAAAATCCTTGGTTCCTCAATTTCTTCCATTGAATTCAATTCCTTTCATTGACTTCAGTTTCTCCAATCAGCTCCAAATTGGTACGTGCAAAATTATATAAGTCAAAAGAAACTCCTGTACTAAGCTTCAAAAAAATAATAAAATTCTTAATTCTTCCATTAACTACAATCAACTCTGAAATAGTATTAGTAAAACTAGAAGTCAAAGCAAATATCTGATATTGATATTGTGGCCGTCGCCCACCTTAGAGAAAGCTTTAATGTTTTTATGTACATACATAATATTTTCGCAAATGTACTGACATGGGACCGAAAGAATATTACTGCGTTTAAAGTAAACCTTTAGACTATCTCTACATTTTTATTTATGTATGGCTCGAACTTGAATGTCAGCGCCATTTCCCCAAAGCAGAATGCCGTATAACATTATGCTATGAAAGGGGCTAAAATAAACCAGCTTCGCTGTAGGCACATCAGTTATTCTTCTTATTTGTCTGATTGCGAAAACCACTGAGTTAGTTTTGCCGGCCATCCTCACGACATGTGAACCCACTGTTATTTGGTATCGATGGTAATGCTCAAAAACACAGTTTCATTGAGGAAATTTAGCAAAACATCTCCCAGTCTTAAATCGATATCAACTTGTGGAGCATTAAACAATTTAAATTTTAAACATTTCATGTCAGTAGCTTTTAATGATAAATTATTAGCATTGAAGCAATTTAACATATGGGAGAGTAAGGAATTTACTTAGTGAATTTCTCCTCGTTTCTGTTTACTTAAAATATAAGAGAAATGTCGTTAGCAAATAATAACATTTCAGCCATTTTTTCAACCAAATACGAAACGGACGGACAGACGGACCGACAAACTACCACACCAAAACTATAAAGTTCCAGCGGTACTTAATAATATTTAAATGACTCTGACAAATTAATTTGTAATGTACAAATAGTCAAACGGATAATTCACTACAGAATTGAACACAGTTATTGGAATGAATACCGAATTTCGCCTGATAATTGGATCCAGATCGGAGTAGAGCTAACTGAATAATAGTATGGTAATCCAGTTTCATAGGCGCGTGATAATGGTGCGAGTCGCTTGTTAGCCACACGGGAATTACCTATTGTTAATATTTTAATTTGTATCCGACCACCGGCCGCCCTCTCACCGGCCGTGCCCCCACACTCGTCCTCTAGCCTCCACCGACACGCCCACCGTATGGTAAACCAGGGGCATCACGCCTTTACGCTTTTATATCTTTTGTAAACGATGTCAACCTTTGTGATGAGAGGCGGTCCGTTTTCGGTATTACGCTATAAAAATGTAAAATCCACGTATCGCTTCGTGTCAGCTTGTTAACTTGTAATTTGAAATAAAGGACTTGTCTAAAGTCTACACAATAACATGTTAACTAGTCATCCCAGCGGCGTAAAGGCATGTACAAATATAATCGTTCATTAGAAACCTTGACATATATTTCGATTATAGGTGCATTTGTAAATTTACAATACGTATCAGTACATTTTGCAAATACACTCATACAAAAAAAAAACATAGTATTTTTCAATAATTCAGACTCCATAACCATCATACTAGCGTTTATAATCTGTCGGAAAATAATATTGGATCAAAATTAAAGACAATTCACGAAGTACTCGGTCAACAACGTATTCATGGACTGTATATGTTATCAACAATATATGTAATGTAGACATTCAACAGAATGTTTTAGTCGTTTATGCAATGTGTAAAATGTTTTCTGTGTCTTTAACTGTTACATATTTTACTTAGGCTGTATGTACACTGCCGCGCGTATAGAATGCCGGGAGAGATTTTTTAATAATATTAAAATTATCACCTCATGATAAGAAAAATTATCTAATATTGATATACTAACTGCGTCTAATATTATTTAATGTGTACATAATTAGATAATTCCTGATAATTTATACTGCCTTTGTAATTTATAGGGATAATAGAAATGATTAATGAAATAGAGTTAGCGTTAACCACACATTGAAGCAAAATGAAATAACTTCGCAACGAACGCATATACGAGTACCTTCTACGTCCCGTTGTGGCTAAAAGATGACATTAAAAAGTATTTGTGCCAATTGAATCGATCAGAACAATTTTACGTGACAAATTGACAACCCTACGCTGAACAAAATGAAATTTCTTGTGAAAGCATGAAAACTCGATTCTGACGATTATCAAACTGGCAACCCTATGTTCATCAGTCCAATGTTAGAGCTATCTTTGTCAACGTTCGAATCTATCGTTTCAATGTAATTAGATCTGGTTAGACCAATCCCAGTTGACGTGCATCTACCATTTTAACATTCATTGAGCTTAAAGTTCGAAATATTTATAATACTATTATTACTATATAAGCTTTGAGACACGTGATAAGTAAACAATATATTTTTATAATTTATATTATATTCATTCAAAGTTTAACCTTTATTCTCTACGTAAATTTCCGCCCACCTGAAACCAGCTATGAAAACGATTATTCCAGCCTTCTCCTGACAGGTTTTAAAAATGGCTGATTTGTAGGCAGCAACTACTTCTTCAGTAATTGAAAAAACCTTTTAATTTATTCTTGACAATTGGGAATAAAAAGAAATCACAGAGAGTTAATTTGGGGTTGTAAGGTGGTTGAGGCAGGGTTTCAATATCAAGTTCTTGAATAAACGTCTTTGGCCTGAGGGAAATGTGTGAAAACGTGTTGTCATGGTGCAGCATTTACCTAAGCCTAGTCTTTAGTACTTTCTCGAATGCGACTGTTATGTAGTACCGTTCTTATTTAATTATTCTACAATTTTCTAGCATTGATGTCGTAAGATTTCTAGTCTGTAAAAAAAAAAAAAAACTGTTCCGAGGCTTTGGAAATTTCTTTGGCGACTAGCCATCTGAAAACACTCAACCATACCAACGAACTCTTTTGCTTTCCAGATCATACTTATATATCCATGTTTTGTCGCCAGTAATAATTTCAGAAACACACCCTGATGTCCTATTTTCGAATCATTTACATATTTCTCGGCACTACACACGGGTTCTTTTTCCGTTTCGGAGAGCACACATGGTATCCAACGACAACAAAGTTTCTTAACGCCAAGATGTAAGATCAGATAAACCAAATTTAAGGTCATAATAGACCACAGCATGCAAATGTTCTCGTTTGAGTTTCGTCGTAGCAGACAAAAAGGAAGAAAGTGATGACAGAAAGGCTACATTTTTTTTAAATTTTGTAAATGGCCGCTGTCTTTCGGTATTGAAATAAATTTGCTATTTAAAAACGTAGGATATAGATGCGTTCCATTGTAACATTTTGAGCATCTCAAAACTTATATAGTGACATATGTACTACTATGGACCTAAAATCCACCGCCGCCGCGTCTGTGTTTCTGTCTGTCTGTATAAATATATGTCTTACAATCACAGGGAAAATTAGCGGTTCCGAAAATTCATGAATTACTCCTAAAAGAGACTAAATTATCCCTATGATATAACCAAAGTTCAGTTTGAAATTGTATTCTTCTTCTTTCTAACTATAAGCTATATGATAGTCATGGAATTTAGGTGCGTTAGCTCTTTTTGTTTGAAGTTAATGTAAATTTGCTATTGCACCTGAATCAAGTAATTATTAATTGATAGATATCATTGTATTGCATTTTCTTTATGCAAATGCTATTTCAGCACTAAAATAGTGTAGACTCGATACGAAGATAATGAAAAAAAAGCGTGGCTACTCATTTTCTTAGGGTCGACCGAGCCTTTGTCCTTTACTGTTGGTTTGTTTATATCGGGGCTCTGGCTCGTAAACACTCGCAGGCCGATACACTAAATTTAAGTTGGCTTTCTTTATTCCCCTCCGGGAAATACTTTTGTAGTGACGACGTCCACGAACTTTTGCAGTTGAAAACATCTTACTCTTGCTCTACGATAGTTTTTCTATTTTTTTTTTTTTGAAACACAGTTGTTTGAAATGTACCTGTCCAAAAAGACAATTCCATAGTAAGAACGTTTAAACATTTTTTGGGTTAAATTATGTTTATTACATAGCTTACAGAGAATAGCTTATGTAAAAATTTATAATTATTGATCTGAAGGTATCGTTCAACTCATTCACTGTCTTTTTCTTCCTCTTTCTTGTTAACAAAGCTTTAGAACCATTTGAAATGACTACTATTCCGTGACGTCATCACATGAAATCACACTATCTATTTAATAGGATGCTAGAAACTTCTAAAACAGACAAACAGAGAGAGAGACAGAAAATAACTTAAAAACTAAAACACACATATACATACTTTGCGCCCAACATACCGAACACTCCCATCACTCTGACAGAAATGTCACAACCCTCGCCATTCATACTCTAATCTTCATGCCTTCACAAATGGAGACCGCACCGCTATCAGTAGCCCCGGATCACGGCAACGCGAGCTGGTATTCGAGAAAGTGCCCCTTGAGTTTATTTTCAAAAGTATAAATTGACAAGCTAGGCTTTTTCCAGAGCTCTGTATCACGCAGGGTCC